>OX467710.1:60979440-61579440 GCA_950111635.1 Agelastica alni | reverse complement strand
TGTTTGACGGGATCATTAGAGACTTCGTTCGTGCTGATATAAAGTTGCGCCTGCAGGATCTGGAGTCAGTCTGAGTTGTAACTTGAAGGCAATACGTCGATACAAAGGCAGGTGTGTTTGGATCATCTTGCTACCACAGGAAAAGCATACCCCTGAGGTCTACGCCATACTCATGTGTGCCACGCACCTGACAGAAAACAGAGTGACCAACAGTGAGATTGATGTTTTCACTGACAGTCGCGCGGCCATTGGGGCTCTCGTGAGTTGCACCGCAACATCATTGGTGGTGTGGGACTGCATGCAGGACCTCTCTGAGTTAGCGACTGCAAATAAGGTCACTCTTACATGGGTTCCTGGGTGCACAAGGATCAATGGCAACGAGGTAGCCGATAAAATGGCAAGAAATGGAACGCTGGTGGAATCAAAAAGCCAGTTGGTCGGATTGTCAATTGCCGAAGCGAAATATGAATTAAAACTAACCTTGAGCAAACACAAATCGGTTAGTGGAATGCAAATACTGGCTGCAGAACATCTAGACAGCTGATAAAAAAACCTCTCCAGAAGAGGGCAGACGCACTCTGAACGATAAACTGGAGTAGGCTAAGCAGCACGCTTGGCCTGCTCACTGGCCACATCGCACTAAGGGCGCACCTCTTCAAACTTAAGCAGGCGGCTGAGAAAAACTGCCGACTATGCGGCTAAGAGCAAGAGAGCAGCATTTTTTTTTTTTTTATGTTCTGGTTCCCACGAAAAGGGATATCCTGTAATGTTCAGAGAACATCGTGGGAACCAAGGGAAAGAAGGTAGAAGTTGGTGTTCTTCTTAAATTTCTGGAGGTTGTATGCCTCGGGGAACACCTCCATAGGCAATAAGTTCCAAAGCCTCGCAATTCGTTGGATGAATGAGTCTTTGGAAAGTGATGTTCTGCAGGTCTTCAAAGTGACCACGAAGGGGTGTGAAGACTGAACTTGACGGGTTAATCTCGAAGAGACTGCCAAAGGAGGAACGATTGTTGATATTTCAGAAGAGCATCGCCCATGAAAATATCTATAAAATAGAGACAAATCGCCAACTTTTCTACGGTGTTCCAGACAAGTGAGCGAGTTTGTAAGCGAGGCATCACCGACGAGACGAATTTTTGGACAGAATCCAGTAGCTTCAGGATATGTTTAGGTGCTGCACTCCAAATATGGGAACAGTACTCCAGTACAGGTCGGATCTGTGCCTTATAGATCATAAGCAGCTGACTGGAGGTGAAATAGCTCTTGGCACGAAACAAAAAACCAAGTTTTTGGGATGCACTTTTGGCAATGGACCTCACGTGATTTTCGCAGGAAAGGTTATTGCTGATAGTAATACCAAGCATCGATATGGATGACTTCAGTGGTATGGTTACTCCTGACAAAGTTATGTTAGGCACAGTGAGATCGGCTTTTCTAGAGAAAAGACATGCTTGTGTTTTGTTTGCATTGAATTCTACCAAGTTATTGGATCCCCATTCGAGAATTGTTGCTAAGTCCATATTTATATTGTTAACATTTCTTCCTCGTCCATTTCTGGTTTCACGGGCTGATATAGGGGCCCTGGAAGAGAAAGCGGTATGGAGGGTACTATCATCGGCAAAGCTGTGTACGGGACATGAAGTTGCTTTCAATAGGTCGTTGATGTGAAGTAAAAATAGTGTTGGTGCTAGAATGGATCCTTGCGGAACACCAGCATTTATGAGTAGAGTGTCAGATGAAACTCCATCGACCACTACATGGAGAGACCTGTTTGAGAGAAAACTAGCAAGCAGAGAACACAGCTGAGGGGGCAAGCCATAAGATGGAAGCTTGGCGAGGAGTCCTTGGTGCCAAACTCGATCGAACGCCTTGGAGATATCTAATGCCACAGCTAAAGTTTCTCCATACTTTTCAATAGATAGCTGCCATATATGTGAGACGTATGCAAGCAGGTCACCAGTTGATCTCTGATGGCGGAAGCCATATTGCCTATCATTGATAATTCCTGAGTCTTTCAAAAATTTCATGAGCTCGATGTTGATGGCTTTTTCCATGACCTTTGAAATAATAGATAGCAGTGCGATAGGTCTGTAGTGGACGAGGAAGAAATGTTAACAATATAAATATGGACTTAGCAACAATTCTCGAATGGGGATCCAATAACTTGGTAGAATTCAATGCAAACAAAACACAAGCATGTCTTTTCTCTAGAAAAGCCGATCTCACTGTGCCTAACATAACTTTGTCAGGAGTAACCATACCACTGAAGTCATCCATATCGATGCTTGGTATTACTATCAGCAATAACCTTTCCTGCGAAAATCACGTGAGGTCCATTGCCAAAAGTGCATCCCAAAAACTTGGTTTTTTGTTTCGTGCCAAGAGCTATTTCACCTCCAGTCAGCTGCTTATGATCTATAAGGCACAGATCCGACCTGTACTGGAGTACTGTTCCCATATTTGGAGTGCAGCACCTAAACATATCCTGAAGCTACTGGAAAGAACAGGTGTTAGTTCGGGGGCACATTTCTTGAGAACAATCGGCGGGATTCAGTCAGATCCACAGGCTTTGTTGGTGTTGAGACCCAGCAAAATCTTTCTGATAGTACGTTGGCGAAAGGTGATCTCGGGCATGTGACTGTCAATAGGTGTAATGTTCGAGGGTTGTTTTCCCGAAGAATCCAGAGTGGAATTTCCAGCAAATAGGTGCGCAAAGGTACACATTCTGTGCTGCTGCACGATGCTAGTGGTGTACAGGTACCAAACCTGGGGCCGCATGATAATGGATCCAAGTGATCTAAATGGGGCAGGGCCAACAGAAATCCTGCGGTTTGCCAAAACCAGCGGACTGGAATTCTGATGCCCTGAAGACACAGCGGTAATCACAGAGAACCAAAGATGTAGGTGACATAGGTGCCTATACTAATGGCCTAACCGCAAAAATTTAATGTAAATTTTCTCTTTAAATTAAAAGTTAATAAAAAATCACCAAAACATGTAAAAATAATTATAATTTTGTATGTACTGTACGTGGTTATTTACGCGGTCAATTGCGGTACATGTAACTAAACGGAAGAGTGCAAACCTCCGATATCTAGCAAATGCGCCCGTCTTTCTCTACAGCGAACTATCGCGTACCGCCGCGGCCAGCGAACAGAACGCTGCGTGCACCATGCAAGTTAAATATTTCTGCAAAGTATCTCCTTGAAACCTAAAGAAGTAGGTATTTTTTATACACAAAAATGATTGATTTAAATTAGAAAAAAAATATCATAACGCTCAGAATAAATTGTTTTAGGGACTTTAGTTTCTACATTAAAAACTTCAGAACCCGGAACAGCCCAAGCAGCACCTGGAGCCATAGCGTTAGCCGGTCCGGGAGGTACCGCAGATGCTGCCCCAAGAAGCACAGCTTTAGCAGGAAAAGGGGGATTGGCTGTGTCCAGTCCAAAAGCTACAGCAATTGCTGGTACTAAAACAGAAGAAAAAAATATCAAAGAAAAACAGGATCAGAAACCTACTAGGAAGTCTAAAGAATAGTTACCTACATTTTTATTAAAGGGTTTATATTTACCCACAATTTAACTGTATTTTGAGTTATACTTTTTTCACTTTCGCGAATCTAAAATTCCTTGAATTTTAAATACAAATTTTTCACCGGATTTGTAACTATATGACTTAATTTATTGTTTTAAGTAACAGTAAAAGTCGTCTTTTGTTAGTTTTAATAGAGCTCAAAGAACAATAATGTTGCAATAACAATTTTCTATACTATATTTGATCTCGTTTGTAAACAAATTGTAAATCATAAGATAAAATCACTGTGAAAAAGCAAAGCAGCCTTTTTGAGTCACAGGTCTGTGTTTTAGAAAATTGTAAATATAGATTTAAAAAAAAGAAATAAAACTTTTTAAAAAAAATTGTATTTTATTGGTGTTGTTTGGTATAAATAAAATTAAGGAATGGCGAATACTATTTTTAAATGTGTAAAAGATTAAAAAAAATCCTACACTTTTACCTCTATAGGTAGGTACCCTTGATTTTTTACATAGATTGAGTCACTGACACTAAAATAGGTATATTCAATTTTTTTTCTGGTAAATTTTTGTAATTGTTCAAAAAACATAAAAATAATTTTAACCTTCGAGTAGTCGCGGATGTATCCGACAGATACATAACTTTAATTATTGAAATACCATTCCAATTTTTTAAAGGGTTAATTGTGTGGGCTAGTAGATGATAAAAGGCAATGATTAAATACATTAGCAGATGTATTTTGCGTAAACAAAATTACATAAATCAATAATTCTTCAAATATTTAAAAAATGAAAGTTGCTCATATTTGTCTAGACAAACGACACCAGAGTGTTCGAGACAGAGATATCTTCGACAGGAGATGCATTGAGATTTTGTTAACCTGGTGCGTTTTTCTCGTTGGCATGGCACACAACGTTTACATTTTTGCTCATTGTTTTGATCATTTCGTTGCTGCACTTCTTCTTCTTCTTGTCATACTACTTTTTTTAGTCTGGTTAATAGCTCACGAGGTAGACCAGTGTTGAAGGTACTACGTCTTTGAAGGTGTGGTTTGTTTAATTCGTTACCGAGAATTAGCAGGAAATGTCGCCGACTTTTTGTTTGATTTCCGTTTGCCATATAAATAACGTCCACCCCTCCCTTAGTTTCGTTATGAAAAGTAATTATCTCGAGTTTCATATGATCTCCAGTAGCATTGTCAATTTTGTCCTCAAAGTGTAAACTAGAAATTAGAACATGTTGAGTAGTCTGAGATGTATAGCCGGAGTGACTCGGTTGGATAAAGTAAAGAATAGTGAGATAAGAGAGCTGTGGTGTAAAAAAAGATGTGGTTACAAAGATAGATAAATAAATGCTTAGATGGTTTGGACACGTAGAAAGGATGGATAAAGGAAGATTGACGAAACAAATTTATAAGGCGAGTGTGAATGGACAAATCGGTAGAGGTCGACTTCGGCGAACATATCTCGATCAGATCAACATTGTTTTGAAGAAAGGCCAGGTCCAGAGTACCAACAACCGATGAGCATGTATGAGAGCACTGATGAAAGTAGGGGAAGCAAAAGATGTGTGTAACAACCATAGCTTTATGAATAGCCAGAAAGTGTCAAAAAAGGCACGTCCGGCTGTGCATAGAGGTGTTTTGGTTCCTACACTTATGTATGGTAGTGAATGTTGGGTGTGACAGAAGAAGCATGAAAATAGGATTAGTCTGAGAAGTATAGCCAGAGTGACTCTGTTGGATAAAGAAAAGAATAGTAAGATAAGAGAACGCTGTGGTGTAAAAGAATATGTGGTTACAAAGATAGATAAATAAATGCTTAAATGGTTTGGACACGTAGAAAGGATGGATAAAGGAAGATTGACGAAACAAATTTATAAGGCGAGTGTGAATGGACAAGTCGGAAGAGGTCGACCTCGGAGAACATATCTCGATCAGATCAACATTGTTTTGAAGAAAGGCCAGGTCAAGAGTACCAACAACCGACGAGCATGTATGAGAGCACTAATGAAAGTAGAGGAAGCAAAGGATGTGTGTAATGACCGTATCAAGTGGAAGTGGTCTCAGCCTACCCCTACCCCTTCTTTTCTTAAACCAAGGATACTTGATTTTACAGGACATTCTTTCAGAACTTTCAACGCTGTTGGAATTTGCCACTTGTTTCTTTTTAATGTTCCTACCATGGATAATTTATGGTTTGTAGCTAAACCTTGCAGTAATGAAACATCGCTGAACCAGTTGTCCATGATGACGTTAGGTCCAGAGTTGTGTATGGGTGAGATCATCCTTTTTACAACATCAACGCTTTTGTTGCTGATAAAGTAGGGGTCTTCTGGTTGTGTTTCAGCATAAATTTCTATATTACTGGTGTAATATGTTTTAGCATCAACCAGCGCAAAAATCTTAATACCATACTTGGCCGGTTTTGATGGTATATATTGTATACAGTTACACCTGCCTCGAAATGCTTCCAGCTTTTCATCGAGCTTTTCATCGATTGTCACATTGACTCCTAGTGAATAACACGATTTACTGTTTTCAACGAACATCTCAAATATTTCCCTCACGGCAGCTAAATGATCAATTTTTTTTCTCTCATCTCTGGACTCTTAGTTATCGAACCTGATGCAGCGAAACAGATACGTAAAGTGCATCATCAATCTGAATATTTCAACATCATTTCCTGTTGTGTCCCACAGCTCCTCTAAATTCAATCGGCCACGTTTATAAAGTCCAGCTAAGTAAAGTGGCCTACTTTGGCCTATAAATGCATGGATATCGATCACATCAGTAATACATGCGTCTCTTTCTCTGCTAAAATTGGGTTGTACACTTATTATATGCTGATTCGTGCAGGTGATTATCAGGTTTAGAATACGGTCATTAAACAGACACTTCCACACTTCAAGACATCCCGTAACTTGGCGACGGTTGTCAATAACTCCTGGAAGGCGCAAGAGTATATTTTGCTTCAATTTTTTGTTTCTGTTATAGGGTGTTATTTTCCGTGAATAATTTTCAACCACTTTTTCGTTCTTCTTTCTGACAGCAACGTAACAATTTTTTAGTTCATCATCTGATGATATACTTACATCTGTATCATCTTGTTCACTATCTGAATTCTCTTCTCTTTCTTGTATGGCTTCGGAACAGTCTGTATCATAGTCTTCTTCTAAGACCTCTTTAACCTGTTCATCGTCTTCAAGAAGGAACCTTTGAACCTCTAATAAATCTGCTTCATTATTGAAGTTATACACTCTTTTGGAGGCCATAATTTACTGCAAGAACAACAAAAATCCTAAATAGTTACGACAATTTTTTAGAACAGGCAAGAATGCTCGCTGGTATCTTACAGATACAAGTTTTTTTTTCATGTTTTTTAGTTATTAAATATAAAATATTAACAGGTGGGTCTATTTAAAATAAAAAGGACTGCGTTTACATAAATTAAATAAATGTACAAGCAGATCAATGAAACTTACATGAACGATCGCAGCGTATCTCTCAGCTACAAGCAGCACTTTTTTTACATACTGTTTACTTTCGAGGCACAGTATATACCAATTTTTTATGCTGTTGTATTCTTTGTCTTGAGTATTCCCTTGAGCAGGTAGGTAGACGGGAGCACATCTCCACCTCTAAGTAGGTTTCAAAACTTTATGAAAAACAGATATCGGTATGTTTCTCTCAGATATGAGCAACTACTGAAAGGTTAAATATTAATGAGTGGAATTAGAAATTAAAAACTAAAAACAAGCTAAAATTTATTGTTGAAACTTTAATTAACAAACTTTTAACAATGAGAATATATTGTTTGGATCAAAGTGATTATCATCTTCTAAATCTATCTCATCATTCCCATTTATTTCTTCAAATATTTCTTTTACCATTTTCCTTTTTTTGCGTTTTTTACTTATTACTTTCTGATCTGCTTTGATATTTAAAAAATCTTTAAGCTTTTCGGTGATAAAGTTGAAACTATATAAAACAGATGGCGCATCCTTAAATAAAATTTTAATGTATTCATCTAAAATTACCCTTTTGCCAAGATTTTTGCTCATATTATAAACAAATATACAGTTCAAACTTTCAGTTATACAGACACTTGAAAATGGACAATCAAAAAGCGTATTGAGATGATCTACATGCATTAAACAACTCTGAAATTCTGCTATACAATGAACCAAATCCCTATCAAATAATTTGTAATTAGTTGATAATTTATAGTCCATCTCAAAGTATGAAATCAAAGTTTTTAAACAAAGTATGGAATCATTTTTTGAAATATATTCTAATGCGCATTGAACATTGGCTGCACTATAAGAATTTTCAGTTTTATTTGGTTGGAATAATCCAAATTTTTTCAAAAACACTTTACTGGATCTGTAAAATGATCCAATTTTTTTGTCAACGTAACCTAAAATCATCTTTGACATGATTAATGAATATATTAAAGGCCAACCAACGGAAGATTTGTTTAAATAATAATTGATCGTTAAGAGAAATACATGCCAATCTTTTGGAAATAAGTTTAAACATTTATAGAAACTCGTATCTACATTTAGTATATTTAAAATATAGTTCTTTTTATCGTTTTCATTTAAAGTCTCAATGTCTTCATATTTAGGAACAACAACACTGCAAATTGGTATTTTCACTTTACTCACACAGGTGACACCTTTTCGTCCTACACATAATAAATGTTCTTCACTATTGGTCAATATTTTGTGCATTGCACTTAAAATATCGTAACAAATTTTATGTGAATGTTCTAATTTGTTATTTTCAATTTGTGGCACACAATAATATTTACTCTCATTCAAAATATTCATAAAACTGGGAGGGTATAAACATTGTCTAAATTTTTTTAAGAATTTAGAATTGCCCATCTCTTGAGCATCTTCACTAAAAAGTATTTCTTCCTCCCTTAAAACACAATCTTCATCTATCTTCTCTTCTTCACTATCTGTTTCAGGTTCTTCTTCATTTTCAATTTCCACTTTTTTTAAATCAATTGTAATTTGTTCTTTGCTGTTTACTTGTACATTAATTCCTAGATAAATAAGATATTTACTGTCAAAGCAATTGTATCCTCTAATAGCTTGCTGTATTTTGTACATTATTATTTTTCTCTTAGTCTTTTTATACCTGATTAATACGCTCTTTAAGGCACTTTCAGGGGTCTCATTTTGGAGCCATATTAACAGTGATTTTATTCTTTTTTGTTGATCACTTTGATTTCCATGGCATTTTTGTAATTTTAGGTTTTGATAAAACATTGAGAAAACTCTCCTCTTGACATAATCATTACCTAAAAGAACTGCAAGGATTGGAAGACTACTTTTTTGTAATCCTTCAAATGATCTTAAAAAATTCTCCACTCTATATATACTACAAGGAATGTATTTATAATAAATGTTGGTGTTAAATTTTTTTCGTTTAACTGACATTTCAAGTGAAGTAAATGGTATATACATGATGTCAAATATGAAATAATCAGAATCAAAACTAAGAACTGGACAATTTAGTGCTTTAGCAATGTTGGCTGTTTCAGTATCACCTTCAAAATCACATCTTACATGTTTTATTCCTCTACATTTTACAATATCTTCAAATACTTTCTTTGTCATTAGTGGAAATACAGATATAGTTGTACAATCTATTTTATTTAAAGCTTTTATTTTATTTTTCATTCGACTAATAACTGTGTTTACTTTTCTTGGTTCGTACCCTCCATCGAATATAACATAAGCCTTTATATTACAATGTTCCAGTAAATCAAAAAACTCGTGAACTTTCTTTCCGAACTTATCGTAATCACCTCCAAAACAATCATTGGAAGACGAGAGTAAAGTGTATAATTGGCATGCAATTGAATTTCCGTCTAATACAAGACTTGTATCATGTAATTCATACTTTTCCAAATACAAATGTGATCGGTTTCGTATAAACGTTGTAAGACCAACGATACCCATTTTCTGTATATTTACTAGAATCTTGAATTTTGAAATTTTCTTAACTATAAAAAATAAAATGAAGAGTGAGATAATATTTTTGACAAAGTAAGGTTATATTTTAACAAAAAGAGGAAAAAAGGATTAGACACAAATTCAAATGTTTACAAGCCACATCTGACAATTAAATTTATTTTTTGGTAAAAAATTGACTATTCTGTAATGAATTTTTTTAAACTTTGATTACGCCAGAACTCGAATAAGAAAGCTAAAATTTGATGATTTATTTTTTCGAAATAAAGTTCATGTCGAAATTCTATCAGCATGAAAATGCATCCTGAGGCGTAAACTTTTAAATGTCAAAATAAAAGACGAGTCTCCACCATAGAAATCATATTATATATATAAACAACAGCACAGTATACACCAACTTAATAAGTAGCGAAAGTCCTGGCTTTTGCGGGTACCATTTTTGTATGCGCATGTCTGAGACGCCATATTTTTATTGACTGTAAAACATTGACACAAAAGCATATTTCATATTGATTACTTAAGGAGATACAAAAAATAGAATTTAATCATCCGTATGATCATCCCTCTAGAATATATCGTTAAATTATTTATTAGATTAAAAATATATTACTGCCTCAAATATTGCAATAGTGATATAAAAATTAAAAATAAAAGTAAGAAAAAAGAACTTGGTAAAATTATTATTTTATCTCATTTATAATAATTTTAAGCAGTAGAAAATTCTTATTCTAATAAATAATTTCAGAACATAAGAATAGGGATACTCAGTACATGGATGAATGAATTCTATATGCTTAAAAGTATTGAAGTAAGAACGGGAAATTCCTTGTTTACAACAAATTTTATTAAACATATATGAAAAAACTGTTTTTAATTTGAAACATACTTGACAAAAGTCTCGCTTGGAACTCTTAAGCCACCATAAAAACTTTTATCGGCATCATATGCTTTATAATAGGTGAATAATTGACTTATATCCAATTCCTCACATTCTTTAGAATAATCAATACATATTTTACATCTATAAATGGTCAGGGTTTTTTTCATTAAATAGCCACAAAAAATGTATTTTTGATCAAATTCTTTATATTGGCTTTGATTAAGTGGCATGAATCAAATATAAATATTTTTTTACCACATATTTCAAATTCAGGATTATCTGATGTTACTCCAAGAGAATCTGCAAGTTCGATGAACTTATGAGGGCTTCTACATGTAAACATGTGCTCATTAATTTAGAAACATACTTTTCAATAAGTGGATTTAACTATTTCGCTCCAAATTGTGAACCAGTGAAAACATAAACAATCAGTTGTTTCCAGTTTTTGGCTGGTGTATTCTGTGACAACAGTTTCTTTTCAAGAATATAAAGGGGATTGGCAATCTAGTGTAAGTATATATAAAATATATCTATGGTCTCCATGTTGTTTTTTTACTAACCAAGATGTCGCTCTAATACGTATAAGAATACCATTATTTCTCTATGGCCAGAACTGTCACACGTCAAACATTTTTTGTCCCACTTGTATAATCAAATAACCAATAACCAAACCACATTTCTATGGCGCCTTGTAAACGTGTAGCATGTACAATTTTGTTTTAATTATTGGAATCTAGTATATTCTCAAACTAAATTTTTTAATAAATTAAAAATGAGGGCAAAGGTAAGCATGTTTAATAGCTTTTTATTTCCGGTTATAAACTGTTTTGTACCTTTTTAAACAAAAATTTAAGTTTTTTGTGTATTTGAAGTGTTGGCACATTTTTTTAATCTTTTATTGAAAATGTAGTGTTGGCAGTTTAAATTTTTTTTATCAAAAATAGGTGAAAGTGTTTAAATTTTTGTTTCAGAAATTGTAAATTAAGTACTTGTACAATTTTAAAATTCTCTTAAAATTACCCTTTGTTAATAAATTTGTAAAATTATTTATTTGCATTTATTATTAACTTGGGGACATAAAAATTTGTGTTTCCACCTGCACTGTGATGTTCTAGCAGATGCAGTCTAAGAGCACTAAACAATGTTCATTATATGTTCTTTTTATGAGTTATTAAAGTAAAAATGTTCTTTGAACAATTCTTAATTTTAAATGTTTTCAGTGGCGAAAGAAGCGCATGCGAAGGCTAAAGCGAAAGCGCAGGAAGATGCGTGCAAGATCTAAGTAGGAATTCAATTGGTAAGTAATTATTTTTTTTATATTAATGTAATGAAACATTATTGTAACATATTTTACTTATACTACTGTATATTGTCATTCCTAAGGTTTTAATCACCAAATTGTTATTAAATATCTATTAGGGTGACTTTGCTTAATAGTGTGCTGATGAGTCTTCAGGTAAAGTTTTTTAGGATTCTAATAATAGGTACCCACTAAACTTGCCAGCGAAAAAAAAATTACTTAGTTAATTAAATATTTCAAACTGAAAAAGTATTGTTTCATTGTATGATAAGGTTGATATTGTCAGACATGTTATTTATTACAGTAGATTTTGCTAACAGGTAACATTGGTATTAGATTAGGTTAACTGCCAAGTAGTTTTTGTGGTTCATTTTTTGGTGAATTATGTGGAATTTTTGCTTTCTGCCACTTTTTTTCCAGAGACAATGTTTTAAGGGGTCATTTAAAGCAAGTTTCATGAAAATCAGTCACTATTTAGAAAAGTTGTTCTAGTAGATTTTTACCAAATTGTTTTAGTAATAATTTTCATTCATATAAATTTTTTTTAATATAAAAGGACTAAATTTAAACTTATTTTAGGAAATATTTGAATCATCAGTAATTTAATGTCCATTGTCAGTATAAAAAATGAGAAAATGTATATTTATAATTGAACCTTTATTATCCTAATATATCTTTAATTTTCTTTTATTTTTGATTATGATTTAGCATATTTAAAAAAAATAATAGTTTGCTTGTATCTTGCTCATCTATTTATTAAAATGACATGATTTCCAGTTTGATTCAAATGCAATTTCAT
Organism: Agelastica alni; assembly: GCA_950111635.1. Classification (NCBI taxonomy): domain Eukaryota; kingdom Metazoa; phylum Arthropoda; class Insecta; order Coleoptera; family Chrysomelidae; genus Agelastica; species Agelastica alni. Next base: position 61,566,934 of record OX467710.1, on the reverse strand, counting down.
TTTCAGGAAATGTTATGTTGTATATATTTTTCATCCTCTCTTGAAGATCTTAGAAGTTGAGTTTTTGAATAAAAATCTGAAAATTGGATCATCAAGGGCACCTTTTTATAATTTGACATGTGGAATTTAAAAAAATAAAATTTAAAATCAACATTTGTTTTATTTGGTAACAGTAAGAATTTACAGGTATACAGGATGGCCAACCAAAAACGAAACTAGAGTAATTTGCAGGAACCTTGTCAACATTTTAGAAAAACGCTCAGACCCGTCGATTTTTGATTAAAGGGGGGACACTCTTACCCCGTATTTTTGACTCTACTACTTTCAACCCCAAGCGAGGGTAAGAATTACCCCATAATTTTTAGATGGTATTTAGGGTCGAATAAGATGCTTTTCAAAAGCTCTTACAATTTCTATACAATAGTCTTTCAATTTTAAAATTATGCCGGTTACTTATTGAGAAATTAGATTTTAAATGTGAAACTTATCTGCAAACAATCATGAATCGTAAAAATGTCATTCATTTGAGTTAAGTACGCCAATGGTATACATTTAGTACCTAGTTTTTTATTGCACGGGACAGTAAATTGCCACAATTGCTGCTATTGGTCTCATTAAAACCCAAGAGTTTTTCATGAGATACACAACAACCAAAAAAATTAAATGCATGGGCTGGCATTTGTGGTGAACTACTGGTGGGTCCTTTTTTCTACCTGGCAAATTGTATTTGCAATTACTGGAAGATGCAATTGACCCTGTCTCGACTGATATATTTGAAAATAATTCACAGTATGACAAAGATCATTTTTATTTTCAACAGTACAGTGCTCCTCCGCAATATGCGGCGATTGTTTCCCAAATGTTGGGCGACAATTTTGTATTACCTTAAAGTTTTCTTATTAACGCCAATTGTGTGCAATGTTATGTTACTTTAATAAAACTAAATTATTCCAACTTGAGAGCTGCTAATTGTGTAGCGAACAGTTTTACTAGTACCCATTACACTAAATTATTTTATCAAATTAAAGTACTGAAAAAGAATTTTAAATAAATTTACCTAACTGTCTGAAATGAAAAAAAAAACAAATAAATGGATCAGGAAGGGATATAGTTCTTTAAATAACAACAAAAGAAGAATAATATCACTGAATAAATGTTGCTGAATAGCAGGGAAATAGGTAATGACCTTTTTCGAGAATATCTCAAAAAGTATTAATTTCCACATCGGTTTTCAGATACGTATTTTCGCCTCAAAATAATAACTGTCTATTTTGATATTGAAATCGTCATCCCTACAACACTGGATGAAAATATAGTAAACAATGAGATGTTCTAACTTACTTGTGAAAATAAACATTGGGGCTTAAAAAGTTCGGTTTTTTACACACTTTGTTAGGACGAATCATTTTTTCCACTAAATTTTACCAATAATATGCTGAAAATGACCGATAATACTCCAAAGTCTCGTTGCAACACCTTCAACAACAGCGCTACTAATAATAGCCAATTTCATAGTATGCCCGGATCTCTGCTCTTGGAACGATTCAGGCTCAGAACTTCGCTGAAACTGCAGAACATTTGCTTTGCGAATGCCCAGCGCTTTTCTGCAAGAGGCTCAAGTTTCTGGAAGGGGCCTTCCTAAAGCCCTCCGATGTCAGTAACTTAGCCCTCAGGAAACTGATAAACTTTACTCGAGGTCTCGGAATCCCGGGCCTCAAATAGATTAAGGGTTATGCACAAAAGATCTGATAGGTCCAAGTGCTTAAGAGGCAGCATGGCTTTCGCGACCCACCCTACAATCTACAATCTATATTACAATGTTCAAGTAAATAAAAAAACTCATGTACTTTCTTTCCGAACTTATCGTAATCACCTCCAAAACAATCATTGGAAGACGAAAGTAAAGTGTATAATTGGCATGCAATTGAATTTCCGTCTAATACAAGACTTGTATCATGTAATTCATACTTTTCCAAATACAAATGTGATCGGTTTCGTATAAACGTTGTAAGACCAACGATACCCATTTTCTGTACATTTACTAGAATCTTGAATTTTGAAATTTTCTTAACTATAAAAGATAAAATAGTGAGATTATATTTTTGACAAAGTAAGGTTATATTTTAACAAAAAGAGGAAAAAAAAATTTGACAGATTTGTCACAAATTCAGGTGTTTACAAGCCACATCTAACAATTAAATTTATTTATTGGTACAAAATCTACTATTCTGTAATGAATTTTTTAAACTTTGATTACGCCAGAACCCGAATAAAAAAGCTAAACTTTAATGATTCATTTTTTTGAAATGGAGTTCATGTCAAAAATCTATCAGCATGAAAATGCATCCTGAAGCGTAAACTTCTGAACGTCAAAATAGAAGACGACAGTACTGAGTCTCCACCATAGAAATCATATTATATATATAAACAACAGTTTCTTGTCAAAAATATAAAGGGGATTGGCAATCTAGTGTAAGTATATATAAAACATATCTATGGTCTCCATTTTTTTTTACTAACCTAGATGTCGCTCTAATACGTATAAGAATACCATTTCATTTCTCTATGGCCAGAACTGTCACACGTCAAACATTTTTTGTCCAACTTGTATAATCAAATAACCAATAACCAAACCACATTTCTATGGCGCCCTGTAAACGTGAAACATGTACAATTTTGTTTTAATTAATGGAATCCAGTAGATTCTCAAACTAAATTTTTCAATAAATTATAAATGAGGGCAAAGGTAAGCATGTTTTAATAGCTTTTTATTTCCGGTTATAAACTGTTTTGTACCTTTTTAAACAAAAATTTAAGCTTTTTGTGTATTTAAAGTGTTAGCACTTTTTTTTAATCTTTTATTGAAAATGTAGTGTTGGCAGTTTTTATTTTAAATTCGCTTTATCAAAAACGGGTGACAGTGTTTAAATTTTTGTTTTAGAAATATTTGTAAATTAAGCACTTGTACAATTTTAAAATTATTTATTTGCATTTATTATTAACTTGGGGACATATAAATTTGTGTTTCCACTAAGAGCACTAAACAATGTTCATTATATGTTCTTTTTATGAGTTATTAAAGTAAAAATGTTCTTTGAACAATTCTTAATTTTAAATGTTTTCAGTGGCGAAAGAAGCGCATGCGAAGGCTAAAGCGAAAGCGCAGGAAGATGCGTGCAAGATCTAAGTAGGAATTCAATTGGTAAGTAATTATTTTTTTTATATTAATGTAATGAAACATTATTGTAACATATTTTACTTATACTACTGTATATTGTCATTCCTAAGGTTTTAATCACCAAATTGTTATTAAATATCTATTAGGGTGACTTTGCTTAATAGTGTGCTGATGAGTCTTCAGGTAAAGTTTTTTAGGATTCCAATAATAGGTACCCACTAAACTTGCCAGCGAAAAAAAAATTACTTAGTTAATTAAATATTTCAAACTGAAAAAGTATTGTTTCATTGTATGATAAGGGTTGATATTGTCAGACATGTTATTTATTACAGTAGATTTTGCTAACAGGTAACATTGGTATTAGATTAGGTTAACTGCCAAGTAGTTTTTGTGGTTCATTTTTTGGTGAATTATGTGGAATTTTTGCTTTCTGCCACTTTTTTTCCAGAGACAATGTTTTAAGGGGTCATTTAAAGCAAGTTTCATGAAAATCAGTCACTATTTAGAAAAGTTGTTCTAGTAGATTTTTACCAAATTGTTTTAGTAATAATTTTCATTCATATAAATTTTTTTTAATATAAAAGGACTAAATTTAAACTTATTTTAGGAAATATTTGAATCATCAGTAATTTAATGTCCATTGTCAGTATAAAAAATGAGAAAATGTATATTTATAATTGAACCTTTATTATCCTAATATATCTTTAATTTTCTTTTATTTTTGATTATGATTTAGCATATTTAAAAAAAATAATAGTTTGCTTGTATCTTGCTCATCTATTTATTAAAATGACATGATTTCCAGTTTGATTCAAATGCAATTTCATTTTCAGGAAATGTTATGTTGTATATATTTTTCATCCTCTCTTGAAGATCTTAGAAGTTGAGTTTTTGAATAAAAATCTGAAAATTGGATCATCAAGGGCACCTTTTTATAATTTGACATGTGGAATTTAAAAAAATAAAATTTAAAATCAACATTTGTTTTATTTGGTAACAGTAAGAATTTACAGGTATACAGGATGGCCAACCAAAAACGAAACAGAGTAATTTGCAGGAACCTTGTCAACATTTTAGAAAAACGCTCAGACCCGTCGATTTTTGATTAAAGGGGGGACACTCTTACCCCGTATTTTTGACTCTACTACTTTCAACCCCAAGCGAGGGTAAGAATTACCCCATAAAATGGTATTTAGGGTCGAATAAGATGCTTTTCAAAAGCTCTTACAATTTCTATACAATAGTCTTTCAATTTTAAAATTACGCCGGTTACTTATTGAGAAATTAGATTTTAAATGTGAAACTTATCTGCAAACAATCATGAATCGTAAAAATGTCATTCATTTGAGTTAAGTACGCCAATGGTATACATTTAGTACCTAGTTTTTTCTTGCTAGATCGCCAAAATTGCTGGTCTGATTCAAACCAAATTTAATGGTTTAACATAAAAAAATAGAATGGGTTGTATTATTCAGGTTATTAAAATTCATGAAATATTAATAAAAGATAGCATTATGGTCACAATATTGTTGCAAATATAATCAACAAATAGGTCGATCCAATAATCACAAATCTCTTGCAATAACTGGAGAGCAGGCAACATCACAGCACAACACATTCCAGTCGGCCGTATCAAGATCATACAATCGCCCAGAAAGTGGGGATGTATGATCGTGTTTAAAAGTAAATAGTTCCGTCTCCTCTGATAATAGGTCTATGGTGCCAACCATTTTCCAAATTCAGCAGATGTGCAGCGCCTATTCACACCGAATTGGGTACCAGTGGCGTATTGTAAATATTTTGCAGCGGCTACTAAATATTTATGTAGCAGAAAATTAAGTAATTAAAATATATAAATAATTAATAGTTTCGAAATTATTAGGGGTTGCTCTTTTCGCCAGTGGCAGAATTCTTAATTATTAACATTTTATATCGTCACTGCCCAGCAAAAACTACGAGGAGGTAAGAGCTTATTCTTCGCTTGTTTAAGTCTTATATTCGGCACCGACTGTATTCTTACTCACCTCATAAAATCATCTGAATTCCTATCATTGTGATAATAACCATTTTTTTAGCCAGATTTAAATATGAGAAGACCATTGTCTATAAATTTCATTTCTTCGCCGGCGTGCACTATAATTAACCTTTTTTCTTTACTGTAAGGTTTTTTAATTTTTTTTTCAAATTTACAGTGTCTACCCATGAATTTTTCATGTAATGAGAACTATGCAGATAAGTTTCGTCGGTATAAATGATGCCTCCTTTTCTCACGATATTTTTTTTAAAAATACTATATGCTTTAATCGTACATCATAACTTTCCTCACTCTGTATTTGATGTAGAATGTATTGTAGAATATAGGTTATCACGAGCCTCCGTCGAATCACCCCGTTCAGTATATTGCGAGCGCGTCGAAATTCTTCTAGCCACCTGCCGGTATAGTCCAGTCATTATTTACATTTGGAAATGCATGAGCCGAAAAGGCTAAATTTTGGATATTACGTGGGGGGCCTAGAAAATTGTCGACCAAAATGTCTTTACGGCGCGCTAGACGTCGTCATTTTTGTCGAAAATAAAATTGTAGGTCTGAAAACGCTCTACAAGTTTGATGATGGACATTTTTTCGATATATTTCACCGAAAAAATAAAACTAATTTCACTCCCCGAATTTATGGTTTTTTCGATCGATATCTCAATAACAATGAATGATAGGTGAAAAATGCAAAAAACTGTTGTAGATCGCGAAAAACGTAACAAATTAGTATTCTGTAAAAATGTTCGTATCTCAACGGAGAACTGAGTCATTATAAAAAACTGAATTTAACCAATTTTTTCAAGATGGCGGAAAATGCACAAGGAAATTAAATTTGAAGTTAAGCTTTTCTGCCCCCCCACCAGTGCTGCGCTCCTAACAATATTAGAAATAAAATCCTTTCGGATTGTACCTACTGTGTGTCGTAGGATTATTTGATGCTCGTTATATCAGATTTCCAATGTTTTGATGAATTTCGATAGAAATGAGCTGAATTAAATTCCGAAAGTCTACTCTTTTTTTCAGTTTTTTTATTCTCCCATAAAAAACAGCTTGACCGATTTTGCTAAAAATCTTATCAGTTCTAAGTTAATTATGCGTCGAATGCAATTGGTTCCACGTCCATATCATTTTTTGTTCTCGAGATAATCAGACGAAAAATAATTCCGAAAGTTTACCTTTTTTTTTCGGTTTTTTTAGCAATAAAAAAAGCTCGACCGATTTTGATGAAAATCTAATCAGTTCTAAGTTACGTAATTATGCGTCGAATGCAATTGGTCCACGTCCATATCATTTTTTGTTCTCGAGATATAGACGAAAAATAATTCCTAACGCACCTACGTACATACGGACGTCCACTTGAAAACTATTGTATTCGACTCTGGGGACCTTGAAATGTGGAGATGTCATAATTCGCAAAATCGGACCTATTACTATAACTTCCACTGGCGAGTAAAATATTTGTAATTTGTAAGAGTGCCTCGATCATGCTACAAACATGAAGAGAACTCGAATTACATTTTAACTTAGTGCCAGAATTCCGTAAAATTAAAAGTAAATTTGGGTGATGCGGGCACTAGTTCCTAAAATATTAGACGTTTAATACACCTATCCCCCGATTTACACGGTAGATACGTTCCTGAGAAAAACGTGTAAATCGAAAATTAAAAATTTTCAAGTCAAAACCGTGTAAATCGAAAAGCTTGCAGAAAATGCATAATTTTGCTATTTAACAGTTGTGATTTTTTTCAATATTTTTAGGTGTACATAAGAGATAAAAATAAAATGCATCGACAGGTTAAAATATGTAATAACTTACGGAAACACTGTTTTTTTATTTAATTACAATACAATAGTTTCTAAAGAAATAACTTTTCTTTTAACTTCTTTCGACATTATAAGCCTATAATTTTTTTTAATTTATAATAATCTAAATTATGCACTCACTTGTAATTTACGAATATGGAAAATTAAATCTTTCGGAAACTTTCACTCAAATACAATTTTCCGTAGATAAAACTTTAATTTTATGCGAAGAAATAGACACATTGTGCATGTGCAGCAAGTCAGCACATAAGCTCGGGATTTCCCGTGAGATGTGTACACAGCGCACGTGTTCAAACACAGTAGCATTTAGTAGAGTGCGATAAAAACAAAAAAAAAACTTATTTGGAAAACCGTGTAAAAGCGAAAACGTGTAAAACAAGTACCGTGTAAATCGGGGGATAGGTGTAATTAATTGCATTAGCAACACATAGCACATTTTCGAAATCGGGGAAAAAAGATAAACCCAAACATTTATGGGGCTTCATTTACAAAAATAATTTCCCTATAATCTGCACCTTACTACTGTATTTAAGATGATACTTGTCATAATCCTTTTGTTTATAGGCAACAATAATGATAGGAGGTGGGTTAATTAATCTATAGTGAATAATCCTGTATTGTCCTTAATACTACCTAATAAAACAAGACTTTAATTTTAAAACATTTTATTATTTTTTTAGACTTTTCACATCAATTAAGCCATTATAAAAAACGGCAACTGATGATCCAATTTTGTAATTTTTGAACATCAATGCAACTTCACATCTTCCAAGATTTTAAACAGCAGGTTAAAAATATTGGCGGAATGAAATTTCTGAAAAATAAAATTACACATGAATAAAATTAACTATCATAACAACAATTTCTTTTTGTATATTTTAAATACATAAAATAAATGAACTAATTTAATTTGTGTGTATATATTAAGGTGGGTCAATCAAAAACTTTTTTTAGTTACCATGAAAATAACGTCCAAGATAACGAATAGAAAATTCTGGTAAAGTTCGAGATCTTAATATTAATATTTAGAGGTCACTTATCGTGATTTTTGATTTCCCATTTAAATAACATGGGAAAAATTGTCTTTTTTAATTAGAATTTTATTGAGCTCAAACGAATTATCGGCCAGTGGAATTGAATACATATACTTGTAGGAAATTAAACGATCTACAAAAAATATCTGGTATGATTTTTTGCTTACTCGTTTAAATTTAAAAGTTACTTGAGGTTAAAGTTCAACTTCAAATTGTAAATAAAGACTTTTACTCTATCCCAAAATAATAACTCAAAAACATAAAATATCGTATGTAAAGTTATGTTTTTAGGTAAAACAATAACAATAATAGTTGGAAAGCCGATTTTTCCTATATCTATTTTTATTCACCTAGGTAGTTACTTAAAAAAATTATCATTCCTTAAAAAATTCCCCACAAGTATATGTAGGTATTTAATTCCATTGGCTGATAATTTGTTTGAGTGCAATAAAATTTTAATTAAAAAAACAATTTTTCCCTTGTTATTTAAATGGGAAATTAAAAATCACGATAAGAGACCTCTAAATATTAATATTAAGAGCTCAAACTTAACTAGAATTTTCTTTCGTCATCTTAGACAATATTTTCATGGTAACTGAAAAAAATTAAGGTTTTTTTTGACCCACTTTAGTATATATGCTACAATTCAAAATAAAATACAAAAACGTACTAAGAAAAATAAATAAGGTTACTTAGAAAATAATCCACATAACTTTCCTTTTTCTTAAATAATATCCGCCCCCCTAAATTCAAATTAACCATGAAGTTTGGCAATATTTTAGTAAAAAGAGGCTTTTATGTGACAAACAATAAAGCAGAAACCCCATTCCAAAATTATGGTAACACTAAGTTGTTCATATACTACTTGTATAAAAACTAGTACATTTTTAATTGCAATTATTCCCGACATTAACGAATCATTTATGCATCTCAATGAATTGTTTCACAATAATTTTATGTGAAACTTGTATATTTCATAAACAGTGAAACTGTGGGTCACGACTTTGGTGCCACTTCCACTAAAGTGAGGTCTTACCCCACAGACATTGAAATATAGATGATTTAAACTTATGTTAAAATTGGATCCAAATTAAATAAACCAAGCATAAATACTTTGTCCACAATTTTTTAAACTGCTTGCAAAGCGAATGATATTTATCATGCATTTGGATTTAGTCATAAGATTATATAAAAGTTCTTTAAAATTACGTTAGAAATATTTACTTACCATTTCCTACTTAGATCTTGCACGCATCTTCCTGCGCTTTCGCTTTAGCCTTCGCATACGCTTCTTACGCCACTAAAACAATAATTTTACCGTAAAAATGATTCAAAACACATTTTCAATTACACGTGTGTAGGTATATAAGATAATCATTGTTTAGTGCTCTTAGGCTGCTCCTGCTAAACATCACAGTGCAGGTGGAAACACAAATTTATGTATCCCAAAGTTGATAACAAATGTACATAAATAGTAGTACAAATATATCTTCAAAGGGAAATAAATACATTATTGCAAGATTTACAGAAAATTAAATTATATACTGCAAACATATATTTTGCTTGTGGTCGAAATAAATTTAAATTTATGACCCAAGATGTATCAAATGAGTAATGAGAAACGTGTGGTAGAAACAAGAATTTTAAAACTTATTAAAAAATACATATAAATAACAATAAATATTAATGAATACTTACCTTTGCTCTCATCTTTTGTTTATTAAAAGAAGTCTAGTTTAGAAAAACTAGAAGATTCCTCTAATAATAACAAGTTTATACGAGCTGCTGATTTCAACTTCGCATTACAAATGGTAGCAATTAGCAAAGGAGGGAAGTAAGAAACTTTTGACGTTAAATATGACAAAACTCAAACGTGTTGACCAACCCTTACATAATAAAATTACTAAATATGTGACGGGTGCGTTCTTTTGTACAAAAATTTAGAAACTAGAACTTATTAAAATAGAAAACAAAAATAGAAATTTAATTATTAATCAGTTATTACATAAAAGTATAAAATAATTACCAAACATTCTAATTACAGTTCACGTTACTTAGGTATGTTTCTTTTATCTACACTTCTTACAATTAAGTGTAGTGAATTTCTGTTCAGTGTATTAGGAAAGTGGAAAAGTGTTGATTTGGTATTTTGAAACTTCGTAAATATAAAATAAAAATATATGAGTAAATAAGAATTCGAAATTACCATATTTTTCCGAATCATTAATCAGCACTATTTTTGCAAAATATTTTTTATTTTTGCTATAGGTATTTTTTAATGGAGAAAGTATGTAAAAGTGCAATTTTATTTAGAAACGAAACAAATGGAATGCAAATTCCAAAAGCAAAAATAAAAAATATTTTGTGCTGATTAATGATTCGAAAAATTAAGATAATTTCGAATTTTTATTCATATTTATGAAGTTTTAAAATATAACATTTAGTGCCCTGCTTTACAAAATAGTATTCTTTTATAACGCATAATAAAGTGTAAGAAGTGTAGATAAAAGAAACGTACCTATTAAATGATAGGTTCATAATTTTTGACATTTGGCATTCAGATAAATATTTTAATAAGATGAGCGGGAAAAGGTTAGTTAAACTTTTTAGTGGAAAAATGCCATTGTCATCAAAGTTAAGGTACTAATTAACATTTTATTTATAGGTGAAGTTAGTTTGTGTGCTATATTTGAATTTTTTTAATACGATGATAAAAATGAATACGAGATCAACTGGAAGAAATTTGAGTAAAAGTAAAGTAGTGCCTTTTGAACAACCAAAATTAAAGACGTACAATTGTGTAACAATAACTGATTCTAGTTCTGAAGATGAAAACATTTCATTTTCGGAGAGTTGTTTTACACCTAGAAAAACTAAATCGAAGTTGATTCATAGTGATGGAACACCTCCAAAACAAAAAAAAAACGAAACCCCAAGTCCAAAGAATAGCAAAAACATTACTAAATCGACAACGACTACACCTTCACTAGAACGATTATCAATTATAAGTCCAACTAAAACAACATCAACCAGAAAAAGTTTATTTAATGAATTTGAAAATACCACGGTTATTGTTAATAAGGTAAAATAACATAGGTATTGAATCATTTAATTTACCCTTTATTTTGATCTATCTTACTAATATTATGTAGATAAATTGTTACCAACTTTTTAGTTAGGTATTAAATAATAATAAGATATTGAGAACAACTCCCCAAGTTATCTTTTAGTTATTTGATAATTTATTAATTTAGCTGTTTTTTTATTAGAAATCTGCTTCTATTGAAGATAAAGGTAAAACAGAAACCACAAAGAATGAAAGTTTTTACCAAAGTGCTAGAAAGGCTCTTCATGGTACACTTCCTTCAGAATTGCCTGGCAGAGAAAGAGAATTAGACCAGTTAAAACTCTTTATCGAAGAACATTTACAAAATATGACATCAGGATCACTTTATGTAAGTGGCCCCCCAGGAACAGGAAAAACGGCATCATTAAACATGATTCTTCAAAAGGAAAATGTAAGTCAAACAATATGATTCTAAAAATATTTAAGTAATTTAACTATACAAACAAGATTAAATTAATAAAGTTTTATTGCTAAAAGTACAAAAGATAAAACAAGTGTTTATGTTGTGAAGCTGTTGGATTTTAAAACATTTAGAAACCAAAATTCTAGCCTTCATTTGGTATGCAATTTTAAATAATCTTATATGAAATCAAATTTCAACAATCGCAAATTGATTTATCAACAGTTTTGAAACTATGATTATCTTGTTACATTTCTTTGAAATATGAAAAATAAACAATTTTTTCACAATTTTCTGTTGTTGAAGAGTTCTGTAAGTATTCAAATACTCAGGGCAAAAAATATTAAAAGACTTCAAATAGATAAGTCAAGGCTAAATGAAAGAAAACCTCATTTTTGTAAATAATTTTTGAAATAATTGTAATAACTGGGGATCAGTTTCTACCGAATTTTGCTAATGGCACTCAGACAATGTCCTTTGTGTCTCCTTGTATCACCTTGTGTTAGCAATTAGAGATCTGCCTTACTTGTCTTCTTCCAAAATAAAAGCAGGTCATTGATTAGTAAATGCCTTATATGCTCGGGCTCAAGAAAAGCTGAGCCAGCAAAGTCAGCATTAACCTGGCATAAACAGGACTCTGGCCAAGGATATGGAGGCTGGTTTCCTCCTCTCCACACAATCAATAATTAGGGGTGTCAGTATGTGTACTGTTTGTCTGGCACCCCTTCTACTCAGTGACTCTATGCTTCCCCAGAGTTTTGAGAAAACACAATTTGAGAAAGGTGTAGTCCTTCATGTATACTTGGTAAGAGTTGGAATTGTTGATTGGTCTCTTCGAAGGGCAAACATGAGTTTCTCAAGATCTACCCTATGCTGATGAGGGGCAACGCCCCAAAACCGATGGTTACTTTGAATAGATAAATTTAATAATTCTTTCTTTTACTTTACAAGCAGCTGCATATCACCCGAAATAGGATTATGCACGGTTATTTATCAGATGTAATTCAATGCTCGTCATAGGCATATAGCCAGAACTGTAGATTTTTTCTAATGTATATTTGACCCACATATACCTATAGTATAGTTTAACATGCAGCAAAATTAGCTGGTTCTTTAAAAATCAGTTTTATACATTTTTATAACACAATTATTCAATAATACTTATTGAAAAGTTCAATATTTGTTGTCAGAAAAATAATAAAAATAATTAACTCTAATAAAAAATGTGAAAAAACTCACAAACAGTTGACCAACAAACGAGGTGCGGCCATTTATGATTCCAGGATCTAAAAAGATTAACTTGAAAATGTACGTCAATAATAATTATTGGAAAGTTCAATATTTGATGTCAGAAAAATAATTAACAACGTACATTTATTAAAAGTGTTGAAAAATAATAGAAAACTTTAAAAATACCTGATAACAAAACTAAAAATCCACAGACGATAGGTACCATTAAAAAGTTGGGAGTGTACTGAATGTCTGAATAATGCAACTCTTTACCTGAGACCGGAGTTTTCTTGTAGAAACAAACCCCTATCACAAGCGAACTCTTTCATCTTTTGGTTCATGAAAGCGAAATCTCAAATGGTTAGAATGTTCTATCTTTGAACAGAATAAGCTGGTCATATGTCATTACATTTATTAAATACAATCAAGTTTGTATTCTAAAAAAATTAAAGAAGTAAGTTAACAATTTATTACAGTAATTATAATTCTTACTTTTCATCAATGTTTAATAAATAAAAATGAACACAATCTATTTATAAAAAAAAAAGGTCTGTACTTTAAATAGAATCAACCTATTTTATGATATCTTATCTTTCGTACATTAAAGACACCAAATCCACCCTTAAAAAAATTTCTGTCTGTCTTTTTCAAATGAAACTTAGAATTTTCAATGTTTTGCTTCTAATTGAAGCGAAAAAAAATGTGAAATTTTCTTTTTTTATACGAGAAAATTAAATAAAGAAACTTTACAGTCAACATGTAAAAAATTATTATGATCTAGAAAATAGTCTATGTACATATTTTGATAAAAATGGCTTTTTTATTTATGTGGTCCTCCGAAATTTCAAAATATAAATTCGAGCTATTGATGGCATCTATTTCGTATTCAATAATTATACTTATTTAAAAAAAGTACGAGTAATCAATTGAAAAAAAAACAAAAATATGTCTTGTAGTCACGTACCGCATAAGACTTGTAGTAGATCTTCGATTTGTTATTATTTTGCTTTGCCACCCCAGTCAAAATGCTGAATTTTCGCTGCTGATGAGAGCCCTTGTCTGTCTGCACTTGTCTCTGATTATACATTAAGTTCTGAAGTTCTGGTTCCTGAGCCAGCACTAGATTGCCCATCTTCATAGACAGAAGGCCTGCTATGAGCCCATGAACTTAGTCTTCGATCCGGCTTTCACCATCTTATCAGCATACTCGTTGTCTTTGATTCACAAGTAACCAGAACCCAGATACCTTGTTATCTTCTGGCAATGGCTGTCTGCATCCCAGAGTAAGTTGCAAAGTAATAGTCAGAGCCCCTAGCGCTTTAATTGCTGCTTAGCTATCAGAATATATTTTGATGCACCTCTTGGTCCTTCCTATAGAGAGCGCAGCCGCAGCAATCACCAAACTACCTAAGCGTATAGTTGGTTGAAGTATTCTCGAGTACATCCATAAGACCATCTTAGGCTCTAGATCTGGCCAAATCCAGAAATATGCGCTTACACTTCTGCAGCGCTCTTCAAAATGCTCCTTTCAGTGAAGCTTTCTGTCTGGTGTGAAGCCTAGAAATTTCACAAAGTTAGTCAGAGTTAACCTTATTCCTCTAAAGGGCCCACTTATGACGAGTCTAGTGGATTCTTAGCCGATTCACTGACAGACCGGTTTTGTGACACCACCCTTCTACTACTTCCAGAGCTGTCTCGTGTGAGCTCTTGGAGGGTCCATGTATAAAGATAGCCAGGTCATCAGCGTATCCCTGTTGTTCAGTGTTTTGAGAAGTCTACAAGCCCACAAGGGTGGGTAGAGAACTATGGGCAGCCTTTCCTCAACCTCCACTGTGGAGTAATATTCATTTAAATTTTTAGTTGTTGCAAGAATTAGAGCAAGAAATATAAAAATGTGTATCACATAGATCATGTTAGTGTAATTTGTCCAAATGTATATATTTATTTAAACTTTGCGGCAATAGATTCTTCTAAAAATCAATGGTTTTCCATGTTAAAAAATCCAGTTGATGTTTTTTAAAAAAATATTTGCATACTTCATTTTACATTAATCATTTGAAATAGGTAAAAAAAAATGTAATTTTCCAGGTCATTTCCAGAGTAAACCATGTATATGTGAATTGTACAGCAATAAAATCACCTGCAGCTATTTATTCAAGGATTTGCAAGGAATTAAATATTAAGGTTAATGGAAAAACTGAAAAGGAACACATTACACAAATAGATAAGTACTTGAAGAAAAAACACAAACCTGTGTGAGTATATTTTTCAATTAAAAATGTTTTTTTCAATATAAGACTTTAATGTTAACAGTACATTAAATCACTGAAGAAATTATAACATATTTTTATCTATTAATGACAAATTCATGCAGGGAACACTAAGAAGATTGTAAATAAAAAGAATTATTATCGTGAACGTTTAATTATAGTTTTGAAATATTGATATGAAATTTTACAAATTTACTAAAAGAATTTCAAATGACGGCAAGTAATGTAACTCAATATTACTTACTAAATAAATACCTAGTTGTATTGTATTGTTTTTACTTCCAATCTGTATTAAGTTATATTTTTTATTATTATCAAAACACAGGATGGTCGCTAGGCATTAAGTTTATACTATATAATCCAGCAAACATTTATTATGAAAAATAAAGACATTTGTTAGTACTTTCAGAAGTAATGATACTACAGCATACAATAAAAGCATTTTAAAATTATAATTTAAAAATAATCACACCGTTTGTAGCACATAATAATTATTGTTAATAATTTTAGCGTTCTCCAAATAAATTTGTCATTATTACATATTTTTCAATTTTACGAAAATTCAAAGTTAACATTGAACTTCGAACCCCCGTTCATTGACTTTTAAAGATTCGAAGATTTAGTCCCGATTGTACAATCATTCAAATTTAAGTATAGGTTAGGTTAGGTTTTATGTGAGTGGGGCGTGGTCGCCCCTCCACCGCGACCCTTAGTAGGTCTATTGTGGCTCAAATTTAAGTATAACTAGTAGATGAACCTAGTGTAGTCTAATTTTCTTTTGTTGGTAGTGGTTGCGCTTGCGCAGTTTCAGTTTGTATTAATCCTTCAACTGCGAGATTAATTTTTTAAATATAAAAATGATAAAAAGTCGTAAATGTATCAAAAATGATTTATTATCAAATTTTTTAAAATTTTTGATAGAAAAAAACTAATATTACACGCTTTATATTAGCTTCACTCATATCTATCTATCTATCTATGTAACAGAATCTTTGGACACGATTTTCACCCACTTAAAAACATCTGATCGTCTTTAAAATTTGTATACTTCTAAAGGACCGATGACAATACAATAACTTCATAAATTTTTTCAAAGATCTTAACCAGGATCAGTTATATTTAAAAAAAAGTGTTTTATATAGATTAAATATGATAGATTAAATACGCTTGATGTTTGAACTACTCTCCAACCATTTTAAATCCTAGTAATTTTAATATCTCCTCGCTTTTTTTTATATGCTTTATATTAGCTTGACTTGTAATTTTTTCAATGATCCTGGCCAGGATCATCAGGATATTAAAAAAACCCCGAACTAAATTATAAGAAAACCGAACTAAAAAATAAAAAAATAATAATCAATGAAAAAATAGTTTTACAATCAAAATCGTGGGGTGCGCTATATCAATTAATATATTTGATAATTTACAGATATTGGTAAAAGTAAAGTCTCCAAGATGAAAATGACGTAAATATCATAAAAGGCATCCCACGCTTTTGATTGTAAAATTATTTTTTATTAATTATTATTATTTTTAATTTTTTAGTTAGGGTTTCTTATAAAGCGTGTTGTCTTAGTTTTTTTAAACTATTATTTATTTTTGTTAAAAACTACTGTATAGGTAATGCTAGCCATTTATGGCACACTGAAAGAATGTGCATACTCGTTGGGAGCTGCATATTCATAAATCGTTTTAAATGTATATAAGATATTTATGTCATTAATAAATAAGTAATGACTCTTTAGTCTATAAAAATTAGTTTAGTTTTGTTGAATTATTTTAGTTAAATTCTTAAAATGTTTCATAATGTTATTTCTGTTTCAATTGTAAATAGAATTATTTTTTTTAGCTTATTAGTATTAGACGAAATTGATCAATTGGAAAGCAAAAATCAATCAATTCTCTATACAATTTTCGAATGGCCTTCAAAACCCCATGCCCATTTACTGCTAATAGGAATAGCAAATGCACTGGATTTAACAGACAGGATACTTCCTAGGCTGCAGGCTCGCTGTGAACTCAAACCCAATTTAATGCATTTTGCTCCTTACACAAAATCACAACTTATAGAAATTTTCACCTCCAGACTTAAATCAGCCGGCGTTTTAGATATATTTTCACCGGTGGCAGTACAAATGTTGGCAAGTAAAGTAGCAGCAGTCTCCGGAGATGTCAGGAGAGCCTTAGATATAGGAAGACGAGTTGTTGAATTAGCAGAGCAAAGTAGGAAAACTGGAGCGTTAAAATCCGTAGAAAATCTCGCGAACCAACTTGTAGAAGAAATAAAAATTGTAGATTTAAATCAAGTACTAACAGTTTTAAATAACGTATATGGTACCTCTCAAAATTTAGATGAACACTCAGAAGATTCTTTTCCTCTTCAACAAAAAATAATTATCTGTTCATTACTATTAATGTTGAACAAAAATAAAAATAAAGATATAACTATAGGAAAACTTCACGAGGTGTATCGTAGGGTTTGTGATAAACGGAAAATTAGCTCAGTAGATCAAGCAGAATTCGTGGGATTGTGTTCTTTAATTGAAACTAAAGGTATAATTAGTATAAATTGTAAAAAAGAACCAAGATTAAAAAAGGTAAGCTTGGTCTGGGACCAGGAAGAGGTCACAGCAGTTCTAAGAGATAAGCAATTAATTTCAGATATTTTACAAGACAATTCTTGTTTAGGGAAATTTTAATTTTTCGGCAGAAGACTAATTCAGAAATATGTGGTATAATTTTAAAAATTTAAATGGACAAAATTAACGCATCAACGTATTAAATCATAAAAATTGTTATAATGAATTAATTTTTTATGGATATTGGTTACATTAAAAGTTAAAAAAAAAACGTATTATGCAAGTTAATGGTGTAAGTGCGATACTAGTAGCTTTTGATTACAGCATTCATATGTGTAGGCGTCATGTATTTGACATTTAACATTTTTGTAGAGGTGATCCCATAAATCCGGGCTTTTTGGTGGCCACTGCATAACTGGTATACTAACTTGATTAAGATAATCAAATATGTGAAGTTGAGCTTTGTCTTGGCTTCCAAAAAAGGACTGAAAGGCATCATATATTCTATTACAATACAGTGGACCCAGGTTTTGCAGAGCAATGTCGGACTATCGAGTTTGTCGGATTATAGAGTACTGCCTAAGACCACCTATAGTCCGGAATTTAAAAAAAAAAACCTTGTAATTCGAAAAATTACAGATCAAAATAATGCTATTCTATCTGAACTACAAATCATACTACATATACTAACTAACTTCTAACTGAACCCTACCCTACACCGAACCGGGTCAGTTCAACATGCACTGTTCTACCCACTTCTAAAGAGAAGATGGTAAAAATCCACGTTGATGCAGCTCAGTTTGTGATTGGGCAACATACCACCGAATCACTAGGCGGTAACTGTGCAGCGAAGACTTGTGCGATCTGTAATAACCCGTTAGTTTCTGTTCAAAGCAGTTTGTTGTGCGGTTTAGTTAACTCGATCACAACCATCGGGATGTTTTAGGCCAACCCTAGTTTCATCAGTGGATACAACTTTTTTCCAATTACCCACAGACCAATTTTGATGATTTCGAGCAAAACGTAACCTGGCAACTCTGTTCTCTCTAGTAAGTAAGGGAGCAGTGGCCCTTGCGTTGGCATTCCAGAATAATGTTTTACCTCATTCAAGCATCTTAACATATGACTTATTGTGGAACGATTTTTGCCTAACAAATTGGCAACATAACTTAGACAATATCCCTCATCCAATAAAACTGATGCCCGCACTCTACCTCTTGTTTAGTTTAATTCCTTGCTTGATTTTTTTTTTTAATTTTTCGGGGTCAAAAATTAAACAGTCTACCACAAAAAACATATTTCTTTCAACGAAAATCTATCGCAAGTACTGCACTTCTAACAATTTCTTTAAAACTGTAAATCTAAACAAATTGTTTCAAGCTGTCATTAACAACGAGACAAAATATGCATAGCCTATTATTCAAATACTCGATAAACTTCAAAAATGGACGTAAGAAATAGGTAAATTAATTTCATATTTTGTTGCGTTAATTTTGTCATGAAGTTTAGTTGCTATGTTGACGGTACCCAATTTTAAATTCTTTACATGCACTTAGATCATGGACTTTCAGATGAAACCAAGCTTATCTCTTTTTTAATTAATTTTTAATGTAACTAAAAACACACTTGAACTTTAAAATAATTTGTTTTTCGAGAAAGTAATTAATTTTTTTAAAAACGAGTGCCTTTTGAAGTTAATCAAAAACTCAAATTGTTACTAAAATTGAAATAAAGCTTTTAAGTTAATTACATTGCCTAATTATGATGGCTATTAAGAACTAAATTTAATGATTTTTCTAATTTGTTAGTATTAATAAATTTTAATTTATCCAGTATGTAACATTTTGATTATATTTATTGGTATTATTTTTTTTACACAAATCGGATTAATATCTTTAATGCATTGTATTTTGATAATGTGTTATAAACTCATGGTAGATTGTATTTATATTTGCATTATTTGTGATTTTATATTTTTTGTGATTCAATGCATTAAACATGTTATTTTAATTTTTATTTTATATATGTTCATTTCAATCTAAAAAAAATTAAATGAAATAGACAAGTAGTAGTAAAGATTATCCAACTAGCACAAAATGATAGGCATTAATAAGCACTTTGTGCAAATTACATAGTATATTTTTCTATGACTAAACGAACTTACACTCAGTGTAGTATAGACTTTAAGGCAACATAAAATGCATGATTTTATCTTATTCTGTTTACACTGTATTCTAAGAATAGTGTAACCCGTTTTTTCCCTTTAATATGTAGTAGTAGTAGTGGTTGATCACCGGGGCTTGTATTGACTTGGGCTACGTTTGTGGGCTTATAGAGCGAGCCCGACTCGGCAACTACATCCTGTTGTCCTTGACGAAGCGGGCCACGCCTCCAGGTCGGAGTCGTCCAGTTTCTTGTTCTAGATCGGTCGTTTCCAGGTTTTCCAGTCGTGCCCTCCAGATTGCAGTACAGCTCGCTAAAACGTGCCATCCGGTTTCGTCTTCGCAATACCGGCATGTGGTCGTCTCCTGCTGCACCCCGATCTTTTCAAGGGTTCGTGCAGTGACGACTCTTGTCGCATTGCGGCCAAGGGATGTAAGCTGTTGTCGAAACTTTTTGGAGGGCCCCTCAAAGCATGCCTTGGTACGACGCATTCCCGGGACGCTCCTCCCCTCTTTCAAGAATTTGTCATTCAGTCTTACTTGTTCTTCCCCTTTAACCGTTGCCCAAGACACAGGCAGGATCAGCCCAGGGTCACATGGGTACACACAGGAACCGTATCCTGCCATCTCTTCGGCTTTTTCGTTTCCTTCAATAACTCAGTGGCCTGTTTCCCACTCCAGTTTCACGCTGTTGTTGGTTTTCCCAGCTTTGCACCACATTTTAGTATCCCTGACAATAGCCGATGTAACTATTGGATGACCAATAGCAAGGATGGCAGCCTGACTGTCCGATCGTATTACAATGCTTCTGTTCCTTACGCCGTGTTCTGTACACATTTGCATCGCTACACTGATCGCCTGCACTTCAGCTTAAAACACCGAGCTATGGCGTCCCAATGGTCTGCTGATTGTCACCCCTAGCTCGGGGCAATCTGCACTCAGCCTTGATTTATTGATTAGATCCGTCGGTATACCACACGAGGCTCGAGTTGTCTTCATAGTGGCTCTCATATATGTCTCGCTTTGGTATGCATATTTCGTCCACACATTCAAACAACACTTGTTTTGTGATACGATCTCATAGCATTCTTGATATTGCACTCTGACTTCTGATGATTTCTGTAACGTGTCCGCCGATGGGTAATCGTCATATTTCAAGTCCATGCAAGGTAAGTGTAGTGGGGGCAACTCGAGGATTGTAGAAGTGGCCGTTGTGCGGATGGCTCCTGTTATTGCAGTACACTCTGTTCTTTGCAGTTTTTTCAGTTCTTCCTGGTAGGTTGATTTTCTTGTCCTTTTCCACTAATTATGCTCCCATATGTAAGCACTGGTCGTATTACCGTTACATATCTCATGATTTTTGGTGAGAGACCCCAGGTATTGCTGAAGGTGCCACTTCGTGTCCACTTGATTGTTCTAGCCTTTGAGATAGTTTCTTTCACATGCCTATTCCAAAGAAATGTACTATCCAGATGTACACCAAGGTCCTTAACTTCATCTTTGAGGTGCAGCCCCTAATTTTTTAGGGTGATCTGTGAAAGGTGGATTTTTCTTCTGTTGATGAAGAGTACTAGTTGTGTCTTGTTTGGGTTTATATCAAGTGACTTTTAGCTATGGTGTTTAGAGCCTGCTACATAATGTCGTGAGATAACCTTCAATATACTTTCCCTGTCTATACACAGTTTCTCCTATTGTTCATAACAGTAGAGAAAGTCGTATTTTCCTTAACTTCTTCTAAGCACTTAAAATGGGTTACTTTCAAAGATTCCTTTATTTTTGTGAACAAAAAGAAGTCGCAGTGTGCTAAATCAAGTAAATATGGGGGGTGGTAAGATTAATGATTCGTTTTTTGGTCAAAAACTGTTTCACGGTGAAGGCATTGTGGGCGGTTGCATTGTTCTGATAAGAATCCGAGTTTTCTCCTATTGTCGTCGCCTCACACGTTGTTCCTTAAAATTACAAGTAGTTAGTTCGGTTAACATTCTGCTTCTCAGACATCCATTTGAACTGAATTATGCCTCTCAAGTCGCGTCGAAAAAAATGTTGAGTATCGCCTTCATTTTCGATCGCTTTGGCTTTTTTTCATTCAGGGTCTAATTATCTTGGATCCTGGATTATACTGGAATATCCGAGTTTTATCGCAAGTGACCACATTTTTCAGTAAATTCAGGTCAATTTTTAACTTTTAAGATGTTTAAATCGTCATGCAAAATCTTTCCCTATAAATATTAAGAATATCTGTTATTATTCCGATCTTTTCTGACGACTTCGCCAATTTTCTTCACGATGTCGTCATTTTTTGACGATGGGAGACGTACACCGAATCTCGGCCAAAAACCTCTTGTGTTACATAAAAATTGATAAAAGGGACATGCAATTCCTTTTGTACACCTGTGTCAACATTTGTTGGCATTAGAGTGGTTTTTTATTACGTTTTACTAGGGATTTTGAATTGACGGGTTCGATTTTTTTGCATAACAATGTTCGACAATGTTCTTTATTTTTATTAACACTTTAGTGTGGGTTTGTACAGCAAAGAAGGTAAAATAAAAAATAAGACGAAAATAGACCTGTTTATACAAATAAACTAAATTAAATAAGGAATAAGAATCGACCAATGAAATCACGCCTTTTTTGACAATGACGTTCGTTTTTATTGCCAATTTCATTCTTTAATTTGTTTTCTGTACTTCGAAAATATATAAAAATATCAGTGGTCTGGGTGCGACCCGAGAGGTCCACACGACTAACTTCCCAGTAGAAAGAATGAAAAAATACCGTAGGTATGTTTTGTTGTTATAATTATTATTATTAAAATTATTATAATTGTCATTAACAATATTCTGTTTATGTCAACCGTATTATTTCAAACTTTTTTTTATTATTTTATAAGCGGGAGCTATTTTCAATTGTTTATAACAATTGAAAAAAAATTTTAATTATTTTGATCAATAATCATTTGTTAGTAACAATATGCAATTGTTATAAAAAATGCTTGATTATTACTAACAATAATTTTTCACTGTTATAGCGTCTTCAATGCTATTCTCTCAATGCTGACACAAGTTTAAAATTCTCCAATTCCTATTTTTGTTTTCTAAAACTATCTCTTTTTATAAAATATTGTCATCATATTTTTCATACAAATATTCCTAACATGCAATAAATATATTATTCAAAAGATCTTAAAATTCTGTATTAAAAATAGCATAATTTATAAATTGCAAAATTCAGGTAGTTTACCATTTTTTTTAGTTTTTTTATTCTCCATAAAAAATAGCTTGACCGATTTTGCTGAAAATCTAATCAGTTCTAAGTTGCGTAATTATGCGTCGAATGCAATTGGTCCCACGTTGATATTATCTTTTGTTCTCGAGTTAATCGAGACGAAAAATAATTCCGAACGCACATACGTACATACACACACAGACGTCCACTTAAAACTATTGTATTCGACTCTGGGAACCTTGAAATGTGGAGATATGTCAAAATTCGGGATTCGCAAAATCGGACCCATCACTATAACTTCCACTGGGAAGTTAACAATTACACTGTATTAAGATTTTAATTCGAAACTTTTATTTAATCAAAAAAAAAACTAATGAAAATACAAAAACTTTTAGGTTAGAACGAAATTTAAAAGAAAGATGAAGGTTAGTATAGAATAGAACAGCAGATACCTACAGAGTGTTTCTGACGAAAACAATTTTGTCTAGTCATGCGCACATTCATTTTTAAATAAAATAAGAGTTGAAAGTTGGTCAACTCTTATCTTATTTCTTATTTGCTGTATAAACCCAAACTTAAACGTTAAAATTTGCCAAAACTAGACAAGTCTTGTTCGAAAAATGACTTTAAAAGATTAATATCATTTAAGTTGTATATTTCTAAGTCAATGAGTTCTAAAATTGTTAGACTGCATTTTCGCTTGACTTATATAACTTAATCTCAAAATTGCCCGTTATCTGTTTTAAAGAAAAAATAAAAATTTGTTTTATTTCCTGAAGTGTTACGTGAAGCTGTCTTAGTTTTGTAATCGCTATCTAGCAACCCTCCCAAAATACTATATAAATTTTTTATAATATATAATCACTTTTGAGTCGAATAGATAAAAGTTTTTCGAGATAGTCATAGATAAATATATTTATAGGAAATAATTGAAAAGAATTTAAAATAAACAATTTAAAAAATCATGCTAACAGGTCTTAATAATACATTTGATTCCTACGTGTTGTGAGAGAGTTTAAATTTACTTTTTATTTTATGCATTGTAGACAATTTTAAATATATGAGAATGTTTAATATTTATCATTTTAATAATAAACAATTTTTTTTAACAAAAATATCTTTCCTTTCAAATGTTTGGTAAGTAATATTTGGTTTTTTTTGAAGAGTTCATGTTGTTATCTCTTTTTTTTCTTTTTAAATGAATTTAGAAGAGTGTAAGTATCGTGGAACACTCAGTTGGAACGAAGTTCCTTTCGTAGTGTATTATTATTGATAAACCTGTTATATTTTAAATATTTTTTTGACAAACACGTGGACAACACAAATAGACGTATTTCTATGCTACGCGTCTCTCCTCCTGTACAACAGAATGCGCGTGCGCGTTATTTTTGCAACTGCTGTTTTGTGTTTCGTTACGGAAAAATCTTACACTTTCTTTCGCCTAGCCTCCATCTGCCAAACCCGTACCGTGCGATAAGGAACTTCGTTCCAAAATGATTTTAGTTTAACAAATTACATTTTAAGTTTTTTTTTATTTTTTTAAAAAGAAGTACTTACACTTCAGTAAACTTAAAACTCTTTAAAATTAATATTATAAACGATAAAGTGTGCAAGTATTATATATTAGAAATGAATTACTATTAAAAAGGACCACTTCCGGATAAATTGATCGAAGTGGGGTGAAACCTAAAGAAAACACGACGGTTGTCGAATAACCCTGCTTGACATTAAACAAAGAAGTTCATGTGAATATTTTGAAGTGGAAATATGTAATCATGTAGAAGAACTAAAGGTGTGGTTGACGGTTGGTAACCAATTCGGTTACTCGACATTCGTTTCTTTGGGAATAAAATAAGGACCTTTCACAAGTCCCATTAGTAATTTATCTCTACTAAATAATCAATTAGAGATGGTCGTTTTTACAACAACGATTTTGGCATGCGATGCCGGCTTCGAATATCGAAATAACAAATAACGGATGTCGATGGCACTGTGACCTACTACTATTTGTGTTTTGATATTTCGATACGCGATGTTTAAGCACCGAGCATTGTATCTGTGTCTCATAATGATCGGATCGGCTATGGGAAATCAATCAATCTAGGACATCTCGGACACGTTTACTGTTTTTAAGTTTTATCAGTCAGGTATTGATAAACAACTCATCACAGGCATGAGGCATTCATCTAGGTAGGATATGTTCGATGACGATTCCTTTGATTGCAACAACGATGCCTATATCGATACCAGAATCGGATTCCAAATTAAAATAAACATTATTGCCGTAGCAAAACTAACTTTTCCGAAACCGAGGGCTCTTTTCTATTGTAGTTCTAGTTGTCCTAGTGTTATCGGTTCATTAAATTGAATTTGTATTTATAATTTATATGGAGATACTGACCAAATTTTGAATAATGATCTTGTCCGTCGGTCGGGCCAAACGTAATACCTGAAAGTTTCATCGCCGTAGCTCTCCTTCTGAAGTTATCGTGCGAAAAGTACAAAATGCGGTAAATTTGAGGATCACCTTGTACGGCAGCTAACTGAAGGAATGTACGTTATGGTCCATCTTCAAACTCGGTGGTCCGTCGGGCAAAACTTCTACCCTGTAAGTTTTATTGACCTACCTACTCTCTCTATCGTGGCTAAAAGATTTTCCAACACACACACAGACAAAATTTGAAACAACTGAAAATGGTGCCATTCGACGCGTAGGGCCATGAAACGTGCAGCGCACATGGTTTTGGCGATTTTGACTTTTGGGGGTAAACCAATACTTTTCCTTTGTTACCCTTCGGTTCGGAAAAGTAAAAAACGATGCGCATCGATTCCAAAAATATTCGAAAAACAATTGCAGCTAATAATACCTGAGCAGACTGCAGATATTTTTTTTATCTTTATGAACATTTGGCCGCTAACGAAAAGAAGCCGGTGGCCTGTGCGGTTTATGCCACCGGGCTAGCCCAGTTTATTGTATTTCACGGCAAATCTTCAAGCTGTCAAATATTATGCCGACGGTAAAGCCGGGCTGGGCCAGTTTAGTGGAGTCCCGCCTTAATACACAATCTGTTTTACGGATGACCAGATGGAACATATTCCGTACTGTTTCATAATTCAAGTGTAGGTACCTACTCTGCACCATATCTGATTTACTTTAAAGTTGTTCATTGCCTTTGTTGATGTGTCTTGGTAATTTGGTAAATGGCAAAACCTTTTCACATCTGGTAGGCAAACACTTCGGACATCAAAGGGTTTTGTTTAATTTAAAGAAACATTGATAAGTTATTGAAGTGAAACTTCTTATGGGACACTACACTAGTTCTAAGATAAAAAGTAAACTTGTCGAGCTAACAAAATCTATTAAGCTCCTTGTCCTTTTATAATTGCCCATTGCTCGACTATA
This sequence comes from Agelastica alni, assembly GCA_950111635.1. NCBI lineage: Eukaryota > Metazoa > Arthropoda > Insecta > Coleoptera > Chrysomelidae > Agelastica > Agelastica alni. The sequence continues at coordinate 61,540,464 of OX467710.1, read as the reverse complement.
ACGTGAGAGAGACCGCAAAAGTATACGAAGATCCGCACAGTGAGGAGACTCTGAGAATATTCGCCGTACATTATTTATTTACAGCAGATCATATTACTTATTTTTTAATATAACGGGGAAGGTTAGAGAATTTCTTTCAATAATACGGGGGAGGTTCGACATTTTCCACAAGGAAATTAATAAAGGTCTTCTTCCAAAAACACTTCCAATAAAAAAACTAAAAGTAACAGTGTAAATAGTAATAAAAGATCTATCAAGCAACAAGTACTTTATGTTTCAACATGCCGGTCAGAAAGCTTCTTATTTCTATACCTTTGATTTTCATAACAATTTTTTTAAATACTTCTTTATCCGTCACGTCTTGTTGGCCATGGGGGCAAAAAGTGGACTGCAGATAGTCACTTTGCAACTTTGATTGTAAGAAGTGGATTGAATGATAAAATTAAGGAGATTTACGAAATTATAAGTGATAGGCGGATTGGTGTTCTTTGTGTAAATGAGACCACGCTGAAAGGATGCGAAACCATTACGAATGGACCATATATAGCCTACTGGTTAGGAGTTCCGGAAAACAGCAGAGGTTGTCAGGGCGTTGGTGTGATACTTTCTGCTAGAATGAATAAGTGTGTGACTTCAAGACTTCTCTGGGTAAAGCTGAAGGTTGGTCTTACTTGCATCCTTTTACTAGGGATTTATGCCCCCACAAGATGTACAGTGGAACCGACCTTCAAAAGCCCAAAAAGAGACGCAGAAGTTTTGGGATAGTGTGACAAATATTCTGAATAAGTGTAAATAGAATGAAAAAATAGTACCTAATTTTAATAGTTGGGTATAGGAGTGAAGCGTGATGGATATGACAGTGTTCTAGGAATGTACGGTGATGACAGAGTGAATAAAAACGGAGAAAGTCTACTTGAAGTATGTTTGGAGTGGAAGCAAGATTTAGAAGAGGAAGGATATGTATGGATCAGGTCTTTTCATTACGAGGCATAGTCGAAAAATTCTTGGGTAGAAGTCAAAAGGTCTACTGCGGACAGAGTGGTGAGGAATAAATTGTGGTCGACATTACCTATGTATGGGGTGAGCGGTAGTTTGATATGAGCACTGAAATCTCTTTACGAGGAGTCCACTGCTTGTATCAGGATAAACGGAGCTTACACGGACTGGTTTTAATTGAAAAAGGTGTTAAGACAGGAATATGCGGTTCCGCCAAGGCTGTTTAACTTATACATACACAGTTGTTTAAAATATTTAAAAGAAAGTGCGTACGAGTTAAGAAAGAATGATTTGATCGTCAAATGCCTCCTTTATGCCCATGATCAGGTCTTATTAGCATCATATAAAGAGAAGTTGCAGCGATGGTTAGTATTATGCATGATGAAAGGGATGAAAGTAAATGTAAGCAAGACGAAAATAATGGTTTTTGAAAGAAAATAAATCATGACAAATTGCGAGGTGCTGATTGAAGATGAAAGAGTGGAACAAGTGAATGAGTTTGTATACTTGGGTTCAAAGTTTACGAGAGACATTGAACAAAAGGTGTTGACAAGGAAACAAGTGAATGGAGCCCTGCAAAACTTTATAAGATAGATGAAGGAATGCTTAGATGGTTTGAACACGTATAGAGAGGATAGACGAAAGAAGATTGACGATACAGATTTATAAGGCGAGTGTGAATGAGCAAGTCGGTAGAAGTCGACCTCGGCGAACGTAACTCGATCAGATCGACATATTGTTTTAAAAAAAGGCCAGGTCAAGAGTACCAACAACCGAATAGCATGTAAGTGATCGCTGATGAAAGTAGAAGAAGCGGGGAAGATATGTGTAATAACCGTAGCAAGTGGAAGAAAGTGATCTCTGCCTTTCTCTGTCGGAAAAAAGCATGACTATGTACAGGGCCGGATTTAAGGGAGGGCATTCGGGGCTACTGCCCCGGGGCCTCCACAAACGAGGGGCCCCCACAGTAGAGACTTAGGAAAAAAAACCTTTAAAGTCCGGCTAGTAAACACTAGTTAACAACTTTCATAATAAATTAATTATTGAAAAACTCGACTAAAAAAAATTGTTCATTTTATTTGGAAAATAATTTAGGGCCAGGGGACCTCCACTTTTATTTTGCCCCGAGACCTTCAGACCTCTAAATCCGGCCCTGACTATGTATGTACAACCTCTGGTATGTGTGTATTCGAATACTTTAATTATTGTTCTTATACCTTAATTATTCAAATACTAACCACTTTTTGTTAACAAAAAAATAAGAGAAAATTGTTAAAACGATTTTCATCACCATCTATAGACAATTTGGAATGTAGTTGATTCACATTGTAAGATTTTGGAACAGAGTATTTTCTCACAAAAAGTCTGTCCGTAGGTAGTTAATCTGTGACATGTCATAACTGGCTGAAACAATTTGTATCAAAATCTCGACTAAATAGATAAGACATTTTTCAATTTATACTCAACTTTTCAGCAAATAGTATACTTTACCGTTTAAAATACCTACATCTATATAATTTTAATAATGACTAGTAATAATAATGAACATTTAAAACAGGTACCGGTTTTTATAAATATATCTATAGTTATATTTTACCTAAACATTTTGAAATTAAATTGAAGTTAACCAGAATTATCCAGTACATAATTATAAGAATAGTAATTTCTGGAATTATTAAAAGCGGATTTCAGTGACAGCGCTACTTGTTCCTTCTTCCAGTACTAGTATCGGTGGAAACAAAAGGTATTGTGCCAAATATTTACCGATGGTGGCGCTGCATTAGTTAATCCCGAAACGCGTAATCTAACCAATATAAACACACAATGGACGAAAGAAAACAAAGAAACGATACGCGTTTCGGGAAGTTCACTTTATGGCCGCTAGGGTCGCATAAAGTTGTGTTTTGGTGGAAAGTTATGAGTATGGAGGGTAGAGGTAAGGAGAGTCATCTCATATGGTAAAAAACTTAAAAAAGTGTCCAGCTGTAAGCTATAAATAACAGTTCAAAAACCTCCCAGAATGGCGCTGGTGTAGACAAAGGGTATGGTATGAATGTAGCAATTGTAAACGAATTGGAGTATGCCGAGTTAAAAAGTTTAATATTATTGTGGACTAAAGTAGTGGAAGTTTTTCTTTATTACTCTTTATTTATTACTCAATCCTACTCTAATAATATTTGGCGCTTCCTTTAAAATTTACCCTAATTCTAATGTGGCGCCACCCTAATTTAATGAATTTGGACGGACACTTTTTCATGTACACAGATGATTCTCCTTACCTCTACCCTCCATAGTTATGAGAAATGTCAAATGATTTAACCTCAAATTTTAAATTGACATTGTTTATCGTTAAAAATTTATTTAATTTAACGTTTAGTAAAAATTATGAGAAATCTGCAGGATTTTGAAGCCCCTACAGATGGGGAAATTTCAATATGCCAAATTAATGGTCGAATTATTTCAAGTAATTATGAAACATCGAATTTAAATGCCTTTACCAATACAGTAAGTACATACAAAATAAAATTTATGTAGTAATCTACTGTAGTTTTTTTTAGTTAGAACATCATCCTAAAATTCATATAACTAGAGATTTATTGCATCCAGTAAGTTCAGGCGATGAAGGAAAAGCCCTTTTTTTACCGGTAGATGTTTCATTTCTTAAACAGTTGACTCAAGTATATTATGAACAGGGTTACATTGAAGCTTTACATACAGCAGCATCTCACAATGGTTTATTTATTTCTAAAAGTGCAAAAATAATACTAGGTACTCTAAAATATATTAAAAAAGTTAGATTATTAATAAATCCTAACTTACGTTATAGTGGTCCTAGTTTAATAGGAAACTACTCACAAACAAGAAATTGGCAAAATACTACCATTAGATGCATTGCTTGGCATTCTCACTGTCCAAAAGTAGCTATAGTAACTTGTGATGATAGTGTGAGGATTTTCACTAGTGATTCAAATTCATTATCACCTTTATTAAGATGTAAAACACAAAAACATATAACATGTGTAGCCTGGAGACCATTGTCAAATACAGAAATTGCTGTAGGACATGAGAATGGAATTATTGTTTGGAATATTGATCCTAATTCATTGGTAAGTTAATCTTTGTAGACAGAATCAGACTAATTATTTTGCAACAATTGTAAGATAAATATTGTTTCATTTTTAATGTTTGTTGTAACTTTTTTAAAGATAACTAGACCATCTCTTAGTAATGCAACTATATTACAAAGACCTGATCATAGACCTGTAATGAACTTATCATGGTCACCCAAAGGTGATAAATTAGTTACTGTAGCAGCTTGTGATAGGTCTATATTCGTTTGGGATGTAGAATTGGATAAAACTAGTCTTCTCAAACGGTCTGGGGGTTCTGGAAATGTACTTGTGAAATGGTCACCTGTTGGAGAAAAGCTATTTACCTGTACAAACAGCCTGGTATTTAGGTGGGTGCATATTAAAGTTAATTTAACCCAGATATTTCATCTTTTAAAATTATTAAAAATGTTTGTAACTAAACTCCTGGACAAAATTAATGCAACATAATTATTAACTCTCTATTGCGCAAGTGTCCATATATCTATCTATATATACATAAATGAAAAAATGATTGTATGTATGTATGTCCTTCAAAAACTCCCAAACGGCTGGACCGATTGGGATGAAATTTTCAGAAGTTGTTTTATACATACCAGTGGTGGTTTTAGTGAAAAAACTTTTGTGTTAGCACCCCTACCAAAGGGGTGGAAAGGGGATGGAATATAAAAACTATCAAAAACGGCTGAAGTGTCGAATTTATAGTCTTTCGGGACAATGATAATGTTAGCACCTATACAAAGGGGAAGGAAATGGGATGGAATATAAAAACTATTAAAAACGCTAATATTAGTGTTGAATTCCTAGTTTTTGGGGTCGCTGAGTTTGATAGTGATATTCCCAAAGCAGGCAAGCCAATGTTCGGGTAGGACAACGTCTGCCAGGTCCGCTAGTGGTTTTATATTTTTAAAATTGTCTTTTATTAGATTTCCAGCTATGTGAGGTCAAGTGTTGTCTTGCATACACAGATTATTGGGTTCTAAAAAAGGGCCGAAAGGCATCACATGTTCTATTACAATATTCTCAAGATAGTAATTAGCATTCATGGATCTCATATGGACAGGAACTAAGTATGTGCATGCGTCAAAGCATATACCACCACAGAGCATAACAGCCACTGCCGAATGGAATCCTTGCAGAGATATTGCAAGGAGCAAACTTCTCTCCTGGTCTTCACCAGACTTGGTCCTGATCATCTGGATGTTTTAGGTTAAACCTAGTTTTATCTGTAAATTAAACTTTTTTCCAATTACCCACAGACCAATTTTGATAATTTTGAGCAAATCATAACCTCGCAACTCTGTTCTCTCTAGTAAGCAAGGGTACAGTAGCTGGTCTCCTACTGTTTAATTGAGCTTCTTTTAATCATTTTCTAACTGTTTGTGACATTGCATAACAAATTTGCAACATAACTTTGACAATTTCCCTCATCCAATAAAACTAAGACCTGTACTACCTCTTGTTTAGTTTTTTTTTTTTTATGAAAATAGTCGCAAGTTAAATTCCTTGCTTGATTCATTTTTCTAATTTTTTGGGGACAAAACAGTCCATCCCAAACAATGTATTACCTTTAAAACAGGAACAATTTATAAGCTTATTTTTAATGAAAATCTTCGCAAGTACTGTACAAAATTATTTATCTTCTAACAAATTCTTTAAAACTGTAAATCCAAACTATTCAAATACTCAATACACTTCAAAAATGGACGTAAGAAAAAGATAAATTAATTTTTTGGATAAATTCATAATGCTCGACACACTGTTGGTTTCCCACAATAAAACTATTGAAGGAGCTATGGACAACCTACAAAGACTCACCGACACTACATACCATTGGTTCAATAAATGGCAATAAACTCAAACATCTCCTATGATTACCATGCAGCAACAACTACTCAGCCCAACAAGAACATCCAAATACTTGGGAATCACGATGGATATCAAACTCAATTTCAACACACATCTCCGAGAAAAGCATGATATCCAGAGCCAATCATTTTAGAGGACTCACATTCCAAAATAAGGGTATCAATGTGAAAACAGTCAGTAGCATTTACAAACTAATTTGTAGATCGATGATAGAGTATGGACACATCATCTTCCTCAACTGTAAAGCAACAGCCAAGCAAAAGATGCAAGTTGCTGAAACATCAGCACTTAGCACGATCACAAGAATTCGTCACCCTAATAATCTCCTACACAATCCTCCAAATATCCTCCTATATGAGCTAACAGATGTAATGCCTATTGTAGATCACCTGGATTATCTCTTCCATAGGTTCTGTTTAAAGGCAAACTTGTTTAATGTCGAACTTCTGGAGAAATTTGCAATGAAAAGAGACCCTGATGCACAACCCTTACATCGATACCCTCGCACTACCACCCTTGAGAAAATACAACAAGAACATTAAATTTTTTTTTTACCTTTATCAAAATATATCTGTGTAACTGTCTATAATGTCATATATATGAATGATTTTTAACAATAGGCAGAAGGACTTCGGTCAAAAGCCTGTTGGATTGAAGTTATTTTAGTTCAATAAAATTCCTTATTATTATATTTATGTTGCGTTTATTTTGTCCACAAGTTTATTTTTGGTTTCATGTTTGCATTTTTTTAGAGTATGGGACTGCCGCAACTGGGAATGTGAAAGATGGACAGTGCTTAGTGGAAGAGTGCAATCCGCCTGCTGGTCAAATTGTGGCACTACACTTTTATTTGCCACAAATGTTGAACCTGTAATATATGGAGTTATAGTAAAACATGATTTAATCTTCACTTCAGACTCTGACACTTCTTCAAACCAAGCTATTCCAATGTTTGATACCACTAAAGTTGATATAGATGGAGTAATTGTAGGAGGACTGGTGCATTGTATGGAAAGTGATCCTAAAGGGAAACATTTAGCAGTTATGTTTCAAGATACTGATTCTATAGCTCTTTTTAACATTGTTATACAGCAAGGGATAAAGTTAATAGCTAGGTAAAAAGAATTGGTATTTAAAAATACTTTATTTAATTACATTTGGGTCCCATATGAAATCAACCAAAAAATAATAAATTTCAGTCTGAGTCATATCTCCATACTGGCTGCGCCAACTAGCAAGTGCGTCACAGTCAAATATGACGTGAGATGCTGTTTTCTCTCCATCCTCACATAGTCTGCATCTTGGGTTCTCGATAAAGATCCCCATGTCATGCAGATCTTTCCTCAGACAACAGTGTCCTGTAACGAGCCCTGTTAACAGCCTGAGTTTTTCCTGTCCAGCTCCAAAACCTGAGTAGCAAATGCAAGGTTTGGTTCCTGATAGCAGATTTTGTTATGCCCATACCGGGTTCAGGCATCAGCAGCGTTTCTACAGAACCCAGCCTTGCGAGTGCGTCTGACTTTTCGTTGCCATCAATACCCATGTGTCCTGGCATCCACCCAAGTTCAACTCGGTTGTGCTTTAGAAGATTGCGGAGTCTGCAATACATGTGTGTGTAGTATGTTTCTGTTTTGCACTGTTCATCATCATCATCAATCAGCCCATATTCGTCTCCTGCTGGACATAAGCCTCCCTTGATTGCCTCCACAATCTCCTATTTTGTGCCTCCTGTATCCAATTTGTGTGGATACGTTTAATATCATCGGACCATCTAGTTGGTAGTCATCTCTTGCTTCTGTATGCATCCTCTCTAGGCCTCCACTCTATGATCCTCTTAGTCCTTCTGTTGTCCCGCCCAATTCCACTTTAAGATTTCTCAGCGTTTGTGATGTGATCTCTGAGGGTCAGTTCCAGCATTGACCTTTCCATTGCATGCTGTGCCACTTTGATTTCCTGTACAGCCTTTTTTGTTAATGTCAAAGTCTCAGCACCATAAGTTAGGAGACAGGCAGAATACACTGTACTGTTTTGTACTGTTAATTGAGGTATATGCATGGTTCTTTTTCTAGTGAAAAGAATAGCTTGTGTTTTTTCAGCATTTCACTTAATTTTCAAAGTTTTTGTTCAATTTTCCATTTCTCTAATTTGCCTTTGCATTTTTAGATGTAAAATGTAAATTTCGGTGTGTCCGCTTTGTAGAGATTATATAGGGTAGCCGATAATGTCGAACCTTATGGCACGCCAACAACCATAAATCTATCCGTAGACTGTTTTCCGTTTATTTTTATGTGGAATTTTTTGTTTTTAGAAATGAATTTTTATTTGATTTACAGAAAAATTCATCCTGTTTAGTTTATACATAAGAGCTTTATGCCATACTTTATCGAAGGCTTTTTGTATATCAAAGAGTATCATTAAGGTACTCTTTTTCTAAACACGATCACTTCGTTGCATAGTAGAAACTGTGCTATATGTTGTAACAAACCTTGTATAAGTTAATATTCTTAACCTGCAGAACGGTTTAATTAAACAAAATTAAGTGATTGTACACAACCAAATGCAAAAATAAGCAATAAAGTGATTTAAAAGGGACATTAAACGTTATTTAAGATCCACGTTATTGCCAAGTGTACATAACAATTAATTGTTAAAAATCTAAAACAAATTTTTTTAAATGTTTTTGGGAGTACTTACGATTAGTAAACCAAAAATTTATGAAAATTAAAAAATGTCAGGATTCAAACCATTGATTTGACATGAAATGACTCAATTTTGTTGTCCTTATTTATTTGCATTATCTTATTTGAATTTCCAGTTCTTTAATAACGGGCTTTGCTGAAGAAAAACCAAGTACAATGAGTTTTCTTCTGGATTTTGAAGCTGGAGCTTGCTTATCAATAGGATGGTCTAGCGGTAGAATTCAGTATTTTCCAATAATTTATACTGATTTGCCATCAGTCGAAGATGCTGCATGTGTGTCTACTATGTACAATTCTTTTAATAGTTCTTTGTATTAGTTTTAGTTTTAAAGTCAATATGTATTTTTACTTTTTTAATATATATTATGTTAAAAACAAATAAATTGTCTATTGAATCTATTGTGTCTTTTACTGTAAAAAACATACACGGTTAAATACGTTTATGGAAAACTCAACTCAATCAAACCAGACGAACTTTCAATATATTCGGTTTGCAGTAGCGCAAGTCTAGTGTGCCATATTTAAAAGAAAATAAAGTAAGATTTTTCCGTCACGAAATATTAAACGCGTTTGCCGCCGTGTACCAATTATACCTGCGCTGCCGGTGCGAACTTATTGAACCAATAAGCGCGCACCTATACGACTGGGCACAGCCATTACCATACGCGCTATGGATAACTCTTGTTATTGCTTCTTCTTTAACAGCTCCTAACTGTTTTGGGCCACCTGTTGTCATTTTTCCCCACTTTTTCGGTGATGTCGTCGATCCATCTGCGTTGTGGTCTGCCGACGCTCCTCCTGTTTGATCTTTGTCTCCATTGTATAACTTGTTTTGTCCATCGCGTTCCATCTTGTCTGGCGACGTGGCCTACCCAGTTCCATTTTGCTTTAGCGATAGTCTTTATGACGTCTTTAGTTCGGGTTCGTCGTCTGATTTCCTTGTTTCTGATTTGGTAGCGCAGGCTGACACCTAATATTATGCGTTCAATCGCTCGTCGAGTCGTTCTGAGCCTGCTGATTTAATGGTCATTGACATTGTTTCCATTCCGTAGGCCATCAACGGGAGGATACAAGTATTGAAAACTTTTGTCTTTAAGTTTGTGGGAATTTTGGGGTTCTTTAGGATATAGCTTAGTTTTCCGGTAGCCGCCCACGTCATTCGAATTCGTCTACCTATTTCTGCGGTCTGGTTTTCTCTGCCCAATTTTATAGTGTGTTATTGCTTAATATACATCAATAATGCATTGTGGTAGTGGCTTAGAAGATAATATAACAATGACGCTAGGTAAGTGTCAGAGTTAAAGTGCAACAATATGCGAATAATTTATTTTAACCTAAAATTTTTATATTATGACTTATTTTTTTATAGCCAATTAGTTGACAAATTGACTAAAAAAAAACAACAATGCAAAACAAGCGTGAGAGAAAATATACTACGTTTATCAATAATAATACACTACGAAAGGAACTTCGTTCCAACCGAGTGATTCACGCACTTTTTTTTAATTGACTTCCACCATTTTTTTATCCATTGTTGGATTCTTCACGGTCAACTTATTTCAAAAATGTATAAAATTTGTCGTTTAAATTAAATAATTAATCAATTAAGTGCTACAGCCCAATTTTTACCATTTGTAAAGCAAGTTACAATGAGTAAATTTTGTAAATAAATATTATAGTTGACGCGGAGGAAAATTGCTTAGTAGCACTCCCTATCTATATAATGCTAACTCAGACAAGTTTTGGCTGCCGGGATGGAGAATTCTGCTGCTAGAATCTGTTGAGGTCGTGTGGAGTTTTTTTCTTCATTCTTCTAGCGTGTGTAGTTTTCATTAAGTTCTTTGCAAGATGATTTATGTGTTGCTTGATCCTGATAGCATATTTTTTTATAAAGTTGGTGATTTCTTCTTTTACAGAGAGGGTATTTGGAGATATCTGGATATAGCCTGGTTTGTAATGTACTAAGGAGCATCTATTATGATTCTGAGGACTTTGGATTTCTATATGTGATATGGATGCTGTCCCCCATAGCTGGATGCCATAGCTCTATATGGGTTTGATGATTGTTTTGTATATAAGGACTTTGTTGTCTATTGACAGTCTGGATCTGTGACCTATTACCCAGTACAGTTGTTTTAGTCCAGTGTCTAGTTTTCTTTTCACAAAAATGTGTGTTCACCAAAAAAGCTCCATCCAAGTGCATTCTCAAGTATTTTGCGTCCTCTTTATGGGTTAGTTGATGTCCGTTTAGTAGAACCGGTGGACAGAGGGCACGCCTGTTGTTAAACGTTACATGGACCATTTCAGGATGTCGGTGTGATGCTAATTCTGCCCTATCATACGCATTTTATATAGAATTCCTCTATGCCAAACTCTACCGAATACCTGTGATATGTCTAGGAAAGCGGCAGAACAGTACACTTTTTATATTCTAGAGATTGGTAAATGTGGTTGCACACCCGGTGGATTTTTTCGGTTGTAGCGTGTTGTGGAAGAAAACCAAATTGATGATTTGGTAAAACTTGTTGAGAAGCTAGGATAGATTCTAATCTGGCTAGTAATAGTGTTTCTAACATTTTAGATTTTAGGTAATTTGCTGGTTTACCTGGCTTCAGTATTAATACAATTTTGGCTACTTTCCAAAATAGTACATTGTAGATTGTAGGGAGGGTCGTGAAGGCTATGCCTCTCAAGCACTTCGACCTATCAGATCTTTTCTGCATAACCCTTAATCTATTCCGAGGCCCTGGATTCCGAGACTTCGTACAAAGTTTATCAGTTTCCTGGGGGCTAAGTTCTTGACGTCGGAGTGCTTTAGAAAGGCCCCTTCCAGAAACTTGAGCCTCTTGCAGAAAAGCGCTGGGTATTTGCAAAGCAAATGTTCTGCAGTTTCTGTAATAGCGGCAACTATCACTCTCTTTTTCAGGTGATACCTCAGAGGGCAGTGTCCAGTAAGAAGTCCCGTCACCAGTTTCAAGTCTTTCTTTCTTTCCAAAATAGTGGTAAGTGTCCTGTTTTTATTACTGCATTATAAAGGTGTATGAGGAATGTTAGTCCTGTTCTTGGTAACTTTTTGAAGATTTTTACATTAATAAGATTGTAGCCAGGAGATTTTCTCAATTGTAAATTTTTTGGGAGGTAAGTCAACTTGGTACGGTGCTTCAAGGTAGTTATTGACTTCATTGTCCACGTTGAGGTTGTTGTCCGCAGTTTATGGTTGGAATACATTGCGGTAAGGTGTTCGCCAAATAGGTAATGCTGCTTTTTATTTTTTGCTTTTTGCCCAAGTGCCATCAGCTACACGTATTCCAGGGTTATGTTGTTGTCCTCTGTTTTTTTAATTGATTGTCTTCCATGGTGAATACTCTGTGGCTTCTCTTGCTGATTTTTGAGATAGGTTTCAATACTATCGTTTTTGTAAAGTACTTTTAATTGATTTGTGATTTGATTTAATTTAGTCTCATCTTGTTGTGCACGTGTTTTCTCTGTTTTCGTTTTTCACAAATTTTTTTGTTTTATTGTGTTAGCTAGTTCTTGTACACTTGCACACCTCTTGGAGGCAGGGGTGGTATTCCAGTTAGCACTTTGGATTGCTTGATTGAAGTATTCGACTGCAATATCAATTTTATCATCTGTTTTTAGGGGTATTGATGTGTTTAAGTTATCTTGTAATTTTTTTTTCCTTTTACCTAAAACTTTCAAAAAATATCCAGAGTACTTTCTCACTTTCAAAATTAATAATTACATTACAATTTTTATGCTTTTTAAACATCACACTAAAACTGCTCGATTCAACAACAGATATGATTTATTGTCATTAAGCTCCATTCATCGTGTCTACCGTTTTCTCTCCACTGCCCCGAATTTGAACAGAGTGTGGCCACTCTTAAAACATAATTGTTATTGTATTATAATTGGTTGTAAAAATGACTTTCTTCACTTTTTAATTATTTTAGTTGTTATGATCACAATCAAGTTCAAAATAAAACTGCAATGGTTATATTTTTATTTTCTCGTTAATAAAACGTTAAAATCTTATTATAATTTATTTCTTATAAATAGGAATGAACAATTTACAGTTTAATACTAACAATACAACAAAATTAATTTTAATCACTTAGCAAATCATCATCGATGTTGATATCCTGGAAAAAAATGTAAAAAGTAAAATGTGTTAGTTTACTTTATCAAAATATAATAAGACACACACACACACACCGCTAAAGTATTGTAAATTTGTGGCCAACAATTTCAAACGAAAACAATAACCTATAAAAATTCAAAAAAACGCATTGTTTTTGACAACTGTAATTTGACATATGTAATTTTCTTCATTTTTAGTTAAGATTTCATTTTTTTAGTTACTACAGCCAAGGTTTGCCAATGTATTTTGGGTCGGACGGATGACTGACTGTCACCACGCAAATAAGCGCTCTAACTCTAACCCGCGGCATTAGATGTTTCATCAAAAATATATAAAATTCAAAATATAAAACTTACAGTGGTATCAATGTTCTCATCAATGTTGACCCCTTCCAAATCTAGATCTATATCATCATCATCATCTTGATCTAATAAAGGTTGCTTTGATAAATCTGACCTATTAAAAAAAATTAAAATAAATGTTAATCTTTGTAGTTACATTATAATACTACAGTTTTTGTATTTCTCTATGTACGTTTTATTGTACTATTATTGGCGATTATTGGTTTACATATAAAATTCTTTATAACAAAGTTCGGATATAATGACTTCACTTATAGTGACTTATCGCTTATTATAACCTATTTTCAAGAAATTATGTCCAGTTATATTAACTGACATGACACCTTCGCTCGTTTTCATGGCCCTCCCCACTCCTTCCGAAAATGATAATTTGAACAGGACAATGTCTTCTTTACACAAGTGTTAGAGACTGTTATTGCAATCTACAGAAAAAACGAAAGTAGCAAAACATTATTGATTTCTTATGAAAAAAAAGCACATGTAATGCATCTGTTACAATTTTTATTCTGTTTTAATGATTGTTTTTTGTAAGTACAAGTTTTTTTTTAACCGCTTTATATTAGCTTGACTTGTATCTATCTATCTATCTATTTATGTAATGGTATCTTTGGACACGATTTTCACCCATTTAAAAGCATTGAATCGACTTAAAACTTTGTATACAACAATACAATAATTTCATAAATCTTTTTAAAGATCCTGGCCAGGATCAGTAATATTTAAAAAAAGTGTTTTATGTGGATTAAAAATGGCTGATATGCTTTATATTAGCTTGACTTGTATCGTATCTATGTAACGGAATATTTGGACACAATTTTCACCCACTTAAAAACATCGGATCAACTTAAAACTTTGTTTACTTTTAAAGGACCGATGACAATGCAATAGTTTTATACATTCTTTCAAAGATCCTGGCCAGGATCATTAGGATATTAAAAAAACTAAAACACGTTTTATAAGAAAACCGAACTAAAAAATAAAAAATAATTTTATAATCAAAAGCGTGGGGTGCGCTATATCAATTAATATATTTTATAATAAACAAATATTGGTAAAAGTAAAGTCTTTAAGAAGAAAACGTAAACATTATAAAAAAAGCACCCCACGCTTTTGATTGTATCATTATTTTTTATTTTGGTTTTCTTATAAAGCGTTTTGTCTTAGTTTTTTAAACTATTATTTACTTATTAATAATTATTAAAATAGGCAGTATGACTATGACGTCCGCTTAGTATGACGTTTTTGTCACTTACCTTTAAAGTCATTATAAGCGGATTATACTGTAATTACAAAACAATAATTGAAATAAAATTAATAAAATGTCGTAAGTAGAACTGCAGTAAACGAAAAAGGGTTAATTGAGTTAATTGCATAAACGACTTACTTAATGTTCGATTCTAATTCTGTAGCGACATTTTGTTGCATAGTGGCTGCAAGTAAAGCAGATCCTGATGAGGTTGCTTCTGCTATAACGTTTCTTTCATGATTTGGAACAACAGACCGAGCCAAATTTGCAGGAATTAACTGTTTATTTTGTTCCAAAAATTTCTGTGTTATCAACGCTTCTTGAAGACCAGGAAATAGGTTTTCATAATTTTTAGGATCAGCCAAACTTTGTCCAGCTTTTTTATTGACACTTGACAATTTAGTCCTCCATAGTTCTACTACTTCTGAAATTTTATCAGGCAGATAAGATCTTGAAAAAAAAGCAGCTTCTGGCAATCGTCCAGTACTTAACAGAATATCTAGGCATTTATTTAAGTCTCCTACTAGGAAGTGAGATAAAAACGCCAGGTTATGTTTGCCTTCAGCATTTGTTGTTTCTCCTAGATGACGAACTAATGATTCATCTCCAGAACTAGTAGCTAGAAGTAGTAAACCGCCATAATCTTGAGCTTTTTGCATACATTCTTTTGCTACTTCGACATTATTAGTGGCAGCAGCTAAATCTGCTAATTGATTCCATTTTTGAGGATTGTTAGCTTCTTGTGCTAGAATTTTAGCAGTATTTAAATCCTCTAATGCTATGGCAAGTTCAAATCTATGTTCAGGATCAGTACTTACAGCTAAAGCTTGTTGTTTAAAATTTTGTTTTTCTAGAAAGTGTGCCACTCTAGTCCTGTGCTCTTTCGGTATAGAAGGTAGTACTCTATCTGCCGTTGGAAAGTCTCTTCTCATAACGGCCGTTTGGTATTCGAGTACTGAAAGAAGTAACTGATAGCTAACTACTCGCAGCTCTTTGTCTACTAAATACAAGCGGTCGTCTTTGGGCACATAGCCCAAAACATATAAAGGTCGATCTAAATGTGCTATAGTTACTAGTTCACCTCCTACGAAATAGTTTATGCGGTTTACAGCGTTCGTATAAATAAAACAGTCGCCCACCCAAAGACCCGTTCTTACGGATTCATTGATTTCTCCTAAGAGGTTAAAGGCTGATTCAACTCCATCATCAGCAACCTAATAAAAAGATAATACATCAGGTCCAAATTGAAATCTTTTGAAAATATAATAAAGATAAAAGTAATTCTTAAACCAAAAGTTATTTATTACTCCCTTACACCACTAATTTTAAAGTAAATAAAAATACCAGAATGCAAAATTGTTAGGAGTAGGAGAGGAACTAAAACGGCACACGACAATTGCCGAACAGCACTGCTTGATGATTAAGTGAAGTACGCGCAGAATTTATGGCGGGTAATAATAAAGTCTAGGTTATAATACTTTAGTTTAGTTGTGGTTAGGTTAGGGTGTATTTTGTTGCTATTGGAATTTATGATGTGTAACATCCTTGCTCTCGCTTTCTTGCAAATTGTGGGAGTGATTTAATGGGACGGAAGTGTGTAACAGTGTAACAGGAAGTCGCGGAAGCACGCGCTATTTGATTTGACGAATTATCGCGCGGTGGTAGAGTTAGCAGTCAGATAGCTGTCAACAAATTATCCGAGAGGTCAGTACTGTTAGCCATCAGCTGTGCACTTAAGTTACAATATTGTGTATAAAGTTTGCTCTTACATGCGTAAACTATATAAATAAATATTTACTGTTGATAATAAGTCTCAATAAAGTGCAGATCATTGATACAAAATTCAAGTAAGTAATAATAAATAATTATTAGAATAAAATATTTCAGTATTTGGCTTTTTTAAATTTTAAGGTTGATTTCTGTCACTGTCAGTGTCAATTAAACAAAATACAATTTTCATTAAAAAGAATTATTGTTTGTTATGAAAAATCATTTCAAATAATACCTGACTAATTTTTTTCAGAATGTAATTTTAAAATTGCTTATTACTAAGGTGAGATGACAAAAGTTACACATCATATGCAACTACTGTAAGGCTCACTCCTTTTTATATTAATAATGAGTAGACCAAAAAATAAGAACTACTGTGCAGGAACGAAAGTGGCAATTGCTAAGGTATAACTCAGCCAGTCTAGGTTGGCGGTTGAGATGCGTGAATGAAAGAGAATGTGAACTACTTTTTAAAAAGGATAGAAACGGTATCCTCACCATCTCACTGAAATGAGAATGCAGTGCCGACGGAAGGTATACTTGTATCTAGACATCCCGGGTGTACATTTATTTTGCCTCGTGCAAGTACAATTGAAAATTACGAAAGTTTTATGACTGGACTATGATAAGTGTCATTCCATCATCATTTTATTACATTTTACCAAGTAATAATTATAATTATGGTAGTGAAAGAATGTTTATTTAGATGATCATTAAAAAGTAATTTTGTACTAAAGAGAAACAGGTATTAGGATATTTTTGTTAACATCTACTTTGCTTTAAAATGATTCTCTTCATGTCTATTATTTTATTACAGCATTATAGTTGTGAATACCGGGTACATTTAAGGATACGAGTTTTATGGCAAAATGTTCTTCAGTGAATTTCCTTCGGGTAAAATAATAAAAACAGGTTTTTTTCACTTCAATAAAAAAATACGTGATGAAACAAAGCAGACCTCTTAAGCATAAAAGAATGTTTCAAACATATAAAATGAAAAAAATAAAAATATGTACATAAAAATAAAATATGTAACGATTTGAACAATAGAATTAGAACTGAAAATCTAGTCAAGTTTTCAATTATAACTCTGTGAAAATTTTGGAAGTAGAAACAAAACTGTCAAATCAATTACTTAAGTGGAATATTTAAATTGTACTAACTTGATTATTGTCCTTAGCTTTTTGTACTTCATCAGAATCATATGAAAGAATGAAGTAGCTGTCTTCTGTAGCAATACAAACAAGTTTTCCACTATCTGACCAGTAAATAGCTTTTGGTTGTATTTCAATTCTTCTGACCAAATCTAGTGTTTCCCAATCGTAAAATGTTAATCCAGAAACAGATTTAACTCCCAAAAGATAACCTCCATATATACCTGAAAAATTTATAATTCAGGTTATAAAGGGGAAAAAAGTGTTAACATGTAAGCGATACTTATTAAAACAATTTACTAATGACAAGTCATTGTCTATAATTTTTTCTCCAATTTCAACTGGTTGTTGGGTTGACAGTTTTCCAATTTTTTACTTATTATATTTATAACATCTCACCCATTTAAAACATACCTTCAGCTCCAAAATCAGATTTAAAATTTTTCTTCTCTTTAAAATTTTTAAAAATTCTTATGGTAGATCCAGACTCTCTAATAGCATATTCACTGGAATCTTGAGCCCAAACGAATTCTTGTGCACTTCCAAATGCCTTGTTTCTCAAAGCCATAGCAGTATAAATAATGTATTCTCCATCTCCACAGACAACAACAAAACGACCATTGGGATTATGTTGAATGGTTTGGGGGTAAATTTCACAAGCACCCATATCTTTAACTGATACTGGAAGACGTTCTCCATCTTTTATTTCAGCACCTTAAAGTGTAAATTGAAAAATCAGCACATTTCTTATAATTTTAAGACTAAAGTAGAACATTTACTAACTAATTTCAATATTAGTCTACTATTTTTACAGTACATTTAAAATTTTAAGGGTATAGATAAAGCATTGTTAGGGACCACTTTTGGTTAATTAAATCAGCAGGAGTGGGATGAAACGTCAAAAAACCACGACGATTGCCGAAAAACCCTGCTTGACATTAGACAAAGAAGTTTGCGTGTATATTTTTAACTATTTGAGTGGTGAGAGGTGGAGGTACCATTTTTTTTATGCCACTTTGCTGTGGTGGTCCAAAAAGTATACCACCTATCTAAATAATTCCAGCAAGTGTATCCTTTTCCCCTGGGGATATGGGGAAAATAGAAAAGATCCCAGGTATGGTCTGCCTGTAATAAAAGGCGACTAAAAGACTCCCAATCCAAAGTGTCATGTGACCCATGGTGGTGGAGGAGCACCGTAGCTAGCAGAGTCTACAGGAAATCGGGCGAAATCCTGTAGTAGACAGCCTTAATCCTATGCATGGGGCACATCAGGGTCGGACTACCCCTTCCCTCATACTCGTTGACTGCAAAGAAGAATTAAGAACGCTGGTAGACCGTAATAACGTAATAACTGATATGGGTTCCAAGACGCCAGGAAGTTGCAGGTAATAAGGAAGTAGACAAACTTGCAAAAAGAGGTTCGGAAAAACACAAAAACTACTGGAAAAGCATACCAGGAAAAAACCCGGGAAATAATACATCAAAGGACCACAAAAGGACGGCAGAACTGTTAGTGATGAACAGGAATCAGCTAAGAATCACTAAGTGACTGTATAATGGAGGAGTGGCCTGCCGGTTTTGCCTGCTGCGGGGCAGTGGGGAGGACGTGCGGTTTTTGGGCGGCTATATTGTTCCCACCCAGTACAGAACTTGTACAAGGTATGAAGGTACTGGATTGGGTGCAGTGTGGTTCTAGGTCCCGGGATTGCCTGTCTTTTGCGGTCTGGTGCCTCGCGGCGGCGCAGTGTGTGTTTTGCTGTTTCCGGGTCCTTGCCGCGCGATCTGCGGGTCGGGTCTCTATTGTACAATGATACAAAAACACACAAAAACCAGATGGACCTTAATAGTGGTGGAGTTTTTAGTGAGTAGAGCTGATACAGTCAGTGTAGTCTCAAAGTAGACCTTGCGCTTTCAGACTCTCCACCTCGAAAAAAAAAGTGTATCCTTGGTATGATTTGCATACCATTGCAAGACACATCTAGGTGACAATAGTAAACAGCAAAAATATCTGTATCAAAGGTAATCATCAAGGTAATCATCATGGCGTTGAATAAATATAGATCAGTAAATTGTTGTGACATGTTATATGTATTGTATTACATAAATTTATTAAATTTACCTTGGTGAAATTATACTCAGTGCTGAAATTAAGTCAACTGGCAAGTACTATTTTGCTAAAAATGAGCAGTTGTCATCATGTTGAAGAAAAACCAATTTTTATGGTGGTGGTTTGTTTGTACCACCTCTTCTTTTGAGAAATTTTTAATATTAAGTATTTATATAGGAAAATGCCAGGATTCAGAGAAGATGAGTTATCATTTGGTTTGGTGATGAGCGCCTAGTTTCAATTAAGAGAATATCAACAGATATACCTACAGCCCATACAAATTAAAAAGTCAAAACCCTTCACCCCTATTGAAGTGGAGCTGATCTCTTCGACCCAACAACTGGAGCATGGCTTTAGGTGTGCCTTGTGTAGTACCAATGCAAAGCAAGTCCATACTTACTGGGTATGTTCCATTTGCCAGATTCCTTTATGTTTCAACAAAAATAAGTCATGCTTCCAGATGTACCATACCAAATGAGTTTTAAGTATGTTATAAGGAACTTGTGAAATAAGAGTTTTTGTTCTTAACTATTTGGTGGTACATTTTTGATACCCCCCATAATTTTTAAAATACCAGTTAATTTCAAAAAGAAATATATTTTTTAATGTTAGTTATATGATATTCAGCATCATCATAAAGTTTGTAAAAAAAAAATAGAAATAAAAATTTTGTTGCTCCACTTGGGGGTTTTTGTTGGTACGAAATGTCTGTTCCTCAGAGTTAAACGAGAATATGCAATCATGTTAGAGAAGTAAAGGTGTGGTTGGGTGGTAACTAATTCGGTTTAAATAAGCAATCAATATTTGCTTCTTTGGGAATAAAGTTGGGACCTTTGACAGGTTTCTTACTTTAATAAATCATCTCTACACCAGTTATATTTTTTTTAATTAAAAATGAGAGAATGATAAAATAAAAAAATTACGTACCCTCAGGTAAAGCTTTAAGGTTGGCCTGTTGAAGTTCAGAATGTTTAGCCCAAATAATTTTTCCACCACTGGCATCCATACTAACTGCTGGCTCTTCTCTACCAACTTTGACCAAAATGCTTCCTTCATCATAACCCAAAGCAACATTATTTGACCCTTTTAGACAGCAAATAGTCCAAACTCTTTCAAAGCCATAATTTAAGGTACTTTCCAATCTATGGGTATTAGCATGCCAGACTCTAATTGTACCATCTTCACCTCCTGTAAGAGCTACTGGTAGTTCTGGATGAAAACAGACAGCAGTAACATTTTGACCATGCCCTTCAAGTGTTTGAACACATGTTTTATTTTGGTAATCCCAGATTTTTACCAACCTATCATCAGCTCCAGATATTAAATAAGGTTTGTCTCCTCCATGGTAGTAGTCCACACAATTGACACCTTTTTCATGACCTTCTAAAGTAAAATTAGCTGTAGAAGCACCCAGCTGCCATACTTTTAAGGTTCTGTCTAGTGATGCACTGGCAAATGTGTTATTATCTTTTGGATTTATTGCAATTTGCATGATATAGTGAGTATGTCCTTCAAATACTTGTTGACAGGCCCATCCTTTTTCCCAGTTCCAAAGTTTTATAAGCATATCATCTGAATTTAAAACAAAATTATTTGTCAAATTAGATCATCTTTCAGGGTTAACTTTAATAAAAAAAATTTTTAAATTTTGGAAGTACATTTTCTTGCTAGAAAATATATTCTTTTAAGTTTAGATTATTCATTAACACTTTTTAGCTATAATAACATGCTTGTAATGAAATTATTTTGATTGTTTCATAAACTTAGCTTGTAAATATAATAATCTAATTTTTTATAAATGATATAAAAAAGGTGGTGACTAGTAGGTAGAAACTGAATTGGGTTGATATTACTTGAAATGATCAATGATCTTACTATGTTGAAAATAGTATCAGTTTTATCCAGTTTTTCTTATGGTTCATTAGAAAACAACTTAATTTTTATTATCGATAATTGTTCAATTGAAATTTTGGTGATGATTTTGATTCTATGAATCACAAAAACAATGTTACATACCACTACTTGTTAAAATGTATGGTTGTGTGGGATGTACTACAATGGATCTCACATAATCTGAGTGAGCTTCAAAAGAATGTACTCTATCTAAAGTATTGTAGTTAAAAACTCTTATTTGCATGTCATCAGATCCACTAACTATCCAGTTCTTTCTGGGGACAAACTTTGCAGCCCTTACTGGTATGTCACATACTTCAAAGGTTTTGACCAGCTGCTGATTTTCAGTATTCCAAACATTTATATTTCCACTATATAGGGAACATAACATCCAAGGTTCTGTAGGATGAAGATCCACACATTTTACCCGGTCTGAGCGGGCTGTTAGTCTTCTTTTAATATCTAATCGAAGTGGCTAGAATTAAAATACAAAATTAGATTTAATTAAAACAATTATAAATTACATTTACCATTTTAAAATAAGAATATTTAAGAGTTTGATTAAGTTTTACTGAAATGACACGAATTATAAACACATCAACACATCATCTTTTTTAACTGTCAAAAATGATAACCTGTTTTTATACGTGGCTCTTCTTACTAATTTGCCTTCACTTTGTGCGGATGTACTTCTGCAGTACTGATCTTGCAGCGCGATTTATAAATTCACATAAGCTATAAGCACTTTGTGCTATGAGTTACAAAATTACATAAAGGGTGGTGCAAACTTCTGACATCGGAGTTAACATCGTAAGTAAATAATTTTTTGAACATTCTCCTAAGACGTAAATCATTTTGATCATGAAAAATACTTGGATATAAATACCTTGAAAACGTTGTACGTAAAACTTCGATAAATGACTTTGAATGATAAAAAGAAAGCAAATGGAAATAGGCCAAAACAAGAAAAAGAAGACTGTCACGTTGACGTTGTCACAATCTCTTTTATCTATGTGTCACAAATTTAGGATTTAGGTTATCCTTTTAACCTGGTCAGCTGTAAAATTTCACCCCTATTCTTAGAGTTCTATTTTGTTTAAGTCTTATCAAATATTTATAAGTTTAAATAATTAATAAATTTATATCATTTCTTACTAATAATCGAAAAATACTGGGAAATATGGCAGATCTAACACCCACAGAAAAATTTCACTTAATCTCTAGGAACCTTCAAGAAATATTAGGAGAAGAACGAATTAAAGAAGTATTGAAAGAACGTGATTTAAAGCTATATTGGGGAACAGCGACTACTGGAAAACCCCACATTGCATATTTTGTTCCGATGTCCAAAATAGCAGACTTTCTTAGAGCAGGAGTAGAAGTTACCATACTTTTTGCAGGTTTAAGTCTAGAATATGAAATTATAATGTTTATATTAAGCTGATAAGAAATATATTTTAACCAATAGCTCTGTTACAGATCTTCATGCATATTTAGACAACATGAAAGCACCATGGGAGCTTTTAGAACTTCGAGTTCTTTATTATGAGCATTCAATTAAAGCTATGCTTGAATCCATTGGTGTACCACTTGGTAAATTAAAATTTGTTAAAGGAACAGATTATGAGTTATCTAGAGAATATACTCTAGATGTTTACAAAATGACATCACTTGTTACAGAACATGATGCTAAAAAAGCAGGTGCTGAGGTTGTCAAACAAGTTGAAAATGCCTTACTTAGTGGACTTCTATATCCTAGTAAGTTAAACTAGATAAAAATTAATCACATATTTTATTTCAACAAAGTGTTACATTATAAACAATTGTTAGGTTTACAGGCTTTAGATGAAGAATATCTTAAGGTTGATGCTCAATTTGGTGGAGTGGATCAAAGAAAAATATTCACATTTGCTGAAAAATATTTGCCACAACTTGGATATAAAAAAAGAGCTCATCTTATGAATCCAATGGGTAAATATTCCAATAATTTATTGCACTGTTATTACAATTTATTCAAATTATATATTTAAATGGTATGACTGAGAAGTATAACCTGAGTGACTCGATTGGATAAAGTAAAGAATAGTGAAATAAGAGAACGCTGTGGTGTAAAAAAAGATGTAATTACAAAGATAAATAAAGAAATGCTTGGATGGTTTGGACATGTGGAAAGGATGGATAAAGGAAGATTGACAAAACAAGTTTATAAGGTGAGTGTGAATGGACAAGTCGGTAGAGGTGGACCTCGGCGAACATATCTCGATCAGATCAACATTATTTTAAAGAAAGGCCAGGTCAAGAGTACCAACAACCGACGAGCATGTATGAGAGCACTGATGAAAGTAGAGGAAGCAAAAGATATGTGTAAGAACCGTAGCAAGTGGAAGGAAGTGGTCTCTGCCTACACCTAGGGGAAAAGGCGTGGCTATATGTATGTATGAATGTATGACTCAAAAACTAACAACTCGTCTGTGTTTTATATACTCAAGGAATTTTCTTGATTGTTTTTGCCTCATTGACTTTCATTTAGTTTAAAAAATAAATATTTAAAAAATATTTTATTGAATACAACTTAGGAAAGTTCCATAACTTGTATTATCCTTGCAAGTATCCTTGTCTTGCTATAAACTTGAACCTGATAGGACTGGCTTTTCTCTTGTAAATTTGCCCCCTTAAGTGCTTTTTGTGCTGAAATGATCCTGAACCACTCTATGGCAGTATCTACAGTATTCCTCTTATCTACATCGCGAGGTCTAGTGCAAATAGCATTCTATAACTTTTAAGGTTGAATCTTGCAGAATGTGGCAGTATCCTAGGATGGTAATGCTGCTGTATTGGAAGATAGTAACCCTTCCTGTATAGACCAACTTTGGGATGGCTAGTCTGGATAAGTTCTGTTCTAGCATAATATTTTTGTGCTTCTATAATTCATTCCAGAGGCTCTGGTATTTTGGGTAGTCGTAGGTGCACATTTTGGTTATCTTTTCTTACTAAGATGAAAGTAGTTGGCTAAAGTTGGTGGCTTAAGTTTTGATTTAAGACCTTCAAAGTAACAATTAAATTATTTTTTTCTAAGGTGGTTAGAATTTTTATTCTCCTCTCGCCACTTTTTGTATGTAATGAAAAACCAACAGATATCGATCACCAGACTTTTTGCGACTGTTTTACTTCGTCAAAATTTTTAAACACTACCTCTTCGTCCATGGAGTGTTCCATTTTTATTGTCGAAATGACTAACTGTTTGAGAGGTTAAGTCACTGGCTTTTCTGTTAGTATCAATTATCGAAAACAAAATGAAAAAAAATATGAGGATTGTTAAAATTTCATAAATTATTGTATGTATTTTTAAATTAATTTTTTTTTTCTATTTATTATATCGTTTTATTTTTTACTTGCAACAGTGTAGCTGTGAGACATTGTTGATTTTATTAGGATGTAAAATCCATGTTTAGCCCAATGAATACACAAGCGCTGTACTACCGCCATACCCAACCATGCTAATAAGCTCACTCTGGTGAGAGTGCGCTGTACTTTAAACAGTCCACAAAAGTTAAGCAGGCCACAAAAGTCGTTCTTTCTGCCAGAAAGACCATACTTTCGGCTTCTTCTTCTTCACGTGCCATGTCCACCTAGGACGTCGGCAATCATAATTATGATTTTTATTTTATTAGCAGCGGCACAAAACAGGCTTGTAGAATTAACACCATACCACTCTCCCAGGTTTTTCAGCTAGGACATGCGTCTTCTTCCTGGACATCTTCCTTGGATTTTGCCTTGCATGATATTCTGTAAGATACGGTACTTTTCTTCTTTCATAAAATGTCCAAAATATTCCAACTTGCGTTTCTTGATGGTAAACATGTCTTCTAGTTGCTTCTGGAGACAGGCAAGCAACTTGTTGTTTCGGACTCTGTCTACCCATGATATTTGTAGCAGGCGACGGTAGCACCACATCGCGAACGCTTCTATTTGGCTACACATTGCCTTTGTTATTGTTTACCCTTCCATTCCATAGTACAGAATTGGAAATACATAGCACTGTAGTAAACTAATACATAGGGGTATTTACAAGTCTCGTGAAGTAAGAACCTTTTGGCTTGGGGAACAAGAAAATATAATTTAAAATGTATTTCGAGGATTTACGTTTATAACTTTTTAAAATATTATTTTATAAAAGATTAATTTTTTTACATAAATATTTTTTTTTTTAGTTCCTGGATTAACAGGATCAAAAATGTCCTCTTCAGAAGAAGATAGTAAAATAGATTTGTTAGATTCCCCAGCTAATGTTAAGAAGAAACTTAAAAAAGCTTTTTGCGAGCCTGGAAATATTGAAAACAATGGATTGCTTTCTTTTGCCAAGCATGTGATATTTCCTTTATTTAAAACTGATGAACATTTTATATTGCCTCGTAAACCTGAAAATGGTGGAAATTTAAACTTTGCCACATATAAAGATTTAGAAGAATCTTTTGCCAAACAAGATATACATCCAGCTGATTTGAAAGGAGCCATTGAAATATACGTAAATAGGTTGTTGGATCCCATTAGAAAAAAGTTCGAGTCTCCCGAACTAAAAAAATTAATTGAAAAGGCCTATCCTGTTCTTAGTAAAAATAGTAAGCATCAAATGAGAATGTTAAAACGATGAGTTAAATCTCAATTCTTTTTTTAGAAGTATCTGCTAATCAAAATGCTGCTACAGATGATATTGTACCTAGTAGGTTAGATATTCGCATAGGAAAAATTGTTGAAGTATCTAAACATCCAGAAGCAGACAGTTTATATGTTGAAAAAATTGACTTGGGAGAAGAACGAACTAGAACCATTGTTAGTGGTTTAGTTAATTTTATTCCCGTTGAAGAAATGCAAGACAGGATGGTTGTAGTGCTGTGTAATCTCAAACCAGCCAAGATGAGAGGAATCGAGTCTCAGGGAATGGTTTTATGTGCCTCTGTGTAAGTAATATGTTCAAATGTTGTAATAGTAAATAGTGATTATTTACATTTTTGTTATTTTAGAGATGACCCTAAACAAGTAGAAACATTGTTGGCTCCAGTCGGCGCTGTTCCTGGAGAACAAGTTGTTATAGAAAACTTTGAAGATGGAAAACCGGATGAAGTTTTAAACCCAAAGAAAAAAGTTTGGGAAAAACTTCAAGTTGATCTAAAAACAAGTAAAGAATGTATAGCACAATGGCAGGGAAATAATTTAGTAACTAAATCTGGTGGCAAAATCAGTTGTAAATCTATGGTTGGCGCTCCAATTAAATAAGTGTACTAAAAGTTTTTACATTTTTTTTTAAATAAATGACTTTATTGGTTTAATTTCTTGTTTAAATCTTCAGTTTAAAAAGCCACAGGTATCAAAAAATTAATTTTAAAAAATCTTTCCAGGGACTATATTTCATTGTGGTTATTGATTTACCATTTCATCATTTTTTTTATTGCTACCAAATTTGTAATACATTTCTAATCTCTCGTCTAATAACAAATTATTCATTACATTCCCTAATAATATTATTGTCCGTGAATAACAAATCAATGAGAAGTGACAAAAGCCTGTTTTGAGCGAATGTTTTCTGAAGGTGCACGACAAAAAAATAGTGTATAGAAAGTCAGCCTATAAGAATACCGTCCCTTTGGTTTTTCACTTAAAAATAAACAAGATACACAAAAATCTTTCATACATACATACAAATAGTCACGCCTTTTTCCCATAAGGGTAGTCAGAGACCACTTCCTTCTACTTGCTACGGTTCTTACACACAACTTTTGCTTCCTCTACTTTCATCAGTGCTCTCTTACATGCTCGTCGGTTGTTAGTACTCTTGACCTGGCCTTTCCCCCAAAACAATGTTGATCTGATCGAGATATGTTCGCCGAGGTCGACCTCTACCGACTTGTCCGTTCACACTCGTCTTATAAATTTGTTTCGTCAATCTTCTTTCATCCATTTTTTTTGGTATCTCTTATGATAACAGAGCTACTGAGCTTTATCACACTAATCAATCATCCTGTATATGTATGCATATTCTTTTTCTTCTTTCTGTGCCATTTTCTACCGAAGGTTGGCGGCCGTCATGTGATAGGTTTATCTGTCCTGCGCCGCATGAAATATAGTTGAAGCTTTTGGTATTTGGAACCATTTACGCAAGTTTTTCATCCAGAATTGTTTCTTTCTGCCCAATCTTTTCCTTCCTTCTGTCTTTTCCTCCATAATAAGTTGCAATAGACCATACTTGTCATTACGAAACACATGGCCCAGGTAGGATGCTTTTCTTTTCTAAACAGTTGCAAGCAATTCCAGATCTTTATTCATTCTTCTCAATACCTCCGTATTGGTTACTCTTTCAGTCCATGGTATTCTTAGTATGCGTCTATATAGCCACATTTCAAAAGCCTCTAATATTCTCATTGTTGTTAGTTTTAATGTCAACCCTTCCACGCCATGAAGCAGCGTAGAGAGCATGTAACATTTCGTGGCTCTCCATATGGTACCAATGCTTAGGTTGCAGTTACTCAAGAGCATTCTCATTTTTATGAATGTTGATCTTGCTATTTCAATTCTGATCTTAATCTCTAAATCAGGGTCCCATTCATCATTTATTGTGTATCCTAAATATTTGTAGCGGTGTACTCTCTCGATGGATTCGGTTCCTATTTATGGATCGATATTTTGGATATTCCTCCTTCTAATTACCATACATTTGGTTTTCTTTCTGTTGATCTTAAGTCCAAAGTAGTTGCTTATTGTAGTTATTCCATTGAGCATCATCTGTAAGTCTTCGATATTATCCGCCAGCAAGACAGTATCATCTGCATAGAGATTACTGATTGGTACCCCATTAATTTTGATGCCTTTATTGTGTTCTTCCAGTGCCTCTACAAAGATTTCTTCAGAGTATAAATTGAACAGCAGTGGTGAAAGGATGCAACCCTGTCTAACTCCCTTAGTGATTACTATGTCCTGACCCGTCATGTATGTATGTATGTACACTAAAACCGTCATCTTCCTCCTCCAAAATGCTGCCTCAAATCGTAAGAAGAAAAAAATATAAAAGTAAATTTCATAAACTATAAAAATGACGATTTGTAAAAGTTTTAATTCGAATAGGCGAAAATGAGCGTTTGTAAAAATGAAATTTGCGTAAATTTTCTTCTTTGGGACCCTAATGAAGTCACTCAAAATTACAGCAAAATCTAAAACGGTTCGACAACATTTTTTTTTATTTTCAGACGATTTTATATGGAATGACTCGGGTGTGGTTTAGTTTTAGTAGTTGTATGAGTGCGAGGGTGTGCGGGTGTTTTTTGTTGATATATTTTTCTATTTAAAATGGTTAGACCGAAAAATAAGAACTACTCTGCGCAAACTAAAGAGGTATAATTGCTAATGTAATTAAATTTTTGAAAAATGAGGTAAAACAGGCAACAGAGTAGAGACAGGTAAGCAACTTTGTATTTCATCTTCAAAAAGATCTAACAGAAGGCGTTTTTGACGACCATTTTTTGTTATGCTTGCAGTTATGTATCACCGAAAATTGATCCAACAAACAAAAAACGTTCCGAAAAAAATGTCAATTCTCGTTGCTTTGTTAATATCTGGTATTGTATTGTAAAGGTTTTCTAAAATAATTTAAAATAAAATTTTAGTCGAAAATATATTTAAAAAACAAATACAATTTTCACAGAAAATATCACTTTCTTAAATAGTAACAGTACACAAAAATGCGGAAAGCACATTTCCTGTTGAGATCTCATACAATGTAATTAAATAGGAGTATATTAAGAGTCAAGTAATGTAAACTGACTAAACAAAAATACTTAAAAATAACTAATACTTTCATACCTCCATACCTCTAAGCCAGTACCTTTGGGAAAAAAATCGTTAATTATAGGTAGAAATATTTTGATTTTAGTTATGTTTATTTTCAAATCCATGCAGAGGTCTGTTCCCACAGCAGGCTGAAACAGTCAGTATAATCAAAGACGTTTCTCTGAATTTTACCGAGCATAATTCAGACAATCAATACTGTTTCTGACTGCCGTGGGAACATACCTTAGAATCGCTAAGAAAACGTTTTTTTTTTGTAAAATAACATACAAGAGATTTTACATTATTTTATACTTTCTACATTTAACTATCCATTCTTTACAATCAGATTTAGATTCAGGTCTAAATTGTACAAAATAGTATATCAAACTGTACAACTTCTTACAAAAATATTGACCTGTCTATCTGTTCAAATATATTCACTGACTTACGATGTATTCTCCAATTACAGAATAGCACACACAAAAATTGCTAAATTTTATTAAAAATATTAAAATTATAATCAGTTAATTATTTAAAACAAAAATTAAGCACAAACACATTACCTAATAAATAGATACATTAGAAAACATAAATATTAAAGACTAATTAATCATAAAATTACGGTAATATTTTTCTTTCAAATGGTTATTTTTCTGCTACAATCATGAAGAGTTCTTGAAATTTTTCATTTAATTTAGTTGCTTCATCAAACCGTTCACACTATGTTTAATCTAAGATATTTTGATAGTTCATATCTTTTTAAAACCGCACTTGTTCTTTAGAGTATATCAGGGTTGGAAGACGTTGTTGTTACTCTGTAGAAACAGTGAAGAAGGGTTTCTGTATTAGTGTGAATGTTGTAATATGCATACGTTTTGATTTGAGGGTTAAAAAATTAAATTTACAATGTTTTCAGATAAAATTATACACATTTTAAATACAAAGATTTTTTAGTTAGTAAATACTAAAAAACTATTATGACTTGGTTCTATTATAGCAATAGGTGTCTATTTCTTAAATTACTAGCAATATATGGATAATTACAAATAAAAGATTTTTCATTTTAAAAAGCTTATTAATACGAGGCGTTTTTTATGTAAGGGTACCTGCTAATGGTAGGGAGTAAGGAGATCGAGAAATTCGACAGATTCGCGTACCTCGGAACCATCCTCAACTCGCAATGGGACCACGCTGAGGAGATCAGGTCCCGAATCGAAATTGCACGGTCCCCATTAATCAGGATGAGACCCTTACTGTGCTGCGGTGACCTGAGTTTAGACACCAAGATGCGGATAGTGAGATGCTACGTTCTCCCCGTGCTGCTATACAGAGTCAAGGCCTGGACCCTGACGCAGGCTACTGAAAAAAAGATCGAAGCCTTCTAGATGTGGATTTACAGAATATTGAAATTTTGGGTGGAACATGTCATCAAAGTCGAAGTCTTGCGGCGCATGAGAAAAGAGACAGAAGTGCTTAACATAGTGAAGCGGCGTAAGCTTGAGTACCTCGGTCATGTAATGCGCAATGAAGAAAAATATCGAATTCTTCAACTCGCCATGCAAGGCAAAATATTTGGCAGAAGGAGACCGGGTCGCCGTCGTATCTCGTGGCTGAAGAACATCCGACAATGGTTTGGAGTAACATCCGCAGAGCTGTTTCGGAGAACCGTCAACAAAACTTAATGATCGCCAACATCCGGACCGGATAAGGCACCATAGAAGAAGAAGTTTTGTTGTATACACTAATAGATGGAACATCATAATTAAAAAACAAGCGAAACCATAACATCCGAACACAACTGACATAATACCAAACGAAATTTCGGAGGGGGGAGCCAACGCCAACAAATGAGCGCCGTTACAATCTTCGGCGCAAACCTATAAATATTACCTGAGCTGACAGAAACTCTCAGTTCTTAGCCGACCAGCGAAGACACGCATTGAAAATGCCAAGTGACACCTTGGTGAAACGTCTGCAAAAATCCAATCAGATATAGTTTTGGACTACTCCCCTACAGCCCAGACCTTGCGACGAGCGATTTTCATCTTTCCGCTGTCTTAAACTGCTACAATGACGAAGACGTGAAAACGGCTGTGACCTCGTGGTTATTCTAAATCTAGTTGTAAGGTACAAGTGTTTAAACAAACTATGTTGAAAGATGGAGAAATGTATGCAGAATCTGAAAATAAATTTGGTGTTTTTTGAAACGGCTCTTACTTAAAAAACACGCCTCGTATATTGACAGGTATTCCTTATTGATGTTTTAATTCCAATTTTATTTATTAATTACATTTATCGCTAATTCTGTTGATTATTTCAATTGCTGTAAGGTTATTTATTTTGGTTAGATTATTTTGAAAGCAGTATTAAAAAAAACCATTTAAAACTAAATATTAACATTTGACATCATTTCACATATTTGCTTTTTCTAAATAACTTTTTAGACTAGTATAAGACCGTTTTAAAAAAGAAAAAGCAGTTTATTACAATCCTATATGTTAAAGACGTTTTAGACAGTAAAACAAGGAATTAAAAATTAATTTCACAAAACACATTTTATCACAGTTAGATTTCTTGGTTTAAAAAATCATAAAATATAACAGAGGAAGAAAACATCAGGATCTTTGATTTGAGGCATTTAAAATAAAATGTTACACATTAATGTGTAAGAAATAAAATACAAAATAATTATTAAAATCCTACAAGAATACGGAAAATGTAAGTTACGCATTCTATTTAATTTTATGCTTTTATCTGATATTTTAATTAGTACGTTAGAACATAAAATGATAAATTATTAAAATGAATATATTTCAATTTTTCTTTGGTTAAATTTTGACTCCTAAATGTAAAAATATGTTAATTTGCATCTCATAACAATTCAGTCGATAGTTTTTAATTTAAACTGGCTCTTCAATTTGTTTTTTGTTTAAACGTAATTTTAGAAGCATTTAATATAACTTTTGATAGGGTCGGTTAATTTGAGAGGTTAGTTGGGATTTGGATTGGTTTAATGAAGAAAAAACTAATGTTTTTTGCTACAGTAGTTTGTTTTTGAGAGTATGAACTTCGTTTTACGTTTAGAATGAATTTTAAAATGTTTAAATTTTAACAAAGATGAGAGCTGAGTAGGTAGAAGAAGAAAAGGTCCCAATATCATTTACGGAAGAAGAAGGAAAAAACAAAACTAAAAAGCCTAAAAATAGAAAAGCAAAAGCAATCAAAGCAAAATAAAAAGCAATAGAATTCGGCACCCTCGCTATTGCATGTTTTATCGATTTAACAAAAGCATTTGATCGTGTCCGACTGGAAGACATTATAAACATCTCAAAGAAAAAACGAACCCCGGCAAGAATTATAAAACAGTATCCTGTCTAAACACAGTCAATTCAATCCGAATTAAAGTCTATCATAAAACAACAAATGATAAACCGATATCACAGGGTATAAGACAAGAGGATAGCTTAAGCCCATTTCTATTCAACCTGATTATGTACGAGATTATTGAAGAGGTTAGTGGCTTAAGAATGGGGTATAGTATCAACAGAAAACCCATTAGCAAAATTTGCTACGCTGATGACGCGATAATATTGACAGAAACGGAGGGCAATGTGCAAAGACAACTTCACAGATTTAATCAGGTCAACACACAATTTAATATGCAAATATCAATCTCCAAGACAAAATGTGTGACATTTCCCAGGGAACCAACGAGATGTAAGCAATAATGAAATTGTCGAGCAAGTCACAACTTTTAGATACCTTGGATATCTCTAGCTCCAACGAACCAATTAAAGATCTAAAATCTCAGATCAACAAAGCCTCGTTATCATCAGGTTGTTTAAGAGACGCCATATGGGACAACAATCGACAGTAAAGTTCGAATATACAAAACATGCGTAAGACCAATAATCCCCTATGGCATCAAGACCCGAGCAGACACAAACAAAACAAAATGTATGTTAAGAACGGCAGAGATGAAGACTCTAAGGTCAATAGCGGGAAAGACACTACGGGATAGAATGAGGAGCGCAAAAATAAGAGAGACATGCAAGGTGGAAGATGTAATGAGATGGGGACGAAAGCGCAGAAGATACTTGCGAAACCACGTAGAAAGAATGGACCCCGAAAGAATAGCCAAGATTGTGCTAAATGGAAATCCAGATGGTAAAATGACAATTGGAAGATCACAAAAAAGATGGAAAGATAGTTGGACATCTCTATCACAGGAGAATCAACAACACTGACCAGCCTTCGAAATAAACAGATCAACAGGACTTTACAAAGAAGAAAAAAAAGAACAAGGAAAAAACTACTTTTTGAGCCCCGATGAAGAATTTGAAACGTTACCAAAAAACAATAGCTTTTTCTTCGCCAATCCAAGTCCCAACTAACCGCTTATATTATTTAATATAACGTCCAGAATTTTGAACATAAAATTAAATAAACCCGTGCTACTCTATTACATTTTCGATATCTCACTCATCTTTAATACCATTTTTTTTTAGCAACTCCGTCAATTGCGAGATTTTTTCGTCTTTTTCTGCCAGTTGCATTTTCAATTCCTCTATTTGTTGAGTTTCTGTGGGTTTTAAAGTCTTTAGAAGAGAAGTGGTGTCTGGTCGAAGTTTTGGGTCGGCAACTGTTAAATTCTTAATAATTTCGGCCATTTTTGGATGTGCAACGAATAAATGTGATGGAATGTTACCTTTACTTAGTTCGGTAATCTGTTTGACACGTTCCATATCAGTGTGAAAGTTTTCTACCAATTCATAGAGAACAATTCCTAACGAGTACATGTCGCTCTGAAAATATAAATAGTTGGTTTTATTGTAGTCTCATAATTGAAATACAGATGTTAAAATTACAGTTTAATTGATGAGATTGATTGAGATTAATGAGATTATTTGTGTAATTTCCACACAAACCAATTTAGTTAAACAACAGCTATGGATTATATTTTTAAAACAAGTTTATTTTTTTTAGGGTAAATATTTCACAAAGGCGATTTTTAAAAACGTAATATTATCGAAGATGTGTTGATCGTAATGAGTGTTAGTTTTGTTAAGTCTGAAATTAGACAAGAGGTTTCTTGCAGCTAGCAAAATATAAATTTTGTTGCAACAGCGCTTAATCTCTCTCTCCGACCGGCGAGAGAGAATGACTGTTCACGATTATTTCAGATTTATTCTGTGGGTAATATTGAACAAAAGTTTAACTCGTACATTATGTATATTTACACCACCGAGCAAAACATTTAGGTCACTTTAAATAACTAAGCTGCAACGGAGGGCAATGAGCACCGCCCCCACAGAGGGACTACAAATAGCCCTCAACGTACCACCTTTGGATCTCCTGTTCAAAGATCGGGCCAGGAACACTGCATACAGACTAAAGTTCACCAAGTTCACACCAAGATAGAAGCCCTCCGCCAGCACCCCTGGCTGCAGAACATCAAGACAACTGATAAAAAACCTCTCCAGATGAGGGCAGACGCACTCAGGGCGATGAACCGGAGTAGGCTAAGCAGCACGCTTGGCCTGCTCACTGGCCACGTCGCACTAAGGGCGCACCTCTTCAAACTTAAGCTGGTGGTTGAAAAAACTGCCAACTATGCTGCGAAGAGAAAGAGAGCAGCATACACATTCTGTGTTGATGCCCGATGCTAGCGCTGTACAGGTACCAAACCTGGGTCCGCATGATAATGGATCCAAGTGATCTAAATGAGACACAACAGAAATCCTGCAGTTTGCCAAAACCAGCGAACTGGAATTCTGATGCCCTGAAGACACAACGTTAGTCACAGAGGATCAAAGATCTAGGTAACATAGGTGCCTATACCAATGGCCCAACCGCAAAAATGTAATGTAATGTAAATAACTAAGAAATTGCTAATAATTTTAAATATAAAACTAATCAGGGAGTTATAGGTCTAGTAGGCGGTAAAAATTATATTGTTGAATGGATGCTTTATGTCGTAGTTGGCGTCTGTCACATTCTGTCATAGTATTCGCAACGTTTGTTAAATAACAAAAATTAATCCTAATTAAACATTCATATTTCGTTGCTTATTTATCAGTTAAGTGTTAATTTTTTTCTCTAAAACCTATTCGTTATATGGTTTATTGTAGATAGTGACTGTTTACTGTTTTTAGTGTTTATTTACCAGGCCATAACGCCTCTACATCCTATTGTGGCATGAATTGTAGCGTTGAAACAAGATGGTAGAGGACAACGTGAAACCGACAGAATTGTTGGTAAGAGCCTATGTGCTGTACAAAATGTGTACCAGCGCTTTTAGAAGAATGATCTTAGAACCAGATGTCCCAGATCTAGACGAAAAATAGAAAACGAGGATAGTTCACGAGTTGTTGTTCCTAACATAGTTGGCGTTGAATAACAAATGCAAATAAAGTGTCAGGCAAAAGCTTATTGTATGAAATTAGTGTGTTCCAATTAGCATCAGCGCATCAGTTTGTGTTTGTTAAATATTAAATTTTTCCATTGAGGTGTGCGTGATTTTATAAAAATGGACAAAATTGAGATAAGAGGTGCGATAAAGTACCTTTCTAAAAAGGGGTTATCCCCGCAAGAAATTTGTAAAGACATGGTAGAAATATTGGGTGACTGCCTCTTCGTACCAGGTAATCAATAACTGGTCACGAGATTTCAAACTGTGAAGAGAGTCCTGTCAACATGCACCAGGTGCAGGAGCCCCCAAAACTGTGGTGACCAAAGAAAATGTGAATTTAGTCCATGACATGATATTAAATGACAGAAGAATTACAGTCAAGGCTATAGAAGAGACTTGTAGGTTTTTTGTTGGAACCGTTGAAAAAACTTTACATCAGGAATTGGGTCTCAAGAAACTCTCTGCACGTTGAGTTCCACGAATGCTGATGGCATACTAGAAGCGTGTTCGCCAGGTTGCAGCGAAGACAAATTTGGAGATCATTAACAGGAATCTCGATGAATTTAAGCGAAAATTTCTTACGGGCGACGAAACATGGGTTCACCACCTTGATCCAGAAACCAAAAAACAATGCATGGAATGGCGGTATAAGGGTTCCCCTCCCCCTCGAAAATTTCGTGTTGCCCCATCAGCTAGTACGATTACAGCTACAGTTTTTTGGGATTTTGCAGGTGTTATTTTCGTGGATTATTTACCGCGTGGGCGCACCATAACGGGTAAATATTATGCAAATTTAACACCAAAAGTACGCGAAGCGAAGAAAAGAGAAGAGGAAAATTGAGTCGAGATGTGCTCTTTCACCAGGACAACGCTTCGGCCCACAAAAGTTATGTTGCAATGCCTGCCATTCACAATTCAAGGTATATTCGAACTAGCCAAGTCAGACCTTATGCTTTAATATATTATCTAAGTTATTAGAAGAAATGATATTTTAAGTTGTTATAAAATATTTTATGTTGTTATAAATAAATTTTAGGACTGACCATTGAACTTGGTACCCATTTAGATCTCACTTCTTTTGTCGTTGAAGATAACAACCAATGCTTATATCATAATATTGAACTTGGCTCTTATTTCACATTTATGTTTTTGATGGGATATCATTACTTTTTGTACAGAAATTATTAGTAGGTACTTATTCATAATAAAATTAATACCAAATAGTTTTTATTATCTTATTGTATTTTCCTACGTTTACGGGGTATATTTGTCTTTTTTGTGTTATTTTCTATATTTTCTTGTACCTTTGAAATGTTCAGTATCCGGAATTTTTTTACGCGTTTTCTGTTTATACTTAATTTGGCCAAGTCGGGGCGGTATAACGTGCGCAGGTGGTTGTACTCTACAATAGAGCTCTCTTGTACCTTGATTTAACTTGGATCTAAATTAATAAGATGTACTCCATTTAAAGTTTTAACTCTGGAGAGTCCAACGTAGGCCTGCCCTTTACTAAATAGTACACAATAGTGCACCGTGGTCCGAAATATCTATTTTATTTAATTATTTATAAGTAATAATCTTACACTATTGATGTGCACTAAATATTGAAATAATAATTAATACTAAATTCCAGATAATACCGTAATAAATACGAAAGTTATAAGTTATAAGTAATTATCAAGTACAAAAACTGATATGTTTGGATTAAAAAAAATTAAGGGTGGTATTTCACTTGTAAAGACCTTAAAATCCACATAAAGACCGGCTTTCATCAGTTTTGATTGCTGATTCTTACATTACAGGCACTATAAGTAAGTGTTCCTAATATAATCAATTAATTGAAAAATTATAATAAAATGATAAAAATTTACTAGTTTCTGATTTATTCCTTTGTATTTACCCAATTACCTATCTGGATGCCAAATTTGAACTTTCTAGGTCATCTGGAACTAGGTTAGAGTTTTGATCTATAGGTCAGTCAGTGATAAAAATGACAATTTTTGGGCGTTAATATCTAAATAACTGTTTGAGGTGTGTTTATGAAATTTGGAGCACATATGTATCTTGCAAGTCTCAATATATGAACCAAATTTGACATGTTTATGTGAAATAGTTTTTGAGTTATGAGGGGGTCAAAAGTGGCTCCAAATGGTTTGTACAATATTACACACGGTACTACTCGCCATTCTATTAGCATGAACTTGGCTTGCAGTGTCTAGATTGAGTAAAAGCAATGCTAACCAAATTAAGAGAAATAATCTCATAATTCATATTTATAAAAAACTTCGATGTTTTGTTACAGATAAAGACACGATTGTATTGTGGAAACATAAAATTAGACTAAATTGCAATGCCGGTTATTGGTTTAAGAGATTTAGTTGAAATATATTGTAACGTCATCTGCAAAACTGCGGTTTGGATCGTCTGTGAAAGAAATGAAATTGTTGGATTCGAGAATTTTTTTTCAACTGCAAGTAAGCATTTAGAATAAGAGAGTAATTTTTTATTTTGTCACTGGCGAAAAGAGCAACCCCAATTTTTTTTTTATTTACTTTATTTTAACAAATTTTCTACTGCATAAATATTTGGTAACACTCACGATACGCCACTGGTACCCAATTCGGTATGAATCGGCACTGCACATTTGCCGACTTTGGGAATATGGTGGGGAACGTTGACAGGTCTCTTTCTTTAAAAATTCAAGTCAACGAAATATGTGATCAATTTTTTTTTGAAAATATCCAACAAAAAGTTACCATAAAAATATTTAAAAACTTCAAATAAAAAATAACTACTTACCTTTTGATTACATTCTCCTTTCATTTGTTCAGGAGCAGCATATAGTTTAGTTCCAATGGACAGATTGTGGCAAGCACTTTGTAATGGACAAGCTAGTCCAAAATCGCCAAGTTGAATTAAAGTAGTACCATTTTCGTTTGAAATGAAAATATTACTTGGTTTAATATCATGATGAACAACACCTTTTAAGTGAATATATTCTAAACCTAAAATAAAACTTGGAAATTATTTACCATAAATTCTACTTTTGATAAATATCACAAATAATTTATTGATAACTGATCAACATTGAAACATTTTGGCAATTGGGAACGGAAATATGTTTATTATTTTCTTATACATACAGTGAGGAACATTTAGTCCGTCAGGTTAGAGTCTTAGAAGAAAATGACGCGGGAGCTGAGATGAGACAAAAGTACTGTTATGTTTCGTATATTCAACTTAAAATAATATTTTTT
Organism: Agelastica alni; assembly: GCA_950111635.1. NCBI lineage: Eukaryota > Metazoa > Arthropoda > Insecta > Coleoptera > Chrysomelidae > Agelastica > Agelastica alni. The sequence continues at coordinate 61,501,627 of OX467710.1, read as the reverse complement.
GTAACTTACATACATACATACATAAAGTCACGCCTTTTCCCATAGGGGTAGTCAGAGACCACTTCCTTTCACTTGCTACGGTTCTTACACACATCTTTTGCTTTCCCTACTTTCATCAGTGCTCTCATACATGCTCGTTGGTTTTTGGTACTCTTGACCTGGCCTTTCTTCAAAACAATGTTGATCTGATCCAGATATGTTCGCCGAGGTCGACCTCTACCGACTTGTCCATTCACACTCGCCTTATAAATTTGTTTCGTCAATCTTCCTTAATCCATTCTTTCTACGTGTCCAAACCATAAACGCATTCCTTCTACGTGTCCAAACCATGAAAGCATTCCTTTATCTATCTTTGTAACCACATCTTCTTTTACACCACAGCGTTTTTGACAATACAGATATCCGTCATTTATCAACCCTCTCCTGAATACTCCATTTAAATGGATGGGAGGGGGTTGACAAATAACAGTATTCTGTATCGTAAAAATGTGTCCCACTTGGAACAAAAATCGACATTTTAAAGCATTTCCTTAAATTATTATGAACACTGGCGAATATCGGGGTGGACTTTTTTCTGTGGCCCACTCTGTATATTCGGCTAATCATTCACGGTCATAACTTGACATAACTGTCAATGTCACACTAAAGATGTTTTTCTCATTATGCACATACACACGAGACTGTTTAAAAAAAATCGATAAATCTTTTTTCTAAATTATATCGAAAATATTGTTGGAAATGGTGAAAAAAAAATAATGTAAAAGTTAGAGCTCTTAATCTTAATATTAAGAGGTGCCACATCGTAAATTTTAATTTCCCATTTAAATAACATGGGAACAACATTCTCTTGGATTTTGGAATTTTGTAACTCACGTAAGAGATATTTTAGAATGATCAAAACAGATTCTTATAGAGAATTTAACGTTCTACAAAAAAGGTATTGTACAGTTTTTTGATATATTTATTTTTTCAAAAGTTATTTAACGTTCAAGTTGGATCGATTTAAATTTTTCTTATTTTCCGAAGCAACCATCAACTTTATAAGAAAATTTTATGACATTTTTTGTAGAGAATTTAATTTCCTATAACTTATCTCCTAAAAAGTTTTTGATATTTTTTACATATCCTAAGTTACCAGCAAAAAAACTAAAAATTTTGTCACAAAAATGTCATTTTACTGCTTAAAATTAATCATTATATAGGGTGATTCTTTTCGAGTTCTAATTAAACGTTTTAGAGAAACTTGACATAATTAAAATCTGAAATTTGAGGTTCGAGGTTTTCAGGTATGCCGAATTGATCTAAAATATTTAGAGCCCCCAACTACTTCCGCTTATACCGGAAGTTGACTATAACTTGCTTATAAATAGTTGAATAGCTTCAAAAAAGTCTTGAATTCATATCAACCACCCCCAAAGACACTCCAATAGCTTAAGAAAGCTTTTACCCCAATTTTAGAGACAAATCGGTCAAGGCTAGTTCAACGACCTTATTGAAAGTACGCAGAGGCGTTGTTTGGCCGTAATTGATAGTAGAGGAAAGCATACTCGTTATTAACGTATGTACTTTAATTTTTAATAAAATTAAACACAAATTGTTGTTTTTGTTGTTTAAAACTGCAAGCTTATTGCGCAAAAGGGCAAACAATTGCTTACATAACAGAAAAAACATTTAATTTATAACATGTGGTTCTTATGATGTTTACGTTTTCTTCTTGGAGACTTTACTTTTACCAATATCTGTTTATTATCAAATATATTAATGGATATGGCGCACCCCACGCTTTTGATTGTAAAATTATATTTATTTGTTCGGTAACTCTAGTTTTACTCTACATGTGTTGCAAATGATTTTTTTTGTTGACTACTTTAATTTTATCCCAAGCGCGTTGGAGATTATTTTTTATTTTTTACCTCGGTTTTCTTATAAAGTGTGTTGTCTTAGTTTTTTTAAACTATGATTTATTTTTCATTTTTTGTTCGGGTTCTTTTCTATTTACTGACAATGATAGCCGTTTCTCAGGTTCCCTCTCCGCACGCTAAAAAATCGATATGACCGCAATTTATTATACCGCACTTTATTTTTTTAATATCCTGATGATCCTGGCCAGGATCTTTGAAAAAATTTACATATTCGTTACATAGATAGATAGACAGATAGATAGATACAAGTCAAGCTAATATAAAGCGTATAAAAAAGGCGAGGAGGTATTAAAATGACTACGATTTAAAATGGTGATATGCGCTAGCGACATATGTTGGAGAGTAGTTCAAGCGTCGCCATCAAATTTTTACTTCTTATGTCAGTCTACTTAAATTGAATTCATGGGGGGATATCAGCCATTTTTAATCCATATAAAACACTTTTTTTAAAAATAACTGATCCTGGCCAGGATCTTTGAAAAAATTTATGAAATTATTGTATTGTCATCGGTCCTTTAGAAGTATACAAAGTTTTAAGGTGATCCGATGATTTTAAGTGGGTGAAAATCGTGTCCAAAGATTCCGTTACATAGATATCCTTACTGAGTCATTTTTATTATATAACTTTATAAATTGGCTAATAAAACATAAAAATAGTGATATTCACTAATATTTAGTAATATTAACCAATATTAGCAAGTCAACTAAAGAATAACTTTATAGTCAACTCGCCTCATTTAACATTTTTAGGTACAAATGATTTGCTAATATTTTAAATAAAAAATAAATAATAAAAATTTGAATGTCACTTACCACTGAGCAATTGTATAAAAATTAATTGTATTTTATTATTTCTGATAACAAGGTCATTTTTTGAAACTAAAGCTTTATTAGGATCTGAAACAGACGATTCTGTTTTTAACCATTGTTTTAAAGTGGTTTTGCAAAATGCCATTTGTATGTATAGTGTTACAGTCCATTTCACTTTTGCTTTGCTTAACGATTTGATATTATTTAACTCCTTCCTTTGTAACCATACCTCCTTGGTGTCATTTCTTACTGACAGGCACTTTTTCTTCTTTTTCCTAGTTGTGAACATTAATTTACATTTTAAAATGTTCACCAAATTATACATTAAAAGCTGTATATGTTTTAAACCACATTCACAATTACAAACAAAAAATCATTTAAATATAGTAAAGAGTAAGATTTAAATATTAAATCACTTTACAATATTACATAAACTTTTTTGAAATTTTAAAAGCAAATTTTTAATTATTTAAATGATAAATATTGCTGTAATCATTTTTTAAAATAATTTTGTTTTAACCTGTTATTTCAAACGATTTCAATAATAGTTCCAAATACTTACTCTATTTCTGGTGATTTAGGTTTAGTAGAAGTGTGACTATTCACACTATGCTCAAAATGAATTTGAAAATCAGTATTATCTGATCTATCTATTTCTGTAAATGACACTGAAGTGCCTTGATTGTAGATATATCTAGTTTGATTTTCAACCGATGTAAATGTTTCATTTTTTTGGTGAATTGTGGCTGTATTCCTTGGGGGTCCAATTTCCAACCAAGCTCCTTTATATTGAACTATATTAGGATGATTCATACTGGCAAACGTTTTTACTTCAGAAAGATAGCTATTGACAGACTTAATTCCTTCAGCCTTTATTGGTATTTTTTTTACTGCGTACTCATTTCCATCTAGGTTATGTTGTACTTTGTATACCTAATAAAAATCACAAATTTTATTTTAAAATAAAAGTTAAAATTGGGAAATAAAAATATTTTAAAAAATAACCTAAAATTTTACGTATTGCAAAACATTTCTAAATGTGTGGAAAAAAAATAATTTTAATAAAACTACTCCAAGAATTTAATTTGCCATTATATTTATATATATATATATATATATATATATATATATATATATATATATATATATATATATGTCACTTTTTATAATTTCGGACAAAGATAACTTTGTTATTTCCAACGAAACACCCTGTATTTTTTTGGTCTGAACAATATTAAATTCTATTCTTTCATTTTATATTGGGGTTCCCTATACCTAACCTAAATAGTTTTTCAGATATTGGCTTTATCAAATAGGGGTTCTTATTTCAATGCATTCTTTAAATCAAGATAGATTTGAAACGACATTTATTTGATTTGCTCACAGAATTCTCATTGACAGTTGTTATACTTCACTTCATCAAAAATATTTACTTTTCATATTCTGATTAAATAGACTATACAATTTTTTATTATTATTCAACTGAAACAACAACAAAATATGAAACACAAATATATTTAATTTAAAGTACATGCTTAAAATGACGCCATCCGTATTCAAGATAAAGGGCGATGAAGAAAAAAAATTTGGTTATTACTTCATAATTTTCAAATCAAAATATTCCAAAAACGGTTCACAGTATCGAGTTTTACCAAGAGTATTTTTTTGGTGTAAAATTGAATGATGTTTAAGTTCACTTGAAATTTTGATTAATAAATCTTATCTTAAAAAAGTTATGTTCAATACTACTTGGTAGGAATCGTGTAACTAGCGCCCTCTATGAGAGTCAGATATATATAATTTTTTTTACGTTCTTAGGGATTCCGTCTAAAGGTGGCTATTAAAATTCTTTTTTACTACCCAACGTTTCCAAAATGTTTATTTTCTTTATCAAGAGCTATAATATAATTTTGAATAATTCACTGTTATAATTAACAAATTCGGTACTTATTGTAAGGTGATTTTAACTTTATAACTTTTAAACTTATGGCTGACATTAGGTTTTGAGTAAACTTCATATAAATTATATTTAGATTTTGAAAAATTAAAACGAAATTAATATAGGATTTTTAACGTACAAGAAAGACTAACTACTGTTGTTATCAATGTTAAATTTAAATAAAAAGAAAAAGTAACGACAAGCCAACAACTTTTAGTACAGGTATTTAGGTGTGTTAGTAGAGATCAAAAATGTTGTCAATTGAATTCATATGAGATATAAATATGACAGAAATTGAAAAATTAAATTTTTTAACAAGAAATTCTTTGAAAAAATATATATGTGGTATATTTTGTTGTTATGTAAAACTCATCACTGTCTGCAGCTTTACTTAGGAGGCTCTCACCACTCCATGAAGAAAAAGCAACATTCATAGATGGGATCAACTTTGGTGTTATTTTTGTTCAACAAAAAAAAACAAAAGGAAATTTTTTTTCTTTTTAATATGTTGTTGTTCACATGTTTACTTGTAATAGAGAAATGTACAGAATACAATATTCCAATACACTTGGCCTTTGTAGACTATAACAAGGCATTTGACTCCATTGAACTTTGGGCAATATATAAGGCCATGAATAATGCAAGAATAGATTCCAGATACAGGATCCTCCTCAAAAACATTTATGACCAAGCCACATTCCACATTAAAATAAATGACGATACAGTCACAGGAAAACTTCCCATAAAAAGAGGCGTAAAGCAAGGAGACACAATATCGCCTAAACTGTTTACACTAGCCTTGGAAGATATATTTAAAATAATTAATTGGGAAGGTAAGGGTTCCTTTTAATGATGGATTTGTGTGACTTTGAAATCTCAGCACAATATGCAGGCAATACTCTCACCAAGCCGTACATCACGCACAGAAACTCGCAAAGTGTTATTATTTATTGTAAACTCAGCCTTCATAGGAAAGCTAGAAGCTCAATCAACCATTTATGTAGACTACACTCAGGTACCGCAGTCTGGCATCTGTCACCTGTCCAGACAACGATTCCAGGGCGTCACTGTCGAATTCTATGTTAATACCACTATAAGGTCTTCCCATTCCATCACTGAGCCGACTCTCACTCAGCAAAGATATAAATAAAAGTGCAATAGGGTGTTATTCATTATTCAGTCAATGTATGTATTATCAATGATAAATTACTAGATTTAATATACTGCTGTACAAAACGTTGTTTTGCGGCAGTAAATTAGTATGTTAAATGTATGAATCAGAAGTTCCAAAGCAAGATTTAAAAATGTGCAAGATTTGTCTAGTGTGAGTAGATATGTATAGGTATGTGTAATATGCTAAGTATTTCTTTTTTTGTTAAGAGAATTCGTATCTACGGTGGTTTTTAACATTTCTAAGCAAGATCTTTTATGGTAATATGGATTAGAATGTACGATTTCAATTTTTTAGGGTGATGCTCAGTTGAGATAATGGCAGAACACAGTACCCAATTTGTTAATTAAAACAGTGAATTATTCAAAATTATAGTTTAGCCCTTGATAAAGAAAATAAACATTTTGGAAACGTTGGGTAGTAAAAAAGAGTTTTAATAGCCACCTTTAGACGGAATCCCTAAGAAAGTAAAAATTTTTTGTTTTTTAACTAACCGTCTAAATTACCTTCTGAACACATTTTTATATACATATACAGGGTGTTTAAAAAAAGGCGACCCCGTCTCTAGGATAAGTAGAAAACTAAAAAATAATAGGGGTTTGCTTGGTAAAAAATTTTCGTAATGCAATCCGTATTCAAGATAAAGAGCGTTAAAGAAAAAAAATGTATACACATTTATTACGATTTTGGCGAAACTACTGGAAACATTGTAATGAAATTTTATATGAATATGTTTTAGAAGCTGATACATCCCATGAATTTGTTTTTATATCTGACTCTCATAGAGGGCGCTAGTTACACGGTTCGTACTAAGTAATATTGAACATAACCTTTTTAAGGTTAGATTTATTAATCAAAATTTTAAGTGAACTTTAACATCATTCAATTTTACACCAAAAAGGCACTCTTGGTAAAACCCAATACTGTGTACCATTTTCGGAATATTTTGATTTGAAAATTATGAAGTAATAACCAATGCTGGTATAAAGTAATGATAAAGTTATTAATTAAACAAAAAATCACAAGAAGAAAATTAAAATAAAGACTAAGAACATAAAATAAAATTCAATTAGAGTAAGTGTTCAAACTGTCCTCTGTTTTCATGAATACACAAGTCTAACTTTTTTCTAAATAATCCATTAATCTTCTAAAGGTTCGGGATCAGCTATGAGGTCATTAAATTGACGTTGAATTCTGTCTTCCAATTCTTGACGTGAATTTACCTCTGTAGCATAGACTTTCCTTAAGATACGACCAAACTGTGTAGTCCAAAGGATTAAAATCGCATGACCGAGGATGCCAATCAATCGGAGTTTCTGCACATCTACCAATCCATCGATTTGGAAAATGGTTACTCAACCAATTACGACACCTTTTATCAAAGTGCGGTGGAGCACCATCGTGCATAAAAAATAAAGATCTTCGCTCGTTTAGCGTTAAATCTTCTAATATCTCGAATAAGTAATTGTTTAAAAAATCCAGGTACATTTCACCATTTAAATTTCCAGGTAGAATGTGATAACCTATTAATTTGTTACCTAAAGTTGCTGCCCAAACATAAAGTTTAAATGAGTGTTGGTAATGTGATACCCTTTTGACTTGTGGATTCTTAACACACCAGTAGTGTGCATTATGGAAGTTAAACATACCTTGACGTGTAAAGGTGGCCTCGTCCGTAAAAAGAATACATTTTAAAAAATTTGGATTGAGGGCTGTCCTTTCTTGTGATGTTTTTTTCCCAATTTTTTAACAAGTATCCATTTTATCGATAAGGTCTCATTTACGCGACAAAAAATTTTTAATTCACATAATGCATACTAATTAATAATAATAATAATTAATAACTTTATCATTACTTTATACCAGCATCAGTTATTAATTCATAATTTTCAAATCAAAATATTTCAAAAGCGGTACACAGTACCACAGTACCAAGAGTACCTTTTTGGTGTAATAATTAATGATGTTTAAGTTCACTTGAAATTTTGATTAATAAAAATAACATATTTGTATAAAATTTCATTACAATGTTTCCAGTAGTTTCGGCAAAATCGTAATAAATGTGTACATTTTTTTTCTTCAACGCTCTTTATCTTGAATACGGATGGCGTTACGAGAATTTTTTACCAAGCAAACCCCAATTATTTTTCAGTTTTCTACCTATCATAGAGACAGGGTCACCTTTTTTGAAACACCCTGTATATCTACAAGGATTTTAAAAGTTATGGTCACTTTAAAGCAGGGTTTCTCTCTCACCTTTTGTAGAGTGAGAAACCCTAGAGCATTAATACTTTTTTCAGGAACCTCCTTAGCACTAATAACAGATATCTAATGTTTTATCAACATATCGACACCATGCTTTTTATAGCTATTAAATATAGAGAATTAAAAACAACTGCAAGAACAAAATATGCTTATCTCTCAAAAACATACATATCAATAGTTATTTTTATATTTATTCAAGCTTAATGCTTAATGTTAGCTGAGCTTGTTTGCATGAGACAAGTTGAGTCTGCCTGTCTGCTTCAATTTTTGTAAGAGCATACTTAGCAAAGCCTTCTTCACAACGATAAGTCCTAGCCAATGGTAGTAATTTTCTTACAGCACAATTGGCATTTCATGGCATTTACATGCTTTTTCATTAACGCTGCTACCCACAAGAGAGGATAAGTTCTTTTCACCTTTATTCATTTCCACTAACTGTCCTTGAACAAATTCTATAAGTTTGTCTTTGCACTTACTATGATTTGATTGTAGGTGTCTTAGCAGTTTTGCTGAAGCTATTAAGCTGTAAAAGTTTTGAAACATATTACACACTGTACGTTCGGAACATTATCCTCAACAGAAACAAAACCATAGGACAGATAATCTTGGCAGAATTTTCACAAAGGAATGAGCAAAATTGATAAAAGATTAAAGATTATAAAATTTGTAAGACCCAACAATAATGGTTTATTCAGAACCACCTTGGTGCCCTCTATTCACAGTTGGCGCATTTTTTGTTTCCCAATGAAACAGCCGGTATAAACTGATTTAGTGGATCCAGAATTTTCTAGTAGACGTTGGACATATAGGAGCGCGCTAGAAAACTTCTTTCTATCGCGCGTCTGATTTTGAAGGTCATATGTATTTATGGCATAGGATACGTCTGATACCGTTTTGTTGCCAAATTTCTCATTACATTTGATTAAACTAATGCGTTATTGAATATGAATATACCTACTTATGAAAGAGCATGGGGAAGACAACTACGAATGTTTTTTTGTTTACATACATAGCACCATTTTTTTGTTGGGTAATTTCGTTTTTATTTGCGGAGAAACCCTAAGCCCTCTATTATAGAACACAGGTTAAGAAAAACTGCTTTAAGGTTAAAATCGTCATGGCTTCAGGACCCTGTATCTTTTCAAATGTAATCAATATTCTGTATTTTATGATAAAGGTTATTTTTTATAAGTAAGCAAAGTATACCAAGTTGATTATGTTTCGTAATTATTGTACTCTGTATAATGGGTGAGTCAATACTCTAAATCTTTCGTTTACTAACTTAACTAACTTAACTATGCTCTGTGGAAAATTACTCAATCATTTCATTTTTTATCAAGTTAGTTAGTACAATATGTTTTAGTACATATCAAGAACCCTTGCACCCTTGCCTATATTATTTTAAAATATTTGATGAAAAATTGTAAAAAAATAAACAGTCTTAATAGTTTTATTAAAAAAATAAAGTTGGTAATCATCATTTAAAAAAGTATTTTTACTGCTATGTGTGGCTAAGTTCCTTGGTATTAACACCAAAAAACACATGAATAAATTAAATTAAATTTAATAAAAGGAGTACTAACAAAGATAAGAAAAATCATTAACCAATAATATCAATTTTTAATAAACCGAATGCAAAACCTTTAGCATAAATGCTAATGATTTTACATTAATTATATTAAAATAAAATAGGCAAGGTTGAAAATAAGAATAATTTCTTGATTTGTACTGAAACAATTCATAACAAAGTTTGGTCAAGTCATAGTTGATTGAATAAAATCAAATAAATAAACTGGATTTTGTGTACAAAAGGAAAATCTCTTAAAAACTGTCTGAGCTAGTTAAAGAAAATTGTTAACAAAAATAAAATGATTAAAAGTGGCTTCCCAAAGAGCATAAAAAATTTGTTATATTTAAGTTAAGCGAGAAAATTACAGATTCGCATTTTGACTCACCCTTTATACAGAGTACAATAATTGTAAAACATAAGGGACTTTGTAAATTTGGCTCACTTTAAAAATTAATCTTTATCATAAAATACAGAAAATTGATTACATTTGAATAGATACAGGGTGCTGAATTAATGACGATTTTAACCATAACCTTTAAAATCCAAGCAAACATTTTTCATGAGATTCGTAAATACGAGCAGAGTACAAATATACAATCAAAAATAGGTGATGCCATTATAAAAAAGGTATGTTTGGTTAGGTTTGCAGTTGTAGAGTACCCTGTATATTTATAAATAATTTTGGATTATGCACCTTGAGATGCATACCAATTTTTCATTTATAATTTTTTATATCTATTAAAATGAAATACAAGAACTTAATCGCACTATTGGGACGTGTATATTGAATAAAATAAACTGATATTAATCCATTATAAGTTATTTAAATACAATAAAAAGTATTAAGTGTATATTGAGTATATAAAATATTATCTTACCTGTCCAAATCCACCACAAGCAATAAATTCTTCTTCCTTAAACTCCCTAGAATAACGAGAAGTGATTTCTAATCGAGGACAAATAGGACTAATTTCATCAATTAGAATGTCACCCCTTATTGCTGAGGTCAGAAGATTCAAAAATATTTTTTGATACTGGCTTCGGATACCTTCAAATTCATCCATTACATAACTTTCACTTAGAAGGCCTGCCAAGCGCAAATTCTTGCAAATTAATTTATACATCATTTCTTTATTTTTACCATCAGTCTCGAACATCGTGCAAATCATTTTAAGTAATGATTCTATAACTAGACTCTTTTGTGTTGAAACATTAACATTACCCTGACTTCTTGTGACGATAAATTTTGATTCAGACTGTCTTTTACTATTAGCAGGAAGTTTACTTGTAGTAGGTACATCAAAGTGCTTCTCAACATTTTCAGTATTGTCGTCATTAACTTCCTCGTTAAATACAATTGAATGTTCTTCGGAACTAGTTGAATTGGACATGTCTAGACTTGATTATGAAATTCAAAATTATTCACAAATGATTTATTGCAAGAATATTCAGTAATTTTACTTAAGAGGTAATTTATTACGATAATAATATAAAAGTAAAAAAAATTCGTTAACTAGACACTAAACAAGGGAAACGAAATTTGTTCTTAAAATCAAATATATAACCTTACTTTAACCACAACTGTCAAAACTCACTTCAAGAAAAATCTAGAACTATGATTAATAATTCGAAATACGTTTACGTTCTAAGTCCTTTTATACTTATTAAATGTCTAATCATACAAAAGCTATCTCTTTTATTTGGTAAAAAAAGGGTTTTTTTAAATTGTCTAAATTAACTATGTGATAATTTTTTGGAATTTTATCAAAAAGTAATACAAAAACCGGTAATATCAAACAAAAAATGTTAATTTCGTTAAATAGTCAGTGTCAGGGTATTAAATAATTAATGATAATAAATTTGTTTGATTTTTCTTTTTAAAAGAATTCTTGAACAAGAGAAATATCAAAATCATCCATTTTTCCATGATCACTATATTAAGCACCCCTTACCATCGTAATTATTGCTATAATAGAAAAAAGTTTTACATAAAAGTTATGTGGTTATGACCAAATTTTTTTACGTAATACTATCAAATATACCATGCAGATTTTAGGGATTACAAAAAAATTATATATTTTTTAATTGGAATACCCTGCATATTTCTTAACATTTTGAATATTTTTTAGTAAGTATCTAATATAAATAAATGATAACTCATAAAATATGTTCCATGTGAACGAGACCTGCCTTATTCTCAATGCAAAATTAATATTGTTTTCTTATATTTATAATTGCATCCGAAATGTTTTCATTATTGGCATTTTCATTGTTTATTTTAAATCGAATCTTGTTTTCAATGACTTGAATACTATTTTTTTTCTCCCTACTGTGCAGAAAGCGTCACTTTTGGCCCTCTACGCAAAACAAAGTTGCATCTTTCCGCCTACAGTGGGGAGAAAAATAGTATACACACCACGGGCATTAAAGTAAGAAATGTCTCAGAACACATGAGGCTTCGCCTCGGTCAACAAACATGTGCTCTGAGACATTTCTTACTTTACTGCCCTAGGTGTTTAATATACTATTGTTGGCGTATCGGATGGGGAAAAATGCAATAACGCACATCCGAGGCATTGATGTCTGGACAAGTCGAATAGTGTGAGACTCACCTTATCCAAAGATCACACTCACTAAAAACCTCCCTCACTGTCATTGTCAGAGATGACATCGCGTGATTCCATTGTCTCGCTCTAAACAAGACAATGGCCTTGACACGATGTGATGCCAGTATGGAGGGTAGAGACAAGCGTTAAATAAAGGTAGCACTACAGTAGCAAGAGGGTAAATTTTAAAGAAAGCGCAAAAATTATAAGAGTGGGGTAGTAAAGTAAGCAAGGAATTAATATAAATAAAAAACATTAGTTTGTGAATTTGTTAAAACAATTATAAATTCAAAAATCTTTATCTGCTTCAGTATTTGAAAAAAAAAATATTTTACGTATTGTTGGTCGGAAATAAGACAGAGACTGAGGCGAATAAATTTTTTTTTATTTCAACTTAGCGCACTTGGACTACTTTTCACAATACAAATTTTTCCCAGTATTGTTCGATTATTTTAAAAAGTTTTATAACAAAAAATAGTATAAAATCACAACAATATATTATTATAAGTTCACAAAAAATCAATCACTCTCTCCGTTTATATCACTAGTTTTTTATATTTAGTAAATTAAATTTTTCAACTCTGCACACTTCACTCCGTTTACAACTGATAAATTTATATCATACACCTTTGCTACGTTAGCGCCATTATGGTCGGTTTTTGAACTGTTATTTACAGTTCACAAGTGGATACTTTTTCAACTTGTCCCCCATATGAGATGGTTCTCCTTACCATATATTTAATACTCCTAAATATATGCTCCTTACCTCTACCACAGATATCTGTGCCTCTACCTTCCAAAATTCGTTACTGCTACAGAGAGCATAAGCAGATAAATAACACACACATTCTCTTTGTTTATGGTTAATGTCAGTGTCATTGAAATGTCAAAACAAATCGCCATGAACAATTGTCAAAATACTTGAAAAAAAATGTTTTTGTTGTTTATTTATACTCAGAAATTGCCCTTCAAAAGCGAAATACTTGTAATCCATTAATGGCAGACCAGTAATAATGAAAGCATTTCTGCTCAAGGTTATTCACTATTAAATTTGCTCAGTTCGACAATATGCGTCCCCAAATAATCAATTATTCGCTGACGGAAATCGTGATATGTTTTATCGTAGTGGGATACGCGGCTGTGGATCTGGATCCATGTAATAAATCTAGAAGGATATTTCAAACTTCTTGGGGAATAATAAGTGATGGTCCAGCAGGGTCAAACTACACCCAAGATAGTCATTGTGAGTGGTTGATCAAGGCCAATGACAGCAACAAATTCATTACATTAAAGTTCCAGAGTATGGGCACTGAGTGCTCTTATGATTATGTGTTTGTGTATGATGGAGATTCATTTAATTCACCTCTTTTAGGCAGCTTTAGTGGAAAGACTGAACCACAAGAAGTTATAGCAACTTCGGGATACATGTTAATTTTATTGTATAGTGACACAAATTATGTATTAGAAGGATTCAAAGCAGAATTTTCCATAACTTATTGTCCAAATAATTGTTCCAATCATGGTGTATGTTATGATCATAGATGTGTTTGTGAGACTGACTGGGGAGGTTTTGATTGTTCAAGAAGACTTTGCCCAGATAATTGTGGAAGATACTTAGGTCATGGACACTGTAAACAAGGTCAGTGTTTGTGCAGAACAGGTTATTCAGGGGAATCTTGTAATTTACATGAATCTGACCCAGTGGGGAATAAATGGCACTGGTTATCACATTCCGAAGGAGGTCTCCAACCTCGCGCTGCACACTCAGCAGTATATATAGAAATGACTGATGCTTTATATGTTTTTGGAGGATATAATCTCAATACTGTTCTTGGGAATTTAGAAATTTACAATTTTCAGTCTAGTAATTGGAGAGATGAACATGGAGCAATTATTCCAGATACAGGGCTAATTAGTTCAATAGAGCCAGGTTCGATAGCCAAATTAATAGAACATGCTGGTCCTGATTGGGAACAAAAGTGGGGACTTAACACAGGAACATCTTTTTTAAGAAATCTCCTTTATGCTGGAACTGAAAACATGACGCATGTAAGACGAAGACAAAGACATTCAAGAGTCCCCAATGAACAAAAACCTGCTCCAAGATATGGTCATTCTGCGTGTGCTATTTCCAAAGGATTTGTGATGTATGGAGGAAAATTACATAATGGCAGCTTAGCTAATGATTTGTGGTATTATAATGTTCAGATTAGACAGTGGCAGCTTAGGGCAAGATTATCTAATTTAATACCACCACGCTTGACTAGACATTCGTTAACCTGTGCAAAAAATGTAATATATTTATATGGTGGTAGTACTGAGAATGGAGAGTTTTCTTCTTCTCTATATAAAATACAATTGTCACCTGATCTTGATGAGTACTGGCAACAAATACAACCTAGAGGAGGAAAACAGTTAGATGTAAGAGTTGTAGCCCATAGTACTACATATCACTCACACACCAACTCTTTAATAGTTTATGGTGGTATTGTACCAGGAGTTGCCAGATTCTCCAAACTATCAGATAGAATGTTTGTTTTTCAATTGGATAATCTTCATTGGACTGAGATTCATTATACCAGAGAACACCTAAGGGAAAAATTTGTTCCAAGGGAAAGAGCTTTTCATACAGCAAATATTTTTGGAAATTATTTGGTAGTATTTGGAGGATATTCGCATAGACATAATAAAGAAGAAATATGTTATGACAATCAAATGTACTTGTATCATCTGGGATGTCATACATGGGTAAACCCTGATATTCTGGGAAAAACTAATGATTCTAGATATCCCAAACAACAAGGTGAGAATAAACTAATTAATTATTTGAACTATAGTAATTTTTTTCTAATTAAAAATTGTTTTTATCTAAAGTAGTAGCAATGCTCGTACTTATTTCTTAAATACTTCTTGTAGTCTTTGAAGTATTTACAAATTATAATTTTTGTGATGCTTTTAACTCGGTGGTTAATTTATAGTTTTATTTTGAAAAAATACTAAAATAAAAGTGCTGATAACACAAAAAAGTTTTAATATGTGTTTATTTGTAAAACTACAATCAACTCAGGTAAATAAATTAATGAAATCTGAGACGTAAATTTATTAACATGATTTGTTGACAAAAAGCTATGTTAATTCGAGGAAATTTTATGAATAAAATAATGAGGTTACTAATTTTTCTTATGATTTAGATTAAGGGTTGATTCACCAGAAATCATCCATTGGTGGTTGATTCTCTATTTAAAAAAATATATATTTTTTATTAACTGTTCAAAAATTTTTTTTACATCTTGCAATTTTTCCAACTTGGACAACACTCAATTTTTCAAAATCAACTTTTTAGAAAAGTTACAAAGTTGTAAGTAGATTGTATAGGGGGGGTCTCTCAAGCACTTCGACCTATCAGATCTTTTGTGCATAATCTATTCGAGGCCCGGGATTCCGAGACTTTGTACAAAGTTTATCAGTTTCCTGTGGGCTAAGTTCTCGCAGTAGTGGCAACTATTACTCTCTGTTTTGCCCATCTTGTTCAGGTGATACCTTAGAGGGCAGTGTCCAGTGAGGAGTCTTGTCACCCGTATTTCTTGTCCAACTCAAGAAGCTGTTTAGCTTTCCTTGTCGAGAGGCTTACTAGCCTTTTCGCTCGTCTTTGTCTTGGCACTTTATGCCAGTATAATTTAATTTCATCTGTTTCCCAGCGTCGAACCCCTTCTTTCAAGTGGGCTCTGGAGAGTCCACGGAAGGGTTCTGAGCTGGAAAATTGTGTATTTGCCCCTTCCTTGGCAAGGCAGTCTGCTTCCTCTTTGCCTTTAACTCCCTTGTGACCTGGAACCCAAAGTTGTAGGTAATAACATGACCTTTTCTTCATTACTTACTGTCTTCTGGACTGTATTTAAGGTGGTTATAAGGGTTCAAACACTCCTTACCCAAAGGAAAACAAACCATAACTGCTTAATCCATAGCAAAGAGATACATATTTTCCACTTTTCTAATAAAAAATTACAAAATCAGCAATCAGTTTAGTAGTGACCACTCAGGAGAGCATTAGGGGGCTGCTAAGCTTAATAATTCAATAATGTAATGAATATTTTTCTCAGTACCCCTTTAAAAATTCTTGTAATATTTCCTGTATCAACAGGTCGATATGTTTAAAAGATTATTTGTGCAATTCAATTGGTTAAGGTGGGATATTCCTGACCTTTTAAAGGTTCAGAGAAATATTAAAATTGATACAACGGAGATATTTATTTTTCATTTAAAATTAGTAAATAAATATATATATATTTAATTCCTAAACCCTTATAAAACATTCTTCAGCAATTGCTCTAACAACCCCCCCCAAATTTGTTATCCAGATACGGCCCAGACTACCTCCATAGAGTTTATATAAAAATAAACAAACTTCGGATGATAACCCTTTTATTACAAATTGTTGGATCAAAAATTTTCAAAAAATGTCGAAGTTTAAAACAAAATATTTTTGGTGAAGAACCTTCTAAAAAACTGAACAATTTTAAATACTTATAAAAAAATGTGACTGTTATGTTTTAGATCTACTCAATATGGCAACTATGAACTTTCAAAAATCGTAAAACGCACAGTATAATCAGTTATTTGAAACTACAATTAATATTTTTAAACTCCTATATGAAGTTGTAAACATGACAACAGTGCAAGCATTTAAATGTTAGCAGAACTTTTTACTTACAGTTGACGTCGAATGTTTTATTGTATTAGTTAAATATTAATTTAAAGTCAATGTAGTTAGATATATTATTCAAATAAATTTTGTTTTTTATTCACGTAAACATAAAATACAAAAAATAATTATAAATTTTTTCTCAAAAATCTTTACTATTCTGTCAGATTATACTCGTATTAACCTAGAAATTCATTGTTTACATACATACATACATACATACATACATACAAATATATAGTCACGCCTTTTTCCCGTAGGGTTGTTGATACTCTTGACCTGGCCTTTCTTCAAAACAATGTTGATCTGATCAAGATATGTTCGCCGAGGTCGACCTCTACAGACTTGTCCATTCACACTTGCCTTATAAATTTATTTCGTCAATCTTCCTTCATCCATCCTTTCTACGTGTCCAAACCATCTAAGCATTCCTTTATCTATCTTTGTAACCACATCTTCTTTTACACCACAGCGTTCCCTTATCTCACTATTTTTCCCAACCGAGTCACTCCGGCTATACTTCTCAGACTACTCATCTCCGCAGCAATAATCCAAACCCAACATTCACTACCATACATAATTGTAGAAACCAATACTCCTCTATGCACAGCCAGACGTGCCTTTTTTGACACTTTCTGGCTGTTCATAAAGCTATGAAGTGCCTCATTCATTTGTTTTCCAGCCAACACCCTTTGCTCAATGTCACTGTCATACTTTCCATCTCTCGTAAACTTTGAACCCAAGTATACAAACTCATTTACTTGTTCCACTCTTTTTCCCTTAATCAGAACCTCACAGTTTGTTATGCTTTCTTCTCTTTCAAAAACCATTACTTTCGTTTACATTTATTTTCATCCCTTTGATTTTCAGGGCATCATTGTTTACATTGGACAGATAATTCACGAACTAATCGTTTGTACTTTTAAAACGCTTTAAACTTTGCAAAATCTATAACAGTTATTAATCCTGCGGGCAAGGCGCCCTGAAACAATGCAGGAACTAGGGCGCTGGGTCGGAGGGACTTTTTCTTTTTGGATAGTTTTTTAAATTTTTTGACAAATGTAATAGTTTGCAATTAAAGACACATTGTTGATCTATAATTTTATAAAAATAAAAATGATTTATTGAATATTAGAAAAACATAAAACGTATGTTATAAAAACAACAACAAAAAATCTAATCAGAAATAAAAATAAATATGGTACAAAACTCTAATTTATATTAAAATAAGACCAGTTTTAACTTTTTATTGGTTTTTGGCAATATTGGAACATGGTACTCACCAAGGATCAAGGTGAGATAAACAAACAAATTTTCCATACTTTTTGCAATAAAACCTTGTTTTCGAGTCTTTTCAGCAGAAAAAACATTTGTTTTGTTGTACCAGGTTCAATTTCCTGAAGAACATTTGATGTACTTGCAACTGTCTGTCGCGCAGCTGTTGGCACATTTGTTTCAAGAGAACGTCTTTGCAAGTACTAATTAGTTATGGATAAAGTGAGATCTCGTAGAAACATTCTTCTTTGAATATCGTAAATTTCATTATTACTAGCTTAAATTATCTGGGAGTTAACCCCAGCTATATTCATTATGGAAATGGGTCATCTGGTATTTCTGGCTATATCATAAGTTGCACATAACTGGTCAAGTTTATCAACGCTCTTTTTCATAACTCATCTAAAATAATAATAAATTGGTTTTTAAAAATAGTATATCATATAGGAAAACCGACCAAGATCAAGTAATATTTTATATATTAAATTTCGGATAATAAAAATAGAAAATAAGTAGAATAAATATAAACTTACCACAAAAACGCAGAAGGTGGGTTACAAAACAAATAACAAATAACATCAACTGGGGCGCCGAGTCCTGGAGACTTTTCGCTTTATTAATTTTTATATAGACGACTTATCAAATTACCATTCACTACAGTTGTACTACTGTTAAAGTTGGAAAGGTAGGTGGATCCACCGAGGGTTAAGAAATATTGTCGAGAAACCCGCTCGCAGGGTTAAAGTAAATATTTTCTTTGTAAAATATAACTTTTTTTAAATCTGTATGTAGGGTATAAGCAAAAATTGTTTGAAAACCACCAAAACCGGGAACTTGCTTTATGAATAACCCATGCTAAATAAAGCTAGTTTTAAAAGCAATAATATTTTTCGAAATAACTTACGATAAAAATAATAAAATAATTCATGGAGTTTTTCAACCATTGAATATGAATATGACAGTGACATTGAGCGAAGGGTGTTGATAGGAAAACAAATGAATGGGGCACTGCATAACTTCATGAATACCCAGAAAGTATCAAAAAAGGCACGTCTGGCTGTGCATAGAGGAGTGTTGATAGTGAATGTTGGGTTTGGCAGAAGAAGCATGAAAATAGGATTAATGCTGTGGAGATGAGTAGTCAGAAGTATAGCCGGAGTGATTCGGCGAACATATCTCGATCAGAGTACCAACAACCGACGAGCATGTATGAGAGCATTGATGAAAGTAGAGGAAGCAAAAGATGTGTGTAATAACTGTAGCAAGTGAAAGGAAGTGGTCTCTGCCTACCCTTACGGGAAAAAGGCGTAACTATATATGTATGAATATCTCATTCGTTTCTAGCAAAGCCACGAAAGAATTTCGTGTACCAGAAAAAGAGATAAAACATTATTTTTTGCTATATAATTTAGTGCCAAATTCCTAAGTTGTCTCCGGTATCATAAAACTCGCGAAAATGTATTTTTATACAAGGTGGGCAATAAGTCAGTTGTCAAAAAATACAAATTTTCTATCAACACACAAATACTACCTACAAAAGGCACTTAAAGTTTTAAACACTGATTTACAAATTTTGTCGCAAATCTTCCAAGACTGCAGGTTTTCAGATTCTGAATGTTGACGAAATAAACCTCATCTTATAGCATACCCGATACTGCAAAATTATTGGGTGTAATATATAGTGATCGTGGAAGCCAATCAATGGTTTTTGTTGCTGTGGTGCAGAAAATCCTTTATGGAGAGGTTATGAGCCTGAAAGCTCAAGGTCTACTGTCTACATATTGCGGAACGAAAAATACAGACTTGCAGGTCATCATGCAGGGTATGTACAAGTTCTGTACTGGGTGGGAACTATATAGTTCTGGGTCGCCGGACGGCTGCCCAAAAATCTAGGGATCGTGGACGCCAATCAGTGGTACCCCTTATTCTAATCCATTCTTAACTTTTTTTTAACCGGCTGCAGATGTTTATAAAATGGACTTTTTTTCAGTTCTCACAATACTTCTTGAAGCATATCTCAGTACCGTTAAAAAAGGCTCGATTAACCCACTCACGCCAGGAGAGTTTAACTCTGTCTCCATCGCTACATGGAGATTTTTAAAATCCTAGTAAACGCAGTTGTGTCTGTTAAGTATAGCCATTCACGCTTCGTCGCTTCAAAGAATGGTTTTAAAAAAGTTGAGATAGGCCTTTTGTCAGATTGTGTCCAACAGAATTCTATTCTTTATTATCTTCATTTAGACCTTGAAGTAAAGTAGGCCTATATGATCTCAATTGCAGACTTTTTGAATCCTTCAAGAGCTTGTTTTAGCGTTTCTATTCTCCTTGGACGCTTTTCTTTGAGATTTAGTCGGTGATTGCACTTGCACTTTGGCCTACCTGAACAAGGAAGTACCGCTATCGACCTAGTTTTTCCAAAATTTGCAAATACCTTTTCGAGATGGGGATTAGATGTTTGAAAAACGTTTCGTAAACAAATCATAAACATCACTGTAATTATGGTGTAATGCCTCGTAACGCCCCGTATGTGGAATTGCTTGGATAAAACACTGTATATTTACTTGTACTGAGTAGAAGATGCACCGACTTGTGTATCTCCTGTAGAAAAAGGTTACATTCAAATATCACTAAAATAACCAAGTCCACTAGAATAGTACGTTAGTAGCCTATAGTATACACCCTGGTTATTGATAATATCGTGACTTTCACGATCCACACCGGCACGAAGTGTTTGGAAATAAACGCTAACGTAACAAGGTTAAGCATGACCAAATAACAAATAAGGATTATTTTTAATAATTTTTTTTAATATTCAATTTTGTATTTTGAAACTCTATATAGTGACACACACACATAGACGAGATAATAGGACTGGAACATGAAAATGATTACAACGAAGACAAAGAGGACCAAAACCAGGCAATAACAAAACTGGTAGTGACTAAACTGAAAAATCGGAAAGAACCAGTACCGGATAATATTCATAATGAACTGCTCAAATATGGGGGTGCCGCATTAACGGACGAAATGCAAATTTTATTCAATAAAATATACAATACGATAAAGATGCCAGAACAGTGGAAACAAAGCATCACAATCCCAATTTTCAAAAAAGGAGAAAAAATGGACCCTCACAATTATAGAGGTATTAGTCTGTTAAGCGCACCTTCAAAGGTATTCACAAAAATCCTAACAGAAGAAATTATATAGACTGGCATCAGTGAAGAACAACAGGGGTTTCGACAAAATAGATCCACCATAGATGCAATATTCATTTTAAGACAAATAGTGGAAAAAGCCATTGAGTTTAACAAAACTGCCTTTATATACTTTATTGACCTAACGCAAGCCTTTGATAGGGTTAGACTTTGCAATGTCCTGAAATTTTTAAAGGAGAGGAATTTGAATCCCAAAACAATTGATATCGTTAAAAAAATGAACATCGGAAATAGCACCATTATAAAAGCAAACAATAAGCTTTCCAACAAGATACCAGTCTCAACAAAAATCAGGCAAGGGGATAGTCTTAGCGCAATACTCTTTAATGTCTTAATAGATAAGATCATCGTGGAAGTAAAATCCGCGGGGAAAGGATATAAACTGGGAAAGAAATAATTTAAAATAATCTGCTACGCTGACGACGCGATGATAATATCGGAGGATGAGGACAATCTGTAGAAACTACTTTATAGATTCGAAAGAGTTGCAAAGGAATTAAACATGGTGATCTCTGTCCAGAAAACAAAGTCTCTGACAATATCAAGAGAACCGAGAAGGTTTAAGTTAACGATCTACAATAAAAGTGTAGAACAGATCATGTCTTTCAAATACCTAGGCCACAGAAACACGAACAGAAACAGCCGCTACTAAACAACTGCTAAGAACAACCGAAATGAAGACGCTAAGATCAATTACGGGCAAAACGCTTAGAGACAGAGTGAGAAGCAGCGATATCAGAGCCCAATGTGACATTCCAGACATTGTAAGATGGTCCAGAATAAGAAGAAGAGCATGGAGAGACCACGTCGACAGAATGGCTGATAATCGACTACCAAAAATTGCAAAAGAGGAGACACCAACCAACCGTAGACCTCCAGGAAGACCTCCCAAACGATGGTTCGAAAGCTGGACATCAGAGTCACAACTTATGCTACAGCTTTGAAAAAAACAAGACATTGTCTTAAAATAAGAAGAAGAAGGTTTTTTAATAACAATGATTGTTAAAGTATGACTGTGACATTGAGTGAAGAAGGGTGTTGGCAGGGAAACGGATGGGGTTCTACATAACTTAATGAGGAGCCAGAACGAATAAAAAAAACGCACGACTGGCTGTGCGTAGAGGAGTGCTGATCACTACATTTATGTATGGTAATTAATGTTTGGTTTGACAGAAAAAGCATGAAAGTAAGATCAATACTGCGGAGATGAGTAGTCTGAGAAGTATAGCAGGAATGACTCTGATGAATAAAGTGAGGAATAATGTGATAAGGAAATTCTGTGGTGTGAAAGAAGATGTGGTAACTATTGGAAGAGCTACAAACTTGTTATTTATTAACTATAGAAGTGGACTTCCATGTAGTATTCACTTCACTATTCTCTATACAATCCTAATACAAGTCTGTCAGTGTCAGATATAAAAATATATATAAAATAATATATAATATATAAAATAGTTTCATAAAGTTATAAATACTTTTATTAATATAATAATAACAGTAACAAAGATAGTTGAAGAAATGCTTAGATGGTTTGGACACGTAGAAAGAATGGATGAAAGAGCAAGTGCAAAGAGTGCAAGAGTGGTCTCTGCCTACCCGTACAGGAAAAAGCGTGGCTATAATATGAATGTATGCATGAACTTATTTAGAATTACTTTCGGTTAAGGTAAGTGCTCTAATAGCACTACAGTGGCCAAATACACTCTTTTTGTAGTTATTTTTATATTCATTATCAGATAACAACAAACAACATAACCTCAGACTGCTAGTGTCAACTGACTAGTGCGTTGTACCCACACTTTCAATTTCACAACATATTGTGCCAAGACAATAAGATGTTTCATGGAGAATTCGATTTTAAGTATTGTATTCAATAATAAAAAATTAAAACGATTAAATTATTTCAGGAGTATTCGCACATGCTTCAGCCGTCCGCAACGAAAATACTCTATTACTAGTCGGAGGTTATCACGGCAATGTAAATGGAGACTTGCTAGCTTATACTTTTCCTCCTATGGTAGCACCAAGAAAAGGAGAAACATATTATCCAGAATCTGCTTGCACTCGTCACAAAAACTATGGGGAATGTTCCGCCGATCCAGAATGTGGTTGGTGTTCCGCCGACGAACAATGTTATGGCAGAACTATTGGGGCAAACTGTACTACGAATTTACAGACTACTAAGTGTCCGGGAGTATGTCCGTCGCTTGGAGATTGTCATTCTTGTCTTATTCATGGTCATCCATTACCTCAGTATATGTCCATCGTTTCTGCCGCACACAAATTAGGTAAATATTTCATTGGGTACCAATTTCAATTTTCATTTGTTTATGAACAGGTAATAAACATCTTTCAATAATTTTTTTAAAAAATTTTAGTAATTAATTTTTTTATGATTATCAGGATTAGAAGAATGTACCTGGTGTGTACAGAATGCCAGATGTCATCACAAAGATGACAATTATGGAGTATGTGGTTTACAAGAAGATAGCCCGAGTCAAATACCTGGATGGTGGGGCGTCAAGGGAACCGAAGTGGTTAAACCTGAGCAATGTAGAGAATTAGATAAAAGGCCAGGGTTGACATTTATTAAGTATCATTATCCTGTCAATTATTCTCAACCTGATAATGTTGCAATCATCAATGCTACAACGGTAAATAATTGTAACCTTTAAAAAATGCTTATCAATTTTCCCATTATTCAATGTTTGTAGGTGGATTTTATAAGTCCAACCGGCTCTTTACCTCGAGGTGATTTTTCCAGCGGTGGGGAAATGGTAGCGCGGCTCTTAGGGTTTCTCAGACTACCAGTGTCTTGGCAAGAAATGTTAAATGTATGCGTCAGTTTTTGTTCTGCAACTTTATCAGTTTCCGATTATTTAGTAGCCAACGTTACACCCGAAGTAAAAGATTGTAAAACTGTTAAATGGCCCGACAATTTAACTTTAGATAGGATACCTGTTGATTTTAAATCAAGAAAGGCCGTTAATGTACAGGCTGCATATTCTATTTATATGCAGCAGAGCAAAATGGAATTGTTGCATTATAAAGATTCTGATGATGCTCCTAAGGTAAATTGAAAGTGCAATACCCATATTTTAAATGCATTTATTTAGGTCAATTTTTATAAAGGCTTTTGTAATTTGTGTTAGTAAAGTTAATATCGTAATAATAATTTTAGGTATTTACTTTTGAATATTTGGAACCTTATGCAAATGGTACTTGCAACCAGTACACAAATTGTCTTCACTGTCTTACTGATTCACAATGTGGTTGGTGTGAACTATCCAATACATGCCAGTCACGTTCAATAGATGAGAACATTAGTTGTTCTTTGGATGGTAACTGGCAGTATTTAACATTGCAACCAAGCGCTTGTTCGAACTGTTCAAATTACATATCATGCGAGTCTTGCATTCATTCAAGATTGTGTGAATGGTGGGTCGAAGAAGCAAGATGTCAAAGGATTGGACAGAGGGTCGATGCTGTGATTAACTTGGAGCAGTGTCCAGTTCCTTGTCATAAAAGGACGGATTGTGGGTCTTGTTTGGACCAGAAAGGTATTTTATTTGTTTTATTAAATTAGAACGTTATAAGTAAATATTAGGAAACATAAAAAAGTGAAATAACAACTTTTATTACACTTAAATATAAATTTATCTGTTCTTAAATACTGTTAAAAATCTGCGAAACATATCTGCCAGAAAAAAATAAAACATTCATAAACAGGTCAAGCAAGTTCAAAGCTATGCTAGAATCAGGTAGGTTAGGTTAGGTTTGGTTTTGTGCCAAAAAGAAAACCACAAAATCTGGACCCGATAGGTGGCGCTGAGGTCGATTTATTAATAAATGTTATAGTTATAAACTGAAATGATTTAATATTTACACAATATGTTCGTGTTTTCAACAAAAGTGTTTTGGTATAAGCTGCCGTTCGGTAGATGGTGCATGGAGTATGCGTCGGTGGTGTGAAACCCCTACTATCAGACTTATATTAATATGTTGAAACTGTTCAACATAAATTTTCAGCATATAAAATTGGAATTCATGCAGATAACTATGATTATGATTATCCAGCCCTATGTTCTTTATTAAAAATTACTACCCTAGGAAACAGGAGAATTGAAAGCGACTTATGCTTTTTGTTCAAGTTACTAGCTGGTGAAGTCTGCTCTCCAGATTTCCTATCTCATGTTTAGTTTAAAATTAATACTTCTGGCACTAGGTCATATCAAACATCATTACAGTTATTATGGGTTCCTCAGCCCTTTAACAAGAATGGCAAGGAATGCTAATGATGTAGATTTGAACTACTTCGGCGTACCCTTATCTACTTTAAGGCGTGAACTAAAAAAAAGCACTTGGCTCAATGATGCTGGATGTATGTTTGTGACTGACTTCTTATCGTAATAAGAATTTAAATGATTTTGTGTAGTGTATGTATATTTTCCTTTTTTATATATGTAGGACCATAATTTTAAATTATGAGTGTTAAACTGCAATTTTAATATTTTTCTTGTACAATGCGGCAGTAGATATTTCCGTGAATAAAAAATAACTTAAAGTTATGAGCAAAAACCTGAAAAGAGTGCGAAAATTTCGACGTTTCTTGCGAATATCTTAAAATGCATCAGGAAATTTTGTTGAATAACTCCAAATTCGGTTTCAGCACCCCAAAAAACATAAAGAACGACAATAAAACCGACTTCTAGATTTTTTGCAACGTGATACTATTTATTGACTGGACTAATAAGGATTAACTTAAAGTTAGGTTAGGTTAGATTAAAACGGAGGTTCGGAGCTAACCCATTTAGGCCTTTTGGCCCGTTGTGATACCGTGATGGACGGCGGTGCCTTCTACCGTGAGAACCAGTTGGAACTTTTAATAAAAAGTGTGAGGTCTTTAATGATAACTGAGCTAAGATCAGATAAGTCATAAAAATTTGGTTGCCCTAGTATAGAAAGCCGTTTTCTGCTTATGGCAGGGTAGTGACAGAGAAGATGTACCATTATTTCCTTCTCTTCCTCATCGTGAACGCTTCTACAGAAGTCGTGTCGTAGCTCTGCGATTCCCATGCGCCGTGCATGGGATCCACCTGCCCAGTGTACTGTTATGGCCGCGATCGCATTTCCAATGGACTCCCTGGATAGAGTTAAAACATCATTACTTCGACGTAGATCTAGTTTAGGCCAAATCTGTTTGGATGATACGTGCATGTGGGTTCATTTTGCCACCTCAAGTGGGCTTTTTGAACTACTTTGCTGTGCAGGAGGGGCCGGCAGTTTGCAACCAGTACCTACTCCTTGCTGAGTAAGACAGTTACAGCTGGTAGGGTGGTGCCCTCTCTTGCTAGCTGCTAGCTCATTCAGGGAGGCTCGGCATTGCACCGCTGTCCTAGAGGTCAAGTAGACTGAGTTCAGTGATTTGATAGCAGCCTGGCTGTCGCCAAGAATGGATATCTCGCTGAACTTTTATTCATTACGGAGTGTTTAGACAGCTGCCTCGGTAATGGCTATCATTTCGTCTTCATACACACTACAGTAGTCAGGCAAACAAACGACAGGCTAAGTGAGGAGTCATCTGAGAAAACACCGCAACCTACTCTCCTCTCTAGTTTAGAGCCGTCCGTATAAAATACTGCGCCCTGAGGTTTAACTAGATTCTTAGCCCAATCATCTCTAGATGGGATTTCCAGGGATAGGTCGCATTCGAACATAGGGGTAGGTTTAGTATAGTAAGTGTTTTTTGTTCACAGGTCGTATTCTCTTAGGATTCTAGAGTGACCATAGTGCGTTTCGGTCCATGGGAATACAGCATTGAGTCTGAGAGCCGCACTAGCTGTGCATTCTTTCCCAAACAGATCTACTAGTAGTAGATGTAGATTCGTTTCAAGGAATTTTGTTGGGGTGGTCCGTAGACAGCCTGTGATCAGCAGACATGCCAATCTCTGGACTTTTCCTACTTTTGTATGGTTGATTCCCTTCTCTAGGGTCTGGTCACCATACTAACGATCCATACATTAGAATCGGTCTTATGACCATAATATAGAGCCAATGAACATGGGGTTGCAGCCTCCATTGTTTACCGATGGCCCTTCTGCAGGTATAGGTCGCCACAGTGGCTTTCTTACCCTTTTCTCCATATTCTCTCTCCACAACAACTTTCGGTCTAGGATCAGGCTCAGGTACCTAGCTCGTTCCGAGAGGTTAATATTTTGTCCTCCAATTTCTGGGAGGGGAAAGACGGGAATTTTTTTTCTTCTCGTAAAAAGTACTACTCTGTTTTTTCCAGGTTTACGCCCAAACCGCCCCCTGTACTCCAATGAACTATGTTGTTCATTAAGTGAATTTTGCATAATCTGAGACAGGATCTCTGGGAATTTCCCAGTTAAATCTAAAGATATATTTTCACAATAGTAACGATTTGAACTGGTTTTTTTCATATTTGTATTTTTTAAATGTTGTTTTTATAGAACGTTGGTGCATATTAAAAAAAAAGTCGAAACTTTGTAGAACATTTGTTTTAAACATTTTGATTGAATGTATTGATAAAAACAATATATATATATATATATATATATATATATATATATATATATATATCGTCTAAAAACATTGTTTATCGTTGTAGGTCGATGTGTTTGGTGTCAAGCTACTCAGCAGTGCTTTAGTTTCTCAGTATATACAAGTGAATACCAGTTTGGTCTGTGCCGTGAATGGATGGATCAAGCGTTCCCACTAGTTGCGAGACAAGAAAATGCAATTTTAGCCGTACCTAAAACCCAAGAACAATGTAAAACCTGTTCTATGCATACCAATTGTTCTACTTGTTTAAGCGCATTAAGTTGCGGTTGGTGTTATAATAATTCAAATCCCATGACAGGTAATTAACCTTCTAAATATTTGATTAGTTTTTTAAACATAATTCCACAAAATCCCAGTAGTTTAACATGACAAACTAGTGATTTATTATTTTAATTTGCAGGCGTTTGTGTCCAGGGTGATTTTAACAACCCTCATACCAACTGTTCTGTGGCACTTACGGCACCAGATGCCAAGTGGGCATACGCGCAATGTCCAGACGTTGATGAGTGTGGTTTAGGACTTCACGATTGCCACGAACAAGCAATATGCACAAACACGGATGGATCATTTAGTTGTCACTGTAAAAAGGGGTAACTTTATAAATTTTTCGTATAATAATTAAACCAGTTAAACTCACGATGACAATAGAAAAATAATTTCAATAATTTAAAAGAAATATAGCATTTTCTGATTCTAATTTTATTTTTAGATATATCGGCGACGGGAGAAAAAATTGCCATAGAACATGTTTCAACGTTTGTGTCCATGGTGTGTGCCAAGGAGAGCCAGATTACTCATGTAAATGTGATATCGGGTGGTATGGAGATGATTGCTCGAAAAATTGTGGCTGTAATAATCATTCAGCTTGTCCAAACGGTGAAGGAATTTGCGAAGAATGTGTAGACAACACCATGGGAGAATATTGCGAATTGTGTAAACCTGGAAGTTATGGAAATGCCACTACCGAACAAGGTAAAATTAAAAAAAAAAACAAAAGGAGCTTCAACAATATAAGTTGATCTTATTTAGCAGTCATTTGTGTTGTATTATTTTTTAAGGTAGTAGCTTTCCTACCGTCATTAAAAAGTTTCGGTTTAGAATACTTTTAAATAGATCTGTATTTATTAGCCTAATATACACATAACCAAATGGAATCACCCAGTATTTAAAAAAGAAGGTTATTTATTTTCATGCAGTAGTTTTCATAATATTGATATGTAACACACGATTTTCTTGGAAAAATGAGAGATACTTTTTTGTAAAAAACATAATTGCAAACAAAAAATAAATGTGTTGTTCCCGAACAAAAGCAGTTACATTCATAAAAAGTTTGTAGGAATCGGGGGTGTATACTTTCCCTTTTCCTACAAGGGAGGAATGAATACTCAACTTCGATATAGTGGACTGGAAGTAATCACAATTTGGCTGGTTTTTATTTAACACAAAATGTAGGTATTTCTATCTTCAAAAGCACTTGTACCGTCTAGTGAATTACTGCAAGCAATAAAATTTATTCAAAGCCGTGGAAAAATAGGAGTTTAAACTAACTGACGAAAGGAAACTGAACGAATACAACTTATTGCAAGTAGCAAGCGAGGTTTAATCGCCGTGGAAAAAGAAACTGCATGACAGCCGCTCACTACGACTGTCGGAACGTCGTTCTCGACGGTCGGAGGAATAAAACTGTTGCGTCGAATCGAGACGGCGGCGCGTTGAAAGGAAACTTACTACTGCGCCGACTCGTGACTGCGCATTGCAAACAAAAGGGGAAAAGCCAGCTGGGGTGCCAGTCGGAGTTCTGCCTGTGGCAAAACGGTTTTAAGACATTGGCGTCATAAAGGATTAAAACTAGAATAAATAAAATTTAAAACGAAGTATTTCGATCTGTGATCACAACAAAATTAATAAGAATTTTTGCTGCATCTTTAATATTTCTATGCGGTCGTAAAAATGTAGTCAAGTAGGTAAATAGATTATGAGCGATATTTAACAAAATGCCGCTTATCAGAATTAAAAAGGGGAAGAATTATTACTTTGGTGTGCATAGAGTGTCCAAAAAGAGGTTGCAAGAATCGTGGGAGTTGCTTCCAAGATTTTTATGGATGGAAATTTTAAGAAGAAGAAGAAGAAATTTTAAAAAAATATTCCAAGAAGTCGCGGAATGTTACCACATCACTTCAGGACCGATTTGTAGCTTAATTAGCAAGAAGAAACCGCATTGTATATTATCCAGAGCTGTTTTCGTCTAACAGTTAAAGAGATACTGTACCATCAAGGCAGAATAAACTTTTTTTTTAAATTTCTTTATTGGAAATCAGGTTTCACACACACCTGAATGAAAAAAATTATTATTTAATGTACACAAACTAATGCGCTGATGCTAATTGGCACACACTAATGTTATACAATAAGGTTTTACCTATGTAGCGAATTTTGAGTTCAGTATGGAGGGTATGCTTTGACACTTACCAAGGTGCGTCAGTCATAGCTTGAAATTTTTTTGATTGTGTTGTTTGTATGATAGCTGTAATATAAAAATAGGACTATATAAATACTTCATAAGCAATGTAATAAATTAGTGTGAAAGAGATTTTGGAAGCGTTGAACAGTATGAAGTTGAGCAAGGCTGCAGGGTATGACAGGATTACTGTTAAAATACTAAAGGCTGGTCAGGGTGTGTTAGCTAGTCTGATGTACTGCTTAACTTTTGCTGAAGGAGCGGCAGCGTACCAAGAGACTGGTGCAAGACCGTTATCATACAAAGGAAGGTTTGCAGGTTCATGTAAGCATCCTCTGAGAAAGAGTTGCAGGCGATGGTTAATTTTATGAATGATGCCTTAAAAATCAAAAGGATGAAAGTAAATGCAAGCAAGACAAAAGTAATGGTTTTTGAAAGAGAAAAAACCATTACAAACTGCTGATTGAAGGAGAAAGAGTGAAGCAAGTTTGTATACTTGGGTTCAAAGTTTACGAGAAAAGTATGACTGTGATATTGAGCGAATGATTGTAAAAACTACCGAGACATTAGCTTACTTATCATCGTCGGTAAACTGTATGCAAAGGTATTGATTAAAAGAGTGACGAATGAAACTAATAAAAAGATATGGAATGTGCAAGTGGGATTTAGGAGAGGAAGGGGCTGCATGGATCAGGTTTTTTCCTTACGAAGGATAGTCGAAAAATTCTTGGCTTGACAGAGTGGTGCGGAATGAATTGTGGTGTAGGGGGTGAGCGGGTGAGCGATTTTTTAAGACAGGGTTGTGTGGCTTTACCATAGCTGTTTAACTTATTTATTGACGGTTGTTTAAAATATTTGAAAGAGAGTGCGTATTGATTGAGAATGAAAGTTAATGTTAGTTAATGTAAGCAAAACAAAAGTAATGGTTTTTGAAAGAGAAGAAAGCATGACAAACTACGACATGCTGATTGAAGGAAAAAGAGTGGAACAAGTGAAAAAGTTTGTATACTCTGATAAACGTAGCAGAAGCAAATAAATCAATTAAATATGAACTTTGTTTTAGTTGTTATCAAGAATCACGAGTACTTGTAATGTGTACCTTTCACTTTCAGTAAAATGTACTTCCTGCATGAGTATTTTCGATATTGTTCGATATCGGGACGATTAAACTAAAAGAAAGGCATGCGTATTTTGCCCAAATTTAATTCGGAATGGCACTACTAAATTTAGAAGATTGTGATTTCATAATATACTCTTCATTTGATCATTTGATGTGCATCATTAATATTAATTATGATAATGAGCATTGTAGAAATCTATTGGAGACATTGAAAAAAAATTTTTTTAGCACATGCTACATGAAATATGTGAAAAAATAAATAGTGTTAAAAATTAGTTCCTTCATTAAAGTACAAAAACACCATAACAAACATTCATAGGTACTACACTTAATTATTTCAATATTAGAATAAATTAATGGAAAATTTGTGAATAACCCAACATTTTAAAGTGATATACTTATTCGGCGGTGCAGCTAAATATTCATGAACTTGTGAATGACCTTCCTCTAATTTTATATCATTGGTAGTCACATCTAAACTGATACAAGATGAGTTAATTTCCTGAAACATTAATAATTAATGTGACTGGTAAGATATGCGTGGGAAATGAGCAATGCTTACCGCTAAGGAAGATTTGAATATATTTCTAGTCGAAAGTCTTCTGGCTCTGCTAGTAGTAGCTTCTTGTTCTGCTACATCTAATCTTGTTGAAATAAAGGATGGTAAATTGAGATAAGGTAAGATAAGGCACAGTTGCCTTTAAATACCTTTTTTTCAAACCTGGTCTATTAAGTCCTGAAAAGTCAAAAAGCATTCATCTTATGTTGTCTTTTAAACTATTATAATAACCTTTAAATTCCTCTTGTGGAATGTAACAAACATATCCGCATTCCGTGGCTGATTTTCTTCCCAAATTTGGTTTTTGCCTGCTAAGGCTTTCCATAAATTCATCTCTTCCAGAACTCCAAATTTATTTTCAAGTTTGACTTTTTTGATCACACTCGGAAACAAATGAAACTTAACATTCCAGATTTTATCACCTTTGGATTTACATCTAGGGACACTACAATAAGTATTTTTTTTACATTCGCTATTTTTTTTTCGACTGAACTTGCATCATAAATTGCAGTATCAATAACCAGCACAACTTAATTGAATCAATGCTAATTGAAACCAATGGTCATGGAAACACATACACGATTTGTTTACAAGTCTATCTGATTTGTTGAAGTTTCCAATTTTGCCACCAGAGAGCGTATTGCTTGGCTCGAATCGGCAATAGTAAGTTGATATACTCCAAAAAATAATGAGTGCTTTGATTTTTTGGCTACATGTTGTAACTAGTTTCATTTATATTGTCACTAACAATAATAATTGTACACTTTTTTTAGCAGTAGTAAAATTTAGGACCCGCACATATTATGAATAACTACACTAGTGAAATATAATGAACGAAATATGTATATTGAAGATAAAATACAAATTTTCAATAACACGACAATAACATTGACGGATACTGATTTATATATGTATACAGGGTGGCCAACTGATAACGAAACAGAGTCATTTGCAGGAACCTCGTCAACATTTTAGAAAAACCCTTGTCGATTTTTGATTAAAGGGGGACATTCTTTTCTGGTATTTTTGACTCTACTACTTTCAACCCCAAGCGAGGGTAAGAATTACCCCAAAATTTTTAAATGGCATTGGGGGTGGAATAAGATGTCTTCTTTTGAAAGCTCTGACAATTCTCTTTACAATAGTCTTTAAATATATATATATATATATATATATATATATATATATATATATATATATATATATATATATATATATATATATTTATATGAGAATTATAACTGCTGTATTTACCTACATATTTTTAATATATAGGTATAAGTGGGTCGATTATATATCAGAAAACAAAATACTCCTCTGGCTATATGCCTACGACAGGCATTGAATTACATCTGATATTTAACCGTGTATACTACCCCATCACAGAAAGAAAGATATACAGGTGCTTGTTAAATAAGAGAAAGGGCTATTGAATTTATTTGCTCGAAGAAACCACCTGTATACCAGTTTCGGAGTATAGCCAGAGGAGTATTTTGTTTTCTGATTTATAATCGACCCACTTATACCTAACCTATATATTAAAAATATATAGGTAAATACAGCAGTTATAATTATCACACCTAATTTTCTCTGTCGGTCTTCAAAATACTTTTATTATAGTTTACTGCAATAATGCAGTTTTCTATAATTTTTGTTGATGTTGGTATATACGTATGCATGTATGAGATCGCTTAACACCGTTTGTCCGATCACTGTGCAACCTTGGTAAAGATAGTTTTTTTCTTTTTTTTTCTATAAGCTAACGGGATGGTTTCAGAGCATATGAGCTCAACTATGACGTGATGAGGTCTTCTTCAGCGACAAGTCCTCTTTAACCATTTTGTAGGTCTGTTGGCCAATTTATTTTCAGTCTTCTTCCGTCTTGAGGTTCTAAAAGTGTATGGAGTAACGTATTTTTATGGTTAACCAACCTTTCGTGGTGTTTCCTACGTCGTTCCGTTACGGCTTCTTGGATAAAACTAACTTTTAGATCTTCATGTAGCGTTAGGTTTGCCACATGCCACCATGGTGCATCAGCCATCACGAGTAGTGCTTTGGACTGACTTCTCTGGATAATGGCTATGTTTGATTTGTTTGCACAACCCCAAAGCTCGATGCCATACATCAAGATGGGCTTGATTATTGTTTTATAGAGGAGGCGCTTGTTTTGAAGTGTTAATTTGGATTTTCCACCTATTAACCAATGTAAATTTTATATTTTTAGGTCGACTTGTTTTCGATTTTTAATTATATGGTCTTTCCATGTGAGCCTTGCGCCTAGGTATATCGTGTTTGTAGCTTGTGGTGTTTGTATGTTGTTCTGATAAACAGGAGGACAATGTTCTTTTTTTAGAGTTAAAGTCACTTGGGCGGATATTGTTGTGTCTTGATTTTCCATTTTCTCAACGTTTGAATGTTTGAATATCATTTAAGTGTGTCTGCAGAATTATGGAAGCTACAACTGAATTTTCATTGCTTGCTTGTATGACTGTGTCGTCGGCGAAGGTGCCCATAATGGTTTCGTTATTTGCTGGTAGATATGCCGTGTATAACGCATATAGTTATGGTCCCGTGACTTTCCTCTGTGGTACACCTGCTTTTATTGAATGATTATCAGATTATTCATTTTTGTTCTAAACTCTATCACTTAGGTAAGATTTTATCAGTTTAAAATATGTGATTGAAAGACAGTTTTTGATTTTATATAATAAGCCTGTATGCCACACCCTGTCGAATGCTTGGCTAACGTCTAAAAATACAGATCTGAAGTATTTTTTGTTTTCTAATGCCTGATTTATTGTGTGAGTTATCTTGTGGATTTGCTGAATGTTCCTTCTTTGTAGTAGTAATCTACATAGATATTTGAATACGGAGAATATTTTCGCGCTATTCATTTTGCTATAACTGGCAGGACAACGTCTGCCGGGTTCTCCTAGTAAGTTATTTACAGTTCGTGTAAAAATACATCATTAGGTACATTAAGATTAGATGGTGACGGTGAATAGCATACAATATGTGTAAGGCTCTGACAGTTGATAAGGAACAAATGACAGATAAAATTTATCGAATTTTTTAGAGACTTTAAAAATAGTTTACCATTACACCCTTTGGCTAAATAGAAGGATTTAAGACTTTTATAAATATAGAATTTAGAATGATACCTTTAATTCGAAATAGCTTACTGATTCCCTATTGGTTGAGTTCGGTTTTTCGCAGACATAATTATCATTGTAGTGATTTTTTTACACATAAAACATCACTAATATTTGTAGAGGGTTTAAAATCTGATACAAAAAACTTTATATAATTGTCTGTAACTTGCGACAGGTTGCTCTCATTTCATCTGCGTTTTTCTTTCTTTACGTTATCTTCCCAGTTACAACATTGTCACATCGTTTTCACGAGATTATTTCAATATCCCCTCCACTTAAAATAATCGTTTAGATATGTTAGTGCTTCTAATTGTATACCAAAACCATGTAGTTTAAAATTACCTCTAATTATTAGTTTTCCATCGAGCTGATTATTTTAATTAAATAAAAAAATGTGTATGCACAAAAAGTTTCATTTTTAATTACAATTATTTTATGTTGTTGTGGTAAATCGTCTCCAAATTTTAATATTATTAAAAATTGTATATATGTAGATATGTATATATTTTTAACCTTTTCTTAAATTTTGTCAATCGGAAACTAATTATCTTAATTGGATAAACTTAAAATTACACCTTTATTGTAAAACAATTTGTCAAATTTTATTATGCAAATAGGCTTTACTAAACTTTTTGTTGGTCATCCTTCAAATCCATATAAAAAATACTAAAATAACGAATTTATACCCTTTTTTTTACTGATTGCCCAGGATTTGAATAGTAAAGTCGATTCAAAAATGATATACAGGGTGATTTATAACTATTGGGACGGGCGGGTGATTTAAACTAAAATATGACGATAGGAACAAATATACCTTAATAAAAATATTGCTGTGGAAAAAGATACAAGGCGTTAAATTTGAAATTTTTTATTTTTTGCTAATAATTTAACTGTAAATTTATCAATAGTTATCAAAATTGGCAGAAAGGCATAACTTTGCACAAGAAATATTATTTTATGCATTATTTTATATTTTGTTATAGGGGGCGCCATGTGAACTGGTAACTTTTTTTGACGAAACTTTTTAGTGATTTTGATTAGAAAATATGACGCAGACATCATTTTTACGTAATATTGGTACTCCTGTTTAAACACGATAAATTCATTCGTTTTCGAGAAAACCCCAATTGAACAATTCAGAGTCTCAGAAGGAGATTTCGAGTAGGTAATAGACAATAAAAAAACTTTCTTCCTACTGTGAAGAAAGCGTCACTTGGCCCGCTACGAAAAACGAAGTTGCTGCTTTCCGCCTACAGTAGGGAGAAAAATAGTATATACACCACGGGGATTAAAGTAAAAAATGTCTCAGAGCACATGTTTGTTATCCGAGGCGAAGTCTAATAATAGATGACTGATTTAATTCTGTTGCTGCTGACAGATGATGTAAACTTACTGCAAGATTTTCATCTACTCGAACCAAATTTTTCATCTTCTTGATAAGGTGTGATATGTTTCGGACGACCACCCCGATTTTTGTTATGAAATGACCCAGTTTCACCCAAACGATGAAATAGATTTGCAAAAGTTTTGTGATTTGGTTTCGTTCTGTAACAATTCATACCTTCTTGCTGCAGAGCAACCGCAAAAATTTTCTTGTGCGTATACACAAATCATAACCCGCATTTCTTCATTCGTAAAATGATTGTGACGAGGCAATTCAATCGAAAAAAAATTTGATAGCTTAAAAAAATGCAACAATAGACTATAATATCACAGCAACAATAATTCACTCACAAGAAATGACATTTACCAGTAACAATAATGTTACGAATTTTAGTCCTTCCGGGGATTCGGCGATTTAAAACTCTCGATACAGTAACAAAACAATGTTTATTCCAATACAATAAATTCTACTATATAAATCACTTAGATATACAACTTTTTATAACTATTTACATTTCTTAAATCATAAGCACTTTTAAAACTAATCATTTCGCGGCCGCTGTCCTTTTTTTTATACCTATACGAATAACCACGAGAAGGGCCCAGTAATTTCTCGAATAATCCATTGTCTTCTATGCTCATTAAATATTCACCCTAGATATGGTCGGCACCGTCGACAAGGTTGACAGAGACGGACTCAATAAAATCGTAACAATAATTATCTGACAGTCCAAAGCACACTCTTAATAAATTAAATAATATTTGAAATCCCCTTCTGAGACTCTGAATTGTTCAATTGCGTTTTTCTCGAAAACGGATGAAATTATCGTAGTCGACTAATTTGAAACTCAAGGGACCATAAATAAATTTCAAATTACCAAGAATTTAAAATAACAAGCGTTCAAATAACCACGAGGGGGAGGGGGGGACTCAAGTAAATAAGAGTTTGATCAAAATTTGTGATTCATTATTTCTATATTATTATTATGTATTAACAATTAAATATAATACTACAATTATTCACAAATTTTTATTTCGAAAAGAAGTCCGTAATCTTTTTTGAGTGAGCGACTTCGGTATATCATTGTCCAAAAATTTTCGATAGTGGTGAGAGCTGCGAAGTATTCTTCATTCGTGTCGTTTACGAGGGCTTAGAAGCGTAGGGTCTGTACATTTATGTAAACAAACGACAGGTGCATGATAAACGCTTTAAATTATAGAGAGTAGAGAAGCTTGGTCCCATTCTTCAACTTCAAATTACCGAAGAGACTAATTAACATTGATTTTATTCAACTTATCGAGATTCAAATTAACGAGTGTCAAATTATCGAGAGTCGACTGTATTTAAGCAGCAGCACCAATATTACGTAAAAATGATGTCTACGTTATATTTTCTAATCAAAATCACTAAAAAGTTTCGTCAAAAAAAGTTACCAGTCGATTTCATCAACAGGAATCATTCACATGGCGCCCCCTATAACAATTGATAAATTTACACTAAAATTATTAACAAAAAATGAAAACAAAATTTCAAATTTACCGCCTTGTATCTTTTTCTACGGCAATACTTTATTAAGGCATATTTGGTCAAAATCACCCGCCGTTAGCCTTTATAGTTATGAATTAACCTGTATATTTGACATCGATTTGGATAATTACTAAAGATGTACAGAATTAAATTTAAAGAAACTCTGTAATTCAAGGTTGCAGAAAATGTGATTGCAACGGTCACGGAAACGAAGAAAAAGGCGAATGTAATATGGAAACAGGAATTTGTTTTTGTGAAGACAACACAAAAGGAGATCATTGCGAACGATGTAAACCGAAATATTTTGGCGATCCGAAAAATGGAAAACAGTGTTACTACCAGTGCGATAGGGGTTTCTTGAGAGATCCACACGGACAAGGGATAAGTTCCAGGCAAGCGTACGTTCCTCCTTGGGGTGGTACACCGACGAGAGAGTGTTTGTGGATTATAAAACCGGATGTGAAACATGGGTCCCCAATTATTCAGCTGCAGGTAAAATTTCAAAAAAATATAGTAAAAAAATTAATTAAGGAGGATTTTTTCATAGATTAATTCATCCCAACTAAATATATCATGTGGTGAAAACGCTGTCTACGTTTTTGACGGGTTGCCAGAATTAGTTGATATGGGTAGTCAGAGTCCGCTGTCTGCAGTTTTTTGTACTGAAGAAGCTCTTCCTTTAGCTACTGTAGAATCTAGAACAGGTAATTAGTTATATTTAACAACCAAAATAAATGCAAACTTAAATCAATAATTTATAGTATGTACTTAATTAACAAAAGAAATTTGAAACCATTTTATTAATAGCATTTAACTCCGAAAATGTCTTAGGAACACGACTAATATTCCACTTTTTGAACATTTCTTTATAAAAATACATACCGTTTGTTCCGTTTTCATAAAAGCATTTGAGATTTAATTAAACTGGAAAATCGAGGTGTCTACAGTGTGACATGTGAAAATTACAATTTAACCTACGTCGCCGTCGGGCAAACTAATCGAAGAATCTCAGTTTGGAAGAATACAAGTTGGCAATTAAAAAACAACCAAACAACATCTGCCCTTTTCCAACATCAACTTTTCTACTTTTTTAACTTTTGTTTGATTATATCGTCAAAGGGAAATAAAATTACACTAAAATTAAGATGAATTTATTGCTGACTAATCAGGTAATACAACAGTTTTTCACTTTTTAAAATCCAATTAAAATAATTAATGTAAGTATATTTAGGGAAAAAACTTTGTGTTCCTTAGACAAATTTGATGAGTAATGACAAAGTTTCAGTCTACCTGAATTTATTTTTACATCTTGTTAAGTATTGTGTACGTTTCTTGTATGTAATTGTTTCATAAACTGTTGAATATTTAAATATTTCTATGTTCTATCAGTGGGGTATTTTTACCTTTCTAGGTCAACTCACTGTTCATTATAAACAAGGTCAACCTGGTGAGAGCTTCAGTGCTTTTTACAAAGTAATTAGTTGTGATGATTGTCGCCCTCCTAGAGAATGTAGGAATGATCAGTGTGTTTGTCAAGATGGTTTTGTTGGTTTCAATTGCGAAGAAAGTATTTGTTTGAATAATTGTAATCACGATAAGGGGCAGGGATCCTGTGATAAGTCTTATGGAAGGTGTTTATGCACCGAAGGATGGACCGGACCTTCTTGTGACGTTAAGTGGGTGATTTCTTTAATTTTTTCAAATTAAGCTAAAATTGTGTCTAGAAGCAAATACTTGTATAATTATAATAAATAAATGGGAAAATAAAGAATAAAAAAATATTACTGTTTAATAATCCATTGCAATTATATCTTGTGTTTTTTTAGAAAATCAAAGACTCAACTAATTTTCACCGAACTCTTCAACACCGTAAAATTATCAGATTCATTAGAACATTTCCGAAAAACTTTGCCTCGTTTCGGCCATTCTCTAGTTTCTGATCGCAGGGGTGCTTTATGGATGTTTGGTGGATATTCTCTATCACACGGTCCTCTTAATGACGTTCGACTTTTTGATACCAAGAATTTGACATGGATGCAAGTTACGATAGAATCGACACCGGATGCCAAAATGCCCATGGGAAGGTACTTTCACGGAGCTAATATTGGTCATACACAAACCATTTATGTTTATGGGGGCTTGTCTAAGAAACAGAAGAATTATCACAATAAGACCCTAGATGATTTTTGGCAGTTTGATATTCAGAACCAAAGGTATGTGCCTATCTGATACCCTTGAAAGTTTGTAAACATTATTTTTATTTTCTAATACTCGAAAAAGTTGTCAGGGATATCAGGTATATTCCTCTCTGGAGAATCTTACAATAATTAGAACTATACTGTGCGTCACAATTAACGCATCATTTTAAAAATCGTGGCAATTCAAATAATTTTAATGTTTCGATTTTTGTAGTAACACATTTCTTTCACCTCCGGTATATTGCAATGCTTTATCGGTAAAACTGCAAAAACGGTGATGCTTTTAATCATTTTTTAAAATTAAAATCATTTTTTAAAATTAAAATTAAATACAAAACATGATAAAAGTTCTTCATTTTATTTCGAAGTTAGTTAGTTTGAATACGTTTTGCTAAATCATCAAAGTAATTTGTAAATTTGAGTATTTTCCCTTAAAATGAACCATCAGCAGCGAGAAAGTCGAGATTTTGCAGAATCGGAACGCATTAGAATCGTTACTCTTCGCGAAGAAGAATATAATCAAGTTGAACTCGCTGAACGGTTTAATGTCACTCAGTCAACCTTTTCCAAGTTTTAACACGTTTTGTTGTCACTTGGAGTAACGCAAGAAGACCCGGCCAAGGTCGTAGAAGGGTTACAACTCCTAATCAAGACCGATTTTTGCGACTTCGTACACTGAGGCAAAGGTTTGTTACCAGTACCTTACACCTTTAGAATTAGCCAAAGTACGAGAAGGAGAAGAAGAAGACTTTCAGCAAATGATCTGCGCCCTGGAAGGGCAACCACTGGTCTATTATTGACCAGACAGCATAGAAATGAAAGATTTCATTTTGCTCGTGAACATGTTTGGAATAATGCTGATTGGGGAAGAATATTATTCACCGATGAATCCAAATACTGTCTTTTTTCTGATGACAGACGTAATAGAGTGTACAGAAGACCCGGGGAACGCTACGCACAGTGTAACATTGCAGGGACTGTACAATACGGTGGCGGCTCAGTGATTGTGTGGGGTGGAATTAATTTGTAGGCACGTACAGAGTTAGTTAGGATAGATAGAGGGCGACTTACATAAATTACACTAAGATACATTACAGACATTTTAGAGGAGCACGTCGTGCCATTTGTACCCTTTATTGGCGATAATTTCATGTTGATGCAAGACAATGCCACGCAACACGTTGCAAGAATTGTGCAACAA
Source organism: Agelastica alni (assembly GCA_950111635.1). NCBI lineage: Eukaryota > Metazoa > Arthropoda > Insecta > Coleoptera > Chrysomelidae > Agelastica > Agelastica alni. The sequence goes on along the minus strand of OX467710.1, from coordinate 61,459,968 downwards.
TATCGCCAGGAGGTTGGAATTCCTGCGATGGATTGGACTGCGAGAAGTCCCGATCTCAAAAAAATAGAATACGTTTGGGACATCGTAGGGAGGAGACAACGACGACTACTTAACCCACCAAACACATTAGATCAACTTTTTTTGCGACTGGTTGAAATTTTGGATCAAATTGATCAGAAGAAAATAAGAACATTAATTCGTAGTATAAGAGATCATTGTCAAGCAGTAATAAACGCCAGAGGAGGCAATACTCGCTATTAGCTTAATTTCTTAACTTTAAAAATTTTCAGTTTGTCGTGTTTTTTATGATGTCTCTTACTTTGATTGCAATATATTTTTTGTAAAAAATAACATTTGTTATTTGTAAGAATATAAATACTAACTTTAAGAAAACAAAAGAAATGCGAAAAATTTATTCATTACCACTGAAAATATAATTTTAGAATTATGTGTTAATTTTGACGCGCTGTGTAGTTGATGAACAAGTCATAACTCTGAAAGATAATTAAGATAGTAGAACCGGTTGGTTGGGGATGTAATAAAGAACTTAAATATAGAAAACAATATCCTTTTATAAACATTTTTAATTCATGCAATGTAAATTTTACATAAACTACATGCACGCCTTTTTCCCGTATGGGTAGGCAGAGACTACTTCTTTCCACTTGCTACGGTTCTTACTCATGTCTTTCGCTTCTTCTACTGTCATTAGCACTTTCGTCGGTTGTTGTGTCGTGCCCCTATCTCTTACTCAATTATTCAAACTTAACAGCACGACTAGTCTAAGATCTTCCAAGTTTTGCTTAAACAACCCTTTATCATCGTGTTCGCAATAAAATTATCTACATTTTTAAATCATTGTCTTAAAAAAACCTGATTAGTATAATTTACATATACCAGATTATCTGTTTATACCTGACAACCCAATATTAGGGACCGGAAAAACTAGCCAACCTAACTTTGGCGTTTTATTTATATTATAATAAATGTTCACTTCATTATTTTAAACTAATTTATTTTCATACGATATATAATACAACTAATTTATATTGACAATAATATTTATACGGCACTGTTAATTTATCTTCTTGCTGAATCAACTTGACTGAATCCCCGGTTACGTTCTTTGCAAAAAAGGCCGCTCACTTTCATATTCTAAACCATTACCGTTAATCATATTTTATTAAAATTATTATATTATAATATTTTATTAAAATTTATTTTATAAAATTTCTTATTTGAAATTTAAATAATATTTTAACGCACTCTGATAACAATTTTTAAATATGATACTTTTATTCTTTAAACAAATCTGACTTCTGAACACAATCTTATTTTATGACATCTATTTGTCATGTAAAAATATGTTAAAATATATATTTATGATGACGTTTCTATAAATTTTAATCGAGCCGAGTAGTTACGGGGCTGCCCGAAACTTTCGTGTTACGGCATCGCGGCAACTATAACATTTAGTATTATTTGTTAATTATAAAACAACTGAACATTCTTGGTAACTTTATTTAAATAAAAAATACTGCAACGTACCACAATACTTATAATTGTTAAATGTGTTCTGTTGACAACTGTCTGCCCATAGACGTAACTTAAAAGGAGAGGATGATCCAACTAACGACATCTGGTGGCATAAGAATCAATTGTTAATATGGTTTCCTATTATCACAATTGACCCTTATGCTTATGCGACAGTCGTTACTCCCCATCGCGCCATTAGGTGTTTCACATCAAAAACAGATGTTCGGTCTAAGTCGGGATCTTAGACTATTAATTTGAAATTTGACAATTACAAAAAAATGTTATTTGTAAATAAAGTAACGAATCCTTACATTATTTTTTATTTTGTATAATTACTTTACTTTAACTTAGTGTTGTATTGTTGTTTTATAGGTGGAGCGAAATTGAAAAGACTGACATCTGGCCACCGGCTCTTTCTGGTCACACTCTGACCTACCACAAGTCGCAAGAAACTCTCATTTTAATAGGTGGTATATCACCTCAAAACGGGTTTTTGAATCTTGTTTGGGCATACAAATTTGGAAAGGAACAATGGGTCCCTTTGAATACTAAAGGACCTGGACCATTGGGCATTTTTGGACATACGACTGTTTATCATTCTCAGAGTAGTAATTTATTTATTTTCGGTGGTATCGTTTATGAAAGACAGCTCTCCACTATATCAAATAATCTGTACATGTTTAATTATGAAAATAAAACCTGGACACAACTAAACAATCTTGGATCATCTTTACATTGGGTAATTTAATTTAATATTTAATAAACGCACTTAAGATGTGTATGGCTCTGGATTGTTATTCTTAAAATAATTGGTTTTGTTTTAATGTTTAAAAAAAAAATGTCCTTATCATAAGTTGTAGAATTCGATGACCTTTCTTGGTATCGGACAAAACGGTGACGTACATGGGATGTCACTGGTTGAGTTTGGTAACGTGCACGTTGTGCAACATATTTTTCATAAGGTTATGTGTGTTTGGTTAACGATTTTAGTTTTCTGAGCTTTTTGACAATTATTTAGGTTTAAGAAACAATATTGTGGTGTTATTAGTGATTTTTAAAGACTAACCATTAATATTCAAGTGTTAAAAAGTAGGGTTTATGTTACCTGCAGCCGAGGCCAATTTTTAAAAGATAGAAGAAACTCAAACTGTCACGTTACATGTACGTTTTTAAGCTAAACGTCACATGCACGTTACCCATTGCGACTGGTCTATCTCTCTGTAGCTTTTACAACCCTGACTTTACGATTTGCCTCCATTAGTTTCTTTCCATCATAAGCTGTTCAGCATTGGCGATATTCCTAAGTCTGCCGACAGGTTATCCCTCCAGCGCAATTTGGGTCTTCCAAGTGGTCTTCTGCCGGTTGGATTCTGTTCCGATACTAGTTTCACCACTCGTTCATCATTTTGTCTTTAATGTGTCCAGCCCATCTTAGTCTTTCAGTTTTAACCATTTTGACGATATCTGGTTGACAATATATATGTTTTCCAGTTTTCTGTTGTTTCTGACCCGGTACTGTTCAGAGTTTTGGTCCTTCACTGGCCCATATATATATATATATATATATATATATATATATATATATATATATATATATATATATATATATATATTTATAACAATTTTCCATTTTAATTCCCACTCTCAAGCGCTGTATATTCGCCTTTGAAAGTTTTACTTCAACAATAACCTATTGTTTTTAAATTATATAAAATAAGTTTAATTTAAAAAATGCCTCTACATCTTTCAATATTTTTAGCCTCGCCCTAGATATTTTCATTCTGCAGTTACAACAGAAGATTTTATGATGATTATGGGCGGTAAAATGTATCCGTGGAACACTACTGATACTTTATATTCTTATTCTTACAATTGCAACAGATGGATGAATTTAATGTTAAATGGTAAGTAGGTGAATAGATAACATTATATATATTTTTTTACGACTGCCTTATACACCGCTCATTTATTTTTTATACGGTGTCTGTGTAACGGAATCTTTGGACACGATTTTCACCCACTTAAAAACATCGGATCGACTTGAAACTTTGTATACTTCTAAAATACCGATGACAATACAATAATTTTATAAATATTTCAAAGGTCCTGGCCAGGATCAGTTATATTTAAAAACATGTTTTATATGGGTTAAAATGGCTGAGATATCCCCCATAAATTCAATTTAAATAGACTAATATAAGAAGTAAAAATTTGATGGTGACGCTTGAACTACTCTCCAACAGATGTCGCTATCGTATATCACCATTTTAAATTCTAGTAATTTTAATACCTCCTTTTAATACCTGCTTGCGTTTTATTATACGCAAATAAATTTTCCGTTTTACGACAAACATTAATAAACCATTAATATCAAAATGAAGATCGTCGATAAGTAGCAATAATTTAAAAAAAAACGTGTTGTCTTAGTTTTTTTGAAACTATTATTTATTCTATTTAAATCTTTGGTAACCACCAGGGGTGTAACGATATTTTTAAGGGTCTTAAATGAACATTTACACTAAGCAATTCTTCAATAATATAATTATTTCAACCCCACAGCCCGGATAACAGGTACTAATATAAACTTGTTAATTCCATAAAATATAAAATTTAAACCTCATACTCGGAAAGACATGCTCACTCTCGAACTTGTATTTTATTTTAGTTATTTTGTTGTTCTCATCCTTCCTTATTAAATAAATTGATAAATGATTAGAAAAGTACAATAATTATTTTCCTTTTTAAAGATTTACAATTCTAGTTTGGTTGCTATGCAACGTGTGCAAAATGTATTATTGTGTATTCGATCCGCTATATTTACCATGCAGCTTTTTTGAAAAAAAAACGAGAACAGTTGACCGCTAGGCGCAACACGTCAGGAAATATAAAGAATTATTAGTTTAAGTAATGTTTTAAATCTTGTAGATATTGAGAAAGTTGGTCCGTTTCCTACACAGTCGTACGCCCAAGGAATGACGGTAGAGCCGGATGGAGATGCTATCTATGCGATAGGAGGATGGGGTATAGAAACGCAAACTACTGTACTCAGAATCGAACTGCCCACCGACTTATGCTACCTCTTGCCAAAACGAACAACTTGCCTTTACATGTCTGGTTGCGGTTATTGCGCCTATAAAGTTGGCGAAGATATTATTTCTGAACAATGTCATTCTAATACAAAGGAATGCACATTGGAGACTATCGAAAATGGTTAGTTCAAAAATAAATTTATTGAAGTTTAGAGTTAAAAAAATTAGTACGTAAGATAATACCTTCTAGTTTTTATTTTGATTAGAATTGAATATTTATTGATTATCGAATGTTCGAATTTCGCTTCCAACACTATTAATTTCTTTTGTTCCATTTTTGTTTTAAATAAACGTCTGTAAACCACTTCAAATGAACTCTGAGAATCCCTCTCCCCTTTTTACCACGCTCCGGCCAGTGGCAATCGCCACAGCGACAGTTACCAACCAATCAACCTATTGGTTTTCCTATTATTCACAGTATCTTCCAAAACATCGTTAGAGACGGTCGGTAAATTATTTTCTACCAACCGATCGAACAATCGGTTTTCCTGGTATTTACAGTGTCCCTAAATAGGCCAACCAAGTTGGCCGATATTGTTTCTACTCAAGATCGAAACGAACTTTTTTCCTATCCACGACGTCAGAATGATTTCGGCATTTGTTTTTCCAAGTCATTTAGTTGTGAAGAGTGAATTTACGTAAAAAGCAATTCATTAGTGGTACAAGTGCATAGTTTATTTTAAAGAAAGAAATATTCAGTGTCAAATAAAACTTTAAAAACCAGCGACCTATGATTTAAACCAGTCCACTATTATCGATGTAAAATCGTCATTATTAGTTTTAGTCACATCTTACTAAAAACATTTATTTTAAAGTTGTGTAATTTTAAAAATATCATTTTTCAGCTTCTCTTATAACAAATCAAAGTCAAGTATGCTCTCTTTATAACATTTATCAAACATTACCGAACAACTGCTCAGCAATACAAGATTGTACAATATGTTTGCAATCTGGTACATGTTCTTGGAGCGAAGGAATATGTACTAGTAATATAATTAATTCTAATTCAACATTATCTAGTTGCCCATATAACAAATGTACAGCTACTGACTGCATACAGTGCCATCAAATGCCAGGCTGTGATTGGAGTTATTCAAGGAGACAGTGTATGTCCGGTAAGTTGATAGACAGTAATTTTAAATATCATCGAGTAAAATATTCCTAAATAAAGAGATAAACCAATTCGAAAGTATATTGTCAATAAGTCAACATAAAATTTATTTAAAAAAATACTTGTAAGTAAAATTTGCACAAGCTGTTGAATTAAATTGTATAGATTTGGAGTTGTGAATAAATATTTTTATGCAGTTCTTAAATTTTGTGTCTGACTTGGGCCATGATATTTCTCAGGATATAAAAACAACAGGATAGCATATTTCACGACTATACGGTGGTAACGGATTATCGTTGGATATCGATAACCAGTATTCAACTGTACATTTAAGAAGTACGAAAGTAAATTCCCCTAATATTTTTAAACAAATTTCGTAGGTAATGCATTTTATTTTATAAGGGACTTCTTGTTTGGAAATTAAGGGTCAATATTTTTATTTGTAAGCACGGTTAATTTTGCAACCAAATCTGTTCTTAATGACTTTATTTATTGTACATAATAAGAGAGGTAGGTAAGTAATCCAAACAAATTTTACTAATTAACTAAGCTAATAAGCTTTAACTTGGCTTGTTGATTCATTTTTGGTATATTTTTTGTTAGATTTCTATAAAATGAATTAGTAATCCTGGGTTATCATTGTAGTGGGTACCGACATTAAAATCGTTTAGTACCGATTGTAATTTCAAGTAGTGTATGTGTACCTAATAGACAACGAAAATGCCGCGACGTGTTTTAGATGTAGATGCATTAGTATTGAATGTACACGCTTATTTTACTGTGTGTTTAAATTCTCACCAAGTTTTTTGTCAACTGAGGTACTGCTTCGGGTGTTGTCTACTTCAATAAGTAATAGCAATTAATGCTAAATAAAGTTCTATTCTAATAGTGCTACAAATATCATTATTACGCCTTTCTTTTGTTGTTTGTTTTTCTAAAAACGCCTGTTTTGTATAACATTTTTGAACAGCTTTATTAACAGTAAGAGTTTTCAAAATTGTTCATATTATACACCGTCTCTCTGAATAGGCTTACCTTCAAAACATTATGTCGCAGTATTTCCTTGAAGTACTACTTAAGTATTTGAAATTTTTCTTGTGCGGTAAAATTAATAAAATAAACCTCCTTCTTTCGTTGTTATTCTTATAATGAAACGACATGAAAACAAAATAACAATCCAATTCCACCTCCTTATTTTTCTACTATGCCGCGTAGCTTGAACCAAACCAAACAGAAGGCAGCACGCTATTGTCGATTGCCAATTATGCATTATTGTGCTTGTATTGTATCCAAAAAGTAATGGTATTTATAAGAGAAGAAAGCATGATAAACTGCGAGGTTCTGATTAAGGGAGAAAGAGTGGAACAAGTAAATGAGTTTGTATACTTGGGTTCAAAGTTTACGAGAGATGGAAAGTATGACAGTGACATTGAGCGAAGGGTGTTGGCAGGAAAACAAATGAATGGGACACTGCATAGCTTTATGAACAGCCAGAAAGTGTCAAAAAAAGCACGTCTGGCTATGCATAGAGGAGTATTGGTTCCTACACTTATTTTTGGTAGTGAATAATGGGTTTGGCAGAAGAAGCATAAAAATAGGATTAATGCTGCAGAGATGAGTAGTCTGAAAAGTATAGCCGGAGTGACTCGGTTGGATAAAGTGAAGAATAGTGAGATAAGGGAACGCTGTGGTGCAAAAGAAGATGTGGTAACAAAGATAGATAAAGGAATGCTTAGATGGTTTGGACACGTAGAAAGGATGGATGAAGGAAGATTGACAAAACAAATTTATAAGGCGAGTGTGAATGGACAAGTCGGTAGAGGTCGACCTCGGTAAACATATCTCGATTAGATCGACATAGTTTTGAAGAAAGGCCAGGTCAAGAGTACCAACAATCGACGAGCATGTATGAGAGCACTGATGAAAGTAGAGGAAGCAAAAGATGTGGGTAAGAACCGTAGCGGAAGTGGTCTCTGCCTACCACTACGGAAAAAAGGCGTGACTATATGTATTGTATCCATTCCAGTAAACATACGCTAAGCCAGACACAAAACTTTAAGATCTGTATATAATCAATGATACCTTGTTTATAGTTATTTAAAAATGTCGGAAATGTGGACAAACTGTTGTTTAACGTTTATTCTATGATAAAGTAAAAATAGTTTGTTAAATAACCTGTATTTAAAATCAAAAGTAATAAATGTAGTAATCCTTTTTTTGTTTTTTAAGTAACCCAAGAACAAGAAGCTAACTCAGTTGCCGTTTGCCTTCAACCTTGCATCAACTACTTAACGTGCTCATCTTGTCTTGATACTCCTGATTGTCGTTGGTCTACTCAACTTGACGAATGTGTTTCCGAAGCTTATCAGGATGTGTATTGTGCAGGAGGCGTCTGTGGTTTAGTGTTGCGTCCGGATGAACGACAACATTGTCCCGAACCTTGTAATTCGTTCACACAATGTTCCAGTTGTTTAAAGCACGCTCCATGTGGTTGGTGTGCAACTCCAGGATTGAGTGGTGAAGGATTCTGTACGGAAGGTTCAAATGAGAGACCAATGCTTGGAACTTGTGAACAAGTTTTTTTGGATAATAATAAGAAGGTCATGGTACGTTATTGCCTGTTGGTAAAGAATTTGATTATTTAAAAAAAATATTTCTTAATATAATATCGTTCTACTTTCGTGTTGGAAGTTATTTAAAATTCAAAATTGTGAGTTTTAGAATTCATTTATTCTGAAACAAAGTATTGTGAGACTGTCACATATTACCAAAAGTTACTCCTCGAATTTTATGTTTAAAGGTCTCTGCCCACTACAACAGTCCATACCATGACCGTAGTAGGAACATGTTTTTTTGTAAATAATTTCAAATGAATAAATAAAACGTAGCTATATCCTTTGCGCAAATTAAATGATATATTTAAAAAATTACAGGAGGTCGATGATTTTCCTGTGGATAACACAACTTATAGCTGGTACTATGTAAAATGTCCACCTGAAGATGAGTGCAATAATGGTCACCATACCTGTGCAATAGAATCTGAAATTTGTGTTGATTTAGAAGAAGGTTTTGAATGTAAATGCGGAGTGGGATATAAAGCTGGACTTAATGGCTGTGAACCTGTTTGTCCTTTAGGTAAGTACAGTGCTTTCATTTTAAAACCAGCCAGTCCAAATAACTTTTTACTTTGCGTAAATGTAAGAAAAACAACGTCGAATTTTAAATCCAGGGGGTGGTTTAAAAATGTTATTCTGCTGTTTCCAAGTGGCACCCCTTTAACATTCCCCACCCCTTCTTTAAAATATCAAAAAGCAGCCCCTACCTTGTAATACATCAAATAAAAACCCAAAAAAATGCAAATCAGCCATATAAACAACAATTTATTCTATCGATTTATTTTGCTGATTAAAACAAATTTTTCGGCAAATGTTTCGGCATCGTAAGTCATGAATGGGAGCACGCATTGGTCGAAGGTCTTCTTTTTTAAGTGATTTGATTTGTTGCTCTTGAAGATGTCTGATAGAGCTCCATATGCAGCTCATGCCAAGGTAATTCTTCTTTCCTGTGGGGCTATTTAATAACATTAATTTACAAAACTCCTCCCGAAGACATTGAAGAAATAAAGCTTAGAGTAACTGAAGAATGTAGACGAATTACTAGTGAAACTTTGCAAAGAGTTCGATAAGAATTTTGAAAATAGGTAATATTATTGCTTACAAAATAAAGGAGCATACTTTGAACAGTTACTGTAAATACATTTAAGGAGCTGTTAACTTCATTTTAGTTTCAGTTGTAATATCGCTATGTTTAATGTTATCTGCAAAATAAATCGATAGAATAAATTGTTGTTTATATGGCTGATTTGCATTTTTCTTGGGTTTTCATTTAATGTATCACAAGGTAGGGATTGCTATTTGAAATTTTAAAGGAGTGGGAGATGTTAAAAGGGTGCCACTTGGAAACAGCAAAATAATATTTTTAAACCTCCCCCTTGATTTAAAATTCGACGTGTTTTTTGTTACATTCACGCAAAATCAAAAGTTATTTGTACTGGCTGGTTTTTATATGAATGCACCATATAATTAAAAAGTACCATAAATATACGTTTTTAAGCCTGGCTAGACTTTTTATAGCAACTGGTTACACACAAAATGTTACAAATGCGCTTTTTTATGCTATTCCATGTATTAATTTCGTTTTATTTTGCTTGCTTTGCCAGGGTGTGTACGTGGTCAATGTATTCAACCTAACAAATGTCTGTGTGACTTTGGATACGTTGGTGCTAACTGCAGTATCCAGTGTCAGTGCAATGGGCATGCTAACTGTGAAGGACCCGACAAATTGGATAAATGTTTAGTGTGTCATAATAACACCATGGTGAGTTTTTAACATCATGTAATCAATAAAGATTTTGTTAACTAATATATTTGTTCTCAAACATAAAATTTACTTGTAATAAGATTTTACTTATTTATCTCAGTTCTCTCCCTGTGAAGATGCATCCAGTTAGCGAATTATAGTTTACTTCCATATCATTTGGTAATTTTATGATACTTTTAAGGTATAATTTAAATATTTGTAAGTAATAAATTTTGATGGTATATATAAAATATTGTTAAATATTATCGCATTTGTATTAACGATGGTTTATTTATTTTTACAGGGAGCGCAGTGTGAAAAATGTAAACCTCTTTTTGTTGGAGACCCTGCGGACGGTGGATTTTGCGTTTCTTGTTCGGATTATTGTCACGGACACAGTTCGATTTGTGTAGATAATAGTACTGAGATTGATACTGGTGATTATATAGACTACGAATTCTTAAACAAGACTTTGAAAGAAGGACCAAAAGCTAACGCGAAATGCTTAAGATGCGGAAATTTGACGTCTGGTGCTAGATGTGACGATTGTATTAAGGGTGAGTATTTCGTTTATAGCTCTAAATCTCTAAAAGTTTCTTTTTGATGTGAAACATCCAATGCCACGGGAGAGAGTTCATGGCGACCGTTAGTTTTCAGTCCGAAGCAAAATACCTTGGCAAACCTTGGCTTGTAGTAACTAAAAAATGAGATCTTAATGAATAATGAAGAAAATTACTGATGACAAAATAATAGTTGTCAAAAACAAAGCGTTTTTATACGCTTTATATTACCTTGTCTTGTATCTATCTAGCAACAGAATCTTTTGACACGTTTTTCCCCACTTAAAAATATCGGATCGACTTGAAACTTTGTATACTTCTAAAGGACTGATGACAAAACAATAATTTCATAAAAATTTTCAAAGTTCCCGGCCAGGATCATCCGGATATTAAATATGGATTAAAAATGGCTGATATCCCCCATGAATTCAATTTAAATAGACTAACATAAGAAGTAAAAATTTGATGACGACGATTAAACTATTCTCCAACAGATGTCGCTAACGCATATCATCATTTTAAATCCTAGTAATTTTAATACCTCGCGTTTTTAATTTTGTATACTTCTAAAGAACCGACGACAATACAATAATTTCATAAATTTTTGCAAAGATCCTGGCCAGGGTCAGTTATATTTAAAAAAAGTGTTTTATATGGATTAAAAATGGCTGTGCTATCCCCTATGAATTCAATAGGGAAAAATCACTTAACGCGAGATGGTGCTGTCAATGACAAAATGTCGGATCGAGGTGTGAACAACAAATATTCTGTCATTTGATCACTTGTAAAACCAGTTTTTATTAAAAGGAAATTTAGTTATCTCAGAGATTTGAGTGGATTGTTTATGTTAAACTATTGATTGAAGCTGGATTTAAGGTTTTTTTTCGACGTTTTAGTTTTATTGTCGCTGGATTCTTGTTAAATGCCAGTAAAGACCAGGTGTGTCCAGGTATCAATTTTGGTTTGTTTTCAAAGTTTTTCAGTTCTGTTGTCACTGGAATTTTTGTTGCAATGCCTATGAAAGTCGAAATATCAATTTCGGACATATTGTATTTTGTGGGTATACGTGTTCCATCAATTAAGGAAGGTGAAGAGATTTTTATGGCTGGCCATATCAATTTATGCAAAGATAATCGAACTACCATAGGTAGATCATTGTGGAACAGAGCATGTTTTTGCGATTTTATCTAGATATCACCTTTTTTTATGCTTTGCATTTTCGGATTTTGTGGTTTATTTACACCAATTCTTCTATAATATATCTTTTAAATGTTACACTTTCAATGCTTAAATTGCTCAAAATAATAAAGTTCACTTTTCACCCATATAAACAAATGGAGGTTAGTTTGTTGTTCACACCTCGAGAAGTTCATACCATCAATAATAGATGTCGCTAACGCATATCAGCAATCCTAGTAATTTTAATACCAGCTCGCGTTTTTCTATACGCAAATAAATTTTCACGGAATTCCGTTTTACGACAAACTCATATGACAATTAATACCGAAATGAAAATCGTCGTTAAGTAGCAATAATTTAAAAAAAACCCGAACTAATAATGAAAAATAAATAATAATTAATAAAAAATAATTTTACAATAAAAAGCGTGGGGTGCGCAATATCAATAAATAAATTTGATAATAAACAGATATTGGTAAAAGTTTGCCAAGAAGAAAACGTGAACATCATAAAAAGCACCCCACGCTCTTGATTGTAATAATATTTTTTATTAATTATTATTATTTTTTAGTTCGGTGGTTTTCTTATAAAGAGTGTTGCCTTAGTTTTTTTAAATTATTATTTTTACTACACAACTTCATTTTTCTACCACCCAATTTTTTGTCAAATATAACCTGTTTACCTGTTTATAATAGTTACTGTAGATATTTTTGCATTTTTTAATAATATTTAGTTTCCTCGAAATCGTGAATTTGCAGTCGAGCCACTTTGATGATGAGTGACTTATTATGTTATATTATTTTTAGTCCATATGTAGTTCATGACTAGTTGTAAATATTAAGGCGCGCCATTCAAAATATCACGTGAAAATTGAATTTGATAAATTCAAGTTTTGCATGTACTTTGTATGATTGATGTTTTTCAAGTAAGTGGCCAAGCGAGTTAGTACTTATTTTCATAAAAACTGTTTAAATTTTTTTAGGTAATTTTCGTGGAACAGAGGACCACAGAGATTCATGCCGGCCTTGCGATTGCCATGGACACGGTGATACTTGCGATCCCATTCATGGCGACAAATGTAACTGTCAAAATAATACAGAAAGCGATGTTTGTCGTGGAGTATCGGACAAAAATTCAGCTCATCCTTGTTGGATGGTGCAGTGTTCAAAATGTAAGGAAGGATATTTGGGCACTCCTACTTCCGGTCACCAATGCTATAAACAAATGCATGTGGATAACAGGATGTGTTTTGATGCGAAACCATTAGGTATGAATACATTGTTTAATATAGGCATTTATAATAATAAAAGAAAACACCTAGAATCACCCTACCAACTGAAATAGATAAATTTAACTCGTTAGTCACCCAAAAAATGGAAAAATTTAACTCAGATACATGTACCGCAAATCAGCTATGGGAAAACGTGAAAATAGCGATATTAGAAACAACAAGGACTAAAGAAAATCGAGGCTCTGGTGTCGTTAGAAGGCAGCCCTGGATAGGAGATGACACTCTAGCTCTATGTGAGAGAAGGAGGAAACTTAAAGAAAAAGGTCTAGACGACTCTGAGAGAAGGGAACAACATAGAGTCCTATCGAGGAATATACAGAGACGTTGCAGGGAAGACAAGAATTCGTATTACCAAAATCTATGTAAAGACATTGAAAAACATCATAATAATAATCGAACCAAAGACCTGTTTGGAAAATTAAAATAATTACTCGTAACTTTAAACCTAGGGCTTGGTCCATTAAAGATAAGAACGGCACCCTAATAACTAATATAAACGATGTGCTCGACGTCTGGAAAGACTACTGTACATCACTCTATGTGACTTGTGATCACTACACGTCGTTCTCGACGTTAAATTAAAAAGAAAGAATAATAATAAAAATATTAATGTTGATGTCAAGGTTGCTCTTTACTTTGTAGAATAATCTAAAAGAAGCACACTCGTTTGTATTTTATAATTATTGTATTTATAATAAAACTAGCGGACCCGGCAGACATTTTCCTGCCCGAAAATTGGCTTGCCTGCTTTGGGAATGTCACTATCAAACTCGGCGACCCCGAAAACTATGAATTCGACGCTAATATCGGCCATTTTTAATAGTTTTTATATTTTAATCTCCTCCCTCTTTTTTCGTAGGGCTGCTCTTATTTCATACAAACATTGTCCCGACAATTACGTGCACAACAACAAAAAATTATTTAAATCGGTCAATTCATTTTTGAATTTCTGCGAGACTAACGCACGGCATTTGATTTTTATAAACATCTTCAACAAACAGACGCGGCGGGGGGACTTTGTTTTTATTTATTTATTTGAAAAAGCAAAGAATAGATAAACAAACATACTAAAATATTTCTTTGTGTATAACATTGATAACTTCTGCCAGATTACCTGTAAAAAGGAACTTGTTGTTTAGATCTTACACGTGACAGGGCAACATACGAGGGTGGTCCGATAAGTAGTTAGCCTCACTGCCCGATGGCACCACTATCGCAAGAGAAGTTTACTATCGTGTAGTACATTCTTGTAGACGGCTACTGTCGAAGTTTCAGCCGAATCGGACTCGCAGTTTTGATTTGACCGCGTGTGGAAGCGGGCGTGTCCGCGGATTTTAGAAAAATTGAAAAAGAGCAATATCGGTCGGTGATTCGATTCTTGTTTTTGGAAGGGCAATCGCGTAGCTAAATCAAAGAGCACTACGATGCTATGTACGGCGACTCTTCTCCTTCGATGGCGACCGTCAAAAATTGGTTTAACGAGTTTTAACGTGTTAGCACGTCGGTTTTTGATGAGCCACACCCAGGTGTCCCGAAAACAGCTATCACGGAGAATAACGTGACAAAAATCCACGATCTCGTATTGGCAGACCGACGATTAAAGGTGCGCGAGATAGCTGAGACAGTAGGCATCTCAAAAGACCGCGTGTGTCATAATGTGCATGAAATTTTGGGCATGAGAAAGCTGTCTGCGCGATGGGTACCGCGTTTGCTTGCTCCGGACAACAAGCGCAACCGTGAGACTACTTTAGAGCAGTATTTGACGCTGTTTAAGCGGAGTTTCTGCGTCGTTTCGTGACCGTCGACGAAACATGGATCCACTGGTATACACCAGAGACCAAGGAACAGTCGAAACAAAGGACTTTATCCGGTGAACGTGCTCTGAAGAAGGCGAAGACTGTCCCACCGACCGGAAAAGTGATGGTCACCGTTTTCTGGGATTCACAAGGTGTGATCTACATCGACTACCTGAAGAATGGCAAAATGGTCACAGGGCTGTACTATGCCGAATTATTTGGTCGATTCGACGCCGAATTGCAGGAAGAACAACCCCATTTGGCGAAGAAAAAAGTGCTCTTCCACCTTGACAACGCACGGGCTCACATCGCCGCCCTCGCCATGGCCAAATTGGGCTATGAACTGCTGCCTCATCCACCGTATTCTACAGATTTGGCCACTTGTGACTTCTTTTTGTTTCCAAACTTAAAAAAGTCACTCGCCGGGCAGAAATTTGAGTCGAATGAGGAGGTCATTGTCGCTACGGAGGCCTACTTTGCAGACCTCGAGAAAACATATCTTTCAGACGAAAAGAAAGAAGTTGGAGCATCGCTGGATCAAGTGTATCGAACTAAAAGGAGACTATATTGAAACATAAATCGCCACTTTTCTAAAAGTTTTTATTCTATTTCTGTTACTATTTTCCCGTTGCTGTTGTACAATATATTGAGTTGCCTTTGTTTACCGGTTCCGGCGAGTTCTTTGACTTTTTTGTGTATGTTGAAGCTGTCGTGTTTTGCTTGCAAATCGTTAATTTCCTCTCATTTTTACTTGTAGTAATCTTCCTTTACTTTTCTGATTTTAGTGTGGATTATTCGTTGTGTTTCTTTATATTGTTGTTCATTTTTTCCTTTATAGCTTCTTCTCTTATCCATGAAAATAATAATTTGGTTAGTTACCCATTCTTGCTTTCCCTTGGGTTTCTTTTTCTTTAAAATGTCTATTAGGGGTCCCAATAAGGCTGATTTAATACTACACCATTTACACAAAACCTTAATGAATTATACACCTAAACTTTCCCCATGAATCACCCTGTCAAATCGTGAAAACCGTATGAAAATTCGTTTGGTAGTTTTTGAATTTATCGCGTTCAGACAGACAGACGTGGTGAGGTACTTTGTTTTTTATATATAGATATAATAATAATACTTATGATGTACTAGTAATTATTTGTTTTTTCAGATGAATGTAAAATGAAACCTAATGCTCTCCATCCCGGTGAGGTGGTATTTTTCGCTATTCAACCACGTTTTATGAACGTTAATATTCGAATAATTATAGACGTAACTCAAGGAAAATTAAATGTTTTTATGAGCACTCATGACGATACATACATTGCTAGTAGAAATAGTTCCAGTGGATTCATTGATGTCGATATTGATGGCATGTACGGACATTGGGAGAACGGTACGTTGAGATCTAAAGACGTCTATTTGGAGAAAGAAGCCTTGGGATTAAGAACATATATTACAATTTCACAACCAAAAACACTTTTGTTGGTTAAGAATTTGCAGGATAGACTTGTTATTACTCTACCTGAGGTAAGTTTTAAGGTTTAAAACGATTCATTTGTTTCCGAGAGACGACACTGATGAAAGTCAGTCACCAAAACGACTAAATGAACTAGAGCAATTTCGGAAAGAAATGTATTCATCATTAAATTTTATTTTTAGCAATACCACAGCTTGGAAACAACTCGCTTTTTCATCGTTTTGCAGTCGCTCGATCCCATTGAATCGGATAAAAAAGTTGCTTACGGAATTATCTTCTCCCGTCAGGATCAACTTCATATAGACCTCTTCGTTTTCTTCTCAGTATTTTTCTCGTGTTTCTTCCTCTTCTTGGCCGCGTGTGTCGTGGCTTGGAAAGCTAAGCAGGCTGCAGACGTTCGTCGAGCGAGAAGACGACACGTTGTCGAGATGTTGCACATGGCGAAAAGACCTTTCGCCAGTGTTACATTGAATCTTAGTGCGAGAACTAAACCGAAGAAGTCTGCGCATTATGATCTTAGGCCCGTTGCAGTCGAGCCAACAGGTAAGCACTAAATAAACAAAACTTATACACACATCCACAATGTTTAGGGATATTTTAGTTTTTGGCTTAAACTGTTTTAAATGTATTCAAAAACTCACATTTTAGACTGTTTTAGGCGTCTTAAAAAATTTTACTTCGTGTTTTTCACATTAGATAAACGCTTTTATTTATATTATATTCTTTCTTTTACTTGACAAGCATCTGCATATCACCTGAAATGGGATTATGCACGATTAAAACAAATGAATGGGGCACTGCATAGCTTTATTAATAGCCAGAAAGTGTCAAAAAAAGGCACGTCTGGCTGTGCATAAAGGTGTGTTGGTTCCTACACATATGTATGGTAATGAATGTTGGGTTTGACAGAAGGAGCATGAAAATAGGATTAATGCTGCGGAGATGAGTAGTCTGAGAAGTATAGCCGGAGTGACTCGGTTGAATAAAGTAAAGAATAGTGAGGTAAGAGAACGCTGTGGTTACAAAGATAGATAAAGGAACGCTTAGATGGGTTGGACACGTAGAAAGGATGGATGAAGGAAGATTGACGAAACAAATTTATAAGGCAAGTGTAAATGGACAAGTCGGTAGAGGTTGACCTTGGTGAACATATCTCGATCAGATCAACAATGTTTTGAAGAAAGGCCAGGTCAAGAGTACCAACAACCGACGAGTATGTATGAGAGTACTGATGAAAGTAGAGGAAGCAAAAGATGTGTGTAAGAACTGTAGCAAGTGGAAGGAAGTGGTCTCTGCCTACCCCTACGGTAAAAAGGCGTGACGATGTGTATGTATGTATTAATCAGATGTAATTCAATGCTCTTCGTAGGCATATAGTCAGCAGTGTAGTTGTTTTCTTATATATAATTGACCCACATATACCTATAGTATAGGTTAACATGCTGCGAAATTAACTGGTTTTTTAAAAATCAATTAAATCTTAATTTAAAAAAGAACCAGGTATATTGTTAAAATATCCATAGACATTGTGGTTGTATTTAATTTGGGTCACATATTTAATATAAAAATCATATAGTAAGATTATGCCTACTGTAATTAAAATTGTGATTTATAAGTCTCCTTTGTTTTAACAATATTACAGGTAAAGATTAACATTTATATTTTTTTATTTATTTATTTATTTGGTGTACCAAGATGAATGTTATTTTATTTTAGGTGATGGTGTGGCAGCGGTTGCCACCGTTTTTGTTAGTTTACCAGGAGGTCAAAGTGCGTCTGTAAAGCTTGCTTTGGCATCTTCACTGATATTACTCGCCAGGCAGTTTCCCACAAGCGGAAGGATGTTTTTGAGAAGGCGGTCTATACATGCGGCACCGCCTACATAAGTTTTTATGTTTTTTTTATTTTTATTTTATATGTTTTAAGTTTGTTATTATTTATAAAAAAGAAAATCCAATCTTCTCCTGAGTTTAATTTAAAGTATTACGTGCATGAGAGCTAATTTCCATAAACCTTACTGTAACGAAATTGCTTGACGTTGGGCGTCTAACTCGTGTTACTGTTCAAAAAAACTAATAATTCTTACTCAGGGTTTTGTGAATTCTTGATTTCTTGATTGAATTAATGTTGAGGAAACGAAGAGATCAGTTCACGGACCTATTAACCCTTTTTTTTTTAATTAACCAAACTAACTGAAATTAAAAAAACTTAACCACGTTATAGCGCCAAGTAATTTCTCATGAAAATCACTAAAAGTAAATCAAACTTTAAAAAAAAACAACTGTATTATTTAATTTAATATTTTAAAACGAGCAACGTATTTCGGCTTCAAGGCTGTCATCACCTCTTTTTCTACCAGAAACAATTTATAACGAGAAATATAAATACTGGTTTATTACAAAAAAAACTGTTTACATTTTACCCTGCAAAAAAATCGAATCCGTCGAATAGAAAAAACTTAAAACGAAAAAAGACGAAAAATAAAAAAAATAGCGAATGTTTCGATGTTCAAACGGCGAAAAATCCAAAAAATCTGAAGTGGTGAACATTTCAAACGCGAAAAATCCAAAAATCTGAGGAGCTTCCAAACGTCTGGGCAGCTAAAATTCGATTGCTGAACAGCGAAAACTTAAATGTTGAGTA
This sequence comes from Agelastica alni, assembly GCA_950111635.1. NCBI lineage: Eukaryota > Metazoa > Arthropoda > Insecta > Coleoptera > Chrysomelidae > Agelastica > Agelastica alni. Next base: position 61,440,933 of record OX467710.1, on the reverse strand, counting down.
ACTAAAAATCCAAAAGGTTGGGACGTTAATAATCCACTTTCTGTATGGCGAAAATGGTATGTCCAAAAATGGTGGAAATTCGGCGAATTGTCAGCAACAAGTCAAAGCATCAGGAAAACACAAAAAGCAGCGGACTACCAAAAAAAAGGCCTTAAAAGACCAAAAAAAAGTCCTTAAAAGACCAAAAAAAAGTCCATAGCTAAAATAAATTAAACTAATAATAATAATTGCGACAAATATTTTCGTTCACCGAGGTCGACCTCTACTGACTTGCCCATTCACACTCGCCGTCGTTCATCAATATTTTTTCATTCATTCTTTCTACGTGTTCAAACCATCTATACATTCCTGTATCTATCTTTGTAAACACATCTTTTTTCACACCAAACCGTTTCCTTATCTCACTACTCTTCACTTTATCCATCAGAGTTACTCCGGCTATACTTCTCATACTACTCATCTCCGCAGCATTGATCTTATTTTCATATTTCGTTTGCCAAGTCCAACATTTAGCTACTACCATACATAAGTGTAGGGAGTGTAGTGCCTTTTTTGACACGTTCTGGCTGCTCATAAAGTTATAAAGCGTTATAAATCTGTTTCGTCAATCTTCCTTCATCCATCCTTTCTATGTGTCCAAACCATCTAAGCATTCCTTTAACTATCTTTTTGACCACATCTTCTTTTACACCACAGTGTTTCCTTATCTCACTATTCTTTACTTTATCCAACCGAGTCACTCCGGCTATACTTCTCAGACTACTTATCTCCGCAGCATTAATCCTATTTTCATGCTTCTTCTGCTAAGCCCAACATTTACTACCATACATATGTGTACGGAACAGCACTACTATATGCACAGCCAGTCGTGCCTTTTTTTGACACGTTCTGGCTGCTCAGAAAGTTATGAAGGGCTCCATTCATTTGTTTTCCTGCCAACACCCTTAGCTTAATATCACAGTCAAACTTTTCGTCTCCCGTAAACTTTGAAGCCAAGTATACAAACTCATTCACTTGTTCCACTCTTTCTCCTTCAATCAGCACCTCGAAGTTGTCATACTTTCTTCTCTTTCATGACCATTACTTACTTTCTTCTTGTTTACATTTACTTTCATCCCTTTGATTTTAAGAGCATCATGCATAATATTAACCATCGCCTGCAACTCCTCTTCAAATGATGGTAATATAACCTGATCATCGACGTAAAGGAGGCATTTGACGATAAAATCACTCATTCTCAATCCATCTCTTTTAAATCTTTGAAACAATGGTCTATGTATAGGTGAAACAGCCAAGGCAAAGCCACACATCCCTCTCTAATACCCCTTTCGATGTTAAACCAGTCCGTGTAAGCTCCATTTATCCTGACACAAGCAGTGGAATCCTCGTAGAGTGATTTTAGTGCTCGTATCAAATTACTGCTCACTTCATACATAGATAATTTCGACCATTCTTCCCTCACCACTTTGTCATAGGCCTTTTCTAAGTCTACGAAAGCGCCGTAGACCCTTCGACTTCTAGCCAATAATTTTTCGACTATGCCCCCGACTTGATCCATGCATCTCCTTTCTCTTCTAAAACCTGCTTGCACATCCCTTGATTATTTATCGCAAATATTTATTTTGTGCTAGTCGATTAGATACCGCACACCTCAAGGTTTTGTATTGAAATTTCTATGTCCCACAAATATTTTTCTATATCTGTTTGGAATATTTGGTACACATTTTTGTTGTTTTGTCACTGACAAAAAGAGCAACCCCTAATAATCTCTAAAGTATATATTTATAATTTTTTTATTTACTTTCAATTCCAATACATTTTTTGATAAATACATTTTCGATAGCAGTTATAAATTATTTACGATATGCCATTTGATGACCAATTCGTTATAAATTGGCACTCTGTCCGCTTCCCTTAAAGATGGAGTTAAGACACATGAAGTGTTCGGATAAATGTTCTAAACAGCTCTTATAGTTTGCATACGCTTGCAGTGAACACACAAGAGACAAAACTTATTTTTTTTTTTCAACGTCCACATACAAGCTTATTTCGCCACCACTGATTGATTAAAAGCGTAGAGTTTGTATATGAAACTCTATGAGTGAACAACACTAGTTCAAGCTTTTAAAACACCGTTTACCGAATGTAGATGTAAACAGTGCCGGAAGAAAAGGTGTGGTATCTTTTATCTTAGTTTTTCAGAGGCTACATACTTTTTTTCCTGTTATCACATTCGCACCATCACATCACTTGCAAACGATCTCCAACTGTTCAGTTCGCAAAAGTTTTTGACATTTCTAGACATTCAGGAACTGTACTTCTCGTATATCAAGCTCAATCAAATTTAAAAATGCTATAATAATAGTCTCTGGATCTATTGACTAACAAGAAATTAATTTGTAATGAAGTTAACAACCAGTTTGTTGAAACGGAAAAATAACTAGCCAAAGAAATAAATTATCCTTATTTTCACCGATAAAAATGAAACAATAAAGCTGCTGGTATTAACGATATTCATGCAGAAGTAATATAATTGATATCGGGCTATTTGCGGGATATAATATGGTAAAACAAGTAAGTGCATGTCTGTCGAGAGCAAGGCAAGAATATACAAGACATGTGTAAGACCGATCATGACATACGCTATCGAAACCAGAGTAGAAAACGCCACAACGAAGCGACTCCTCAGAACAGCAGAGATAAGAACTTTGATAGGCATGACAGACTGCAGTTTACGAGACCACATTAGAAGCAATGACATTAGAACGCAGTGCGACATTCAAGATGTGGTGAAATGAGGCCGCAATAGAAGAAGAGAGTGGATAATACCAAAAATCTCTCAAGAGGGACTCACGGTATCGAAAAGACCTCCTGGAAGATCCCCAATACGATGGCACGATAGCTGGGGCTCGGCGTCTCAACTACGGTTGTAATCGTTGAAGACAAACAGGATGCAATCCATCAACAAAGAAAAAGAAGTAAATAAGATTACTCTGGAAATTTCAGAACCAATAAGTTATATTTTTAATCTTATTTTACAACATGGTATATACCATATGTTGTCAAGTACTTCACAAAGGAATACCAAGTAAACCTATAACAATCTCAAGCGGAGTGAAGCAGGGTTGTGTCCTCTCTCCAATGCTCTTTAATATCGTGCTGGATTCCGTTCTTCGCAAAGCTAATGACCAGGACAGAGGAATAAGATGGGGTTTCAATGGCCGGCTAGAAGACCTAGACTACGCTGACGATATCTGTTTTCTCACTCCTTTGAAGATATGATGCAGAAGCTCGTCAGACTCAGTGAAGAAGCCATGAAAGTTGGTCTTAAGATTAATATCAGGAATAAGATGGGGTTTCAATGGCCGGCTAGAAGACCTAGACTACGCTGACGATATCTGTTTTCTCACTCCTTTGAAGATATGATGCAGAAGCTCGTCAGACTCAGTGAAGAAGCCATGAAAGTTGGTCTTAAGATTAATATCAGGAATAAGATGGGGTTTCAAAGGCCGGCTAGAAGACCTAGATTACGCCGACGATATCTGTTTTCTGGCTCACTCCTTTGAAGATATGACGCAGAAGCTCGTCAGACTCAGTGAAGAAGCCATGAAAGTTGGTCTTAGGATTAATATCAATAAAACTAAACAGTTAAGAATTAACATTGACAACGTTAATCCATTACAAATTGAGAACCAATAAAACTAGTCGAAAACTTTGTTTATCTTGGAAGTGTAATTGACAAGGAGGGTGGCACAGATACAGACATTAAAACCAGAATACAAAAAGCAAGGAGAGCTTTTGGAATGCTTAGCAGGGTCTGGAGTTCGAGAGCCTACACCACCAACACAAAAATACGTATCTTCAATACAAACGTAAAATCTGTTCTTCTTTACGGATGCGAAACATGGAAAACCACTAAAAGCTTTTCCAAGACTCTGCAAGTTTTTGTGAATAAATGTCTACGCAGGATATTACGTATTTTCTGGCCGGCCCGCTTTTCAAATGAAGAGCTCTGGAGAAGAACAAACCAGACTCCGACCGATACAGAGATACGGAAGCGCAAATGGGGATGGCTGGGACACACCCTTAGAAAACCTGAAAATAATATAGCTTGAATGGCCCTGGAGTGGAATCCCCAAGGCGCTAGGAGCCGCCCAAAGACAACCTGGAGAAGAACGATATTAAGTGAAATACGAAAAATGAATAAATCATGGCAAGAAGTCAAAATGCTTGCCAGAAATAGAGTCCGATGAAGAAACTTTGTTGAGGCCCTATGTTCCGCCATGGAATAATGGGAATATTGATATTGATATACCATATGTCCTTAAAAAACTAATCTAGTTACTCCTATTTTTAAAAATGGAAATAAAACTTTAGTAAGCAATTACAGACTGATTTCCCTAGTAACTTATCAAAATAATTATGAAAATATCATTAAAACTCGTTTAAACTCTTTTCGAACAAGTACGAAATTCTATTAAAGAAACAGTTTGGGTTTAGAGAAAATATTTCGACCCAAGATGCAATTTGAAACTTAACAACAAAAATGCATACCACTTTGAAAAATAATAAACCATGCTTATCCGTTTTTGTTGAACTTAGTAAGGCTTTCGATACTGCGAGTCATCACTTACTATTGCAATCTCTCGAAGATATTGGAATCCGTGGCAATAACCAAAAACTTTTTAGAAGCTATTTATCTGTTGGACATCAAATTGTAAAAACAAATGGCGAGTTTATCGAAAAAAAATATTAAGTATGAAATTCCACAAGGAACCGTCTCGGGTCCTATCTTAATTAATATTTATGTAAACGACCTTTTTAGTATAAGAAGCTTTAAAGATATCATAGGCTTTGCCGACGACACGGCAATCTCAAAGGTACTACTCTTTCTTAGCTCCCAAAATCTATAACTTGAAATAAGGTCATTGGCAACAGAGGACTATTTAAATCAAAATTTAAACACTTCTAGAATAATGATTTACGAAATAATTGTTTAAAAAAATTCAAAGATTGTGTTTTTAAATTCATTTCGTTACTAAACTAAAGTACGCTGTGTGCTTCCAATTTTAACTTAATATTAATATTTTTTTTCTAATACTTAACAAGTATGTATCTTTTTTCAAATATATTGCGGTAGATTAATTGTCTTCCTCTTCTTCTTCTTCTTCTTCTAGCCTTCTCTCGTCCACTGATGGACATAGGCTTCCTCTAGGTTACGCCAAATATTTTTATCCTGTGCAACCTTTAACCAATTTCTACCAGCTGTTTCCCTTATGTCATCTGACCATCTTTTCTGTGGACGGCCTATACTTCTTTTTGATGTTCTAGGTCGCCATCGTATGAGTCTGCTTACCCAATGTTTCTCAGGTTTTCTCGCGGTCTGTCCGGCCCATCTCCATTTTTGTTTTGCAATTCTGTCCATGATGTCTTTCGACCTTTGTGCGACATCTAATTTCTGTGTTTCTTATTCGATCCCTGAGACTTATGCCAAGCATTGACCGTTCCATAGTTCTCTGCGTTGTTTTGAGCTTGGTTGCGTTTTTTTGAGTTAGTGCCATCATCTCTGTTCCGTACGTCAGTACCTGCAGAATACAAGCTTCCCATACCCTTCTCTTTAAACTAATCGGTGGTTTTTTGATTTCTGAGTACGTGATTTAACATTCTATAAGCCGTCCATTCAAGCTTAACCCGCCTTGTTATCTCGTCAGTTTGATTGGGTTTTCCTAGTTTGGTGAGCTGGCCTAGGTAAATGTATTCTTGTAAGTTTTATATACGTTGTCCGTTTATTTGAAATTGTTTTTGGCTGCCTGACATAATTTTTGTTTTTCCGTAGTTTATCTGTAGTCCTATGGCCTTTGAGGCTCGGGCAAGATCGGTCAGCATTTGTTCGTTGTCAATTTCTCTTCCACTTATTATGACTATGTCATCTGCAAAGCGCAAATGGTTGAGGTTTATGCCATCTATATTTATTCCCTTTTCTTCCCAATTTAATGTTTTAAATACGTTTTCTAGTGCCAATGTGAAAAGTTTGGGAGATATGGTGTCACTTTGTCTCACACCTCTTTCTAGTGGTATTTTTTTGTCGATGTTGTTTCGTCTATTAAGGATAGATTAATTGTCAATTTTTAAAATTAGTTTTGGAAAAAGATATTATTATTATCATTATCACAAGGTAGGGGTTGCTATTTGACATTTTAAAGAAGGGAGATAAGTTAAAGGGGTGCCACTTAGAAAACAGCAGAATAACATTTTTAAACCTTCCCCTTGATTTAAAATTTGATGTGTTTTTTATTTTTCTTACATTTACGTATGTATTCACATCCTATCGATCACTTTCGGTGAATGATACAAATAGACTCAGGCAGGAACAAGTTGACTCCATCAATAGAGATCTTGAAACAATCGTCGAGTGGGGAACCAACAATCTTGTACAGTTCAACGCCCAGAAAACACAAACCGCCACGTTTTCCAAGAAAGTGAATTCTTCAAATTATTCCATCACAATGTCCGGAAATACACTTGAATCAAGTCCCTCCATCTCAATTTTGGGAGTCACGGTGTCTAATAATATGTTTTGGCATGACCATGTTGCTAACATCGCAAAGTCAGCAAGCCAGAGGCTAGGTTTTCTGTGGAAATCTAAAAAGTTTTTTACTCCTGATCAACTGTTGACGTCGTACAAGGCTCAAATCCGACCTCTACTGGAGTATTGCTCGCACATTTGGAGTTCAGCGGAATTCTCTTCGTCTTCTAGATTCCATTCAGAAAAAGACCATTCGGTTGATAAACAACTCAACTCTCACAGATACCCTTCACCCACTAGAACATAGAAGAAGAGTTGCGCAGACCAGACATTACTCTACAGATATTTCCACAATCATCTCCTTTTTATAATCCCCCCTTATAGTCGCAGTGCCTTAAAGTTGTTCTTTTACATAATGGCAATGTTTTTGCTTCCGTTCCATTTCATTTAAGAAAAAACTACAAAAATGTACAGGAATTACTCTTGAGAATACAATATGAAAATCAAAACTGGGAAGAGTGTGGAGATCTAAAAATTTTAGGCCTTCTCTTGGGTCAGCAGTCTGGATTTACTAAATTTCCATGTTTCCTGCGTGAATGGGATAGCAGGAATCGAGAACATCATTGGATAAAAAAAAACTGGCCATAAAGAGAGACTTTAACAGCTGGAACCAAAAATGCAATTCGCTAAAGTATTATTTACCCTTAAAAAGTTTTACTTCCACCACTTCACATAAAACTCATGACAACTCATGAAACAATATGCTAAGGCATAAAACAAAAGAGAAAATTGTTTTAAATATTGGTGTAAAACATTTTCGGCTCTGTCACAGGCAAAATTAGAGGAGGGAATCTTTGTAGGGCCGCAGATTAGGAGCTGCTTGATGAAAAATACAGAATTTGAAAAGGTAATGGACGATAAGAAAAAACATGCATGGAATGCTTTTAAAGAAGTTGTACATACATTTCTAACGAATTATAAAGACCCACCTACCTATCTTAGGTACGGGGTTACCTTTTTTTGAAACACCCTGTATACAACATTTGCGTTTATATCATCATCTTGAGGAATATCAGGATTAATGCGATTCATAACCTGTATTCGCGTATTCAACACAAAATTCAAACAAAACAAGTAAATTCATAAAATTCATAACCCCAACTTTATTCGTCAACAACGCCGGTTGATCCACAATCAGCCCTGATATGGGAGTTAACTCGGCACTGTCTGCAAATTTCGTAATCGGTTGTTTGAACCATAAATCAACACTAACCGGTGACCGTACAACGCAGTTTCAGACGGTGATCTTAGATCAGGCTGATCCAATAGTTAAACTCGGTCCATACAACCCTCCCACTGAAGAGATCTTCCTTTAGCTAAATATAACAGAAAAACAACCAAAAGAAGCTTTTATGACAAAAGAAAACGTTTTTTTAAGACGCGTAAAAAATAAATATTTTTCTGGGAGAATATTTTGTATATTTTTGTATATTTTTCTTTATTAAATTAAAAAACCAGCTTATAATTGAAATAAATCGTGTACTTTTTCCATATTTTTGGATTTTACTGGTTTGAAAAATAACCTTACATGATACAAAAAAAGTAAAATTAGATTAGAAATCAGCGCTACCTAATTACTAGGAAACGGTTAAAAAATTTAAATCATCTTTCAAAGCGTGATTTATTAGTTTTTAAAGCAACCACTCTGTATATGTTTTCATATAGACCGCCTCTCAAACCGGGGATCCGATAGATAGAGATGATGCACTGCCAGTTAAAGTGTTCTTAACATGCCGGCACGTAGAAGCCCTAGGGGTCCGCACAGGTGTTAGCGTTTTCCATCTTGCCAGCACCTATTCGGTCTTTTCGGAACCAGCCGGTTTCATCAAACCCAATTACAGGGCCGGTTTTATCAAAAGATTAAATTTAGAACAATGCATTTTTATTGCTCATAAATAATGTTCCTTACAATATCATCGAGGGAATAGAATAGCTTCTCTCTGTCTGCTTATAGGTGTTGTTTCGTCCTGGCTAAATTGCACTCTATACTTAAAAGTTAATATTATCGACCAAGCTTTTCGAATGTGCGTTAACATTAAAATTCTGTTTTAATAAAATTATAATTACCACCCTATTATAAATAAAATCAGTGGATGTAAAATCGCTGGAGATTGAATGTTTTAAAAAATGAATGGAAATGAAATCGTTGTTTTTGTTTTCGAGATTTTCGATGTAGGCCATATCTAACTAAATAAGAAAAAGTATAGTGGGTTATGTCTAATTTTAAATCAGGGGGGAGGTTTAAAAATGTTATTCTGCTGTTTCCAAGTGGCACCCTTTTACCTTACCCCACACCTTCTTTAAAATGTCAAACTGCACCCCCTACCTTGTGATACATCAAATAAAAGCCCAAGAAAAATGCAAATCAGCCATATAAACAACAGTTTATCTTATCGATTTATTTTGGTGATAACAACAAATTTTGTGCAATAATATGAGACCATAACAAAAACGACCTAGGCTACTGTTGGATAAGTAGATATCTAATTAACTTACTTCTGAATACATGGCTTAGATGGTTTGGACACGTAGAAAGGATGGATAAAGGAAGATTGACGAAACAAATTTATAAGGCGAGTGTGAATGGGCAAATCGGTAGAGGTCGACCTCGGAGAACATATCTTGATCAGATCAACATTGTTTTGAAGAAAGGCCAGGTCAAAAGTACCAACAACCGAAGAGCATGTATGAGAGCACTAATGAAAGTAGAGGAAGCAAAAGATGTGTGTACGAACCGTAGCAAGTGGAAGGAAGTGGTCTCTGCCTACCCCTATGGGAAAAAGGCGTGACTTTATGTATGTATGAATACATGTCACCTTTTTTAACATTTTTTGTCATTTTGTTTCTTTGTTTCAAAAACATTAATAGCACCGGCTCACAAAAAGGTTCTAGCTAAGAATAGATCCATCTTTTAAACGCTTTCTCTGTGTTGTTGAAGTCACTATGAATAATCACAAATAAAATAATAGATCCTTGGACAACAATATTAAACTTACCATTAAAAAAAATCATCTTTCATAAACTGCTTGCTGCAAATAAACAAACTTTGAGATTTGTTTTTCTATTTTTAAGATCATCTTTCATTTCTGAGCTGCCTTAGGATTTGAAGGAAATTTATGCAAAGATATAATCGAATTGCCATATGTAGAGCGTTGTGGAACAGAGCATATTTTTCTCTATTTTATTTCCATATCACCTTATTAATCGGATTTTGTGGTTTATTAAAACCAATGAACCCCAATCAACACTTTCAATGCTTAAATTGCTCAAAATAATATATAAAGTTCACTTTTCACCCATATAAACAAATGGAGGTTAGTTTGTGGTTCACACCTCGAGAAGTTCATACGTTCAATAATAGATGTCGCCCACTCTGTGATTTTTTCCTATAGCATCCCTAAAACTAACATATGATTAAATGACAAATGACAAAAATTTTGGGGTTCAGTATATATATAAAACCAAAGTGACTAATAATATCAGAGATACGTAAAATCTGACAACATTGCAAATGTCAAATCTGGAATCTCTGTATCCTAAAATAGGCTTATCCCAAATTTTGTACAATTGGGACTAGCAATTTACGAGATAATTGTCCGTTTCCAGACGTTTGGTCCACTCTGTATAGAAAACAAATATAGGACAACAATGTTCGAACTATTGTCTAAATTATTTATTACTTCTTTAAATATAAATTGCGATTTAACAAACGACTTACAATGTGATGAGCAAATAAAGGAATTTGCAGCACAAAATGCATGAAGGTTGATTTATAATTTACGTAACATAACCACACATAATCTATCAATTTTATTTGCAATAATGTCGTACAGTTGCTGTTTGTATATACATAAACTGAGTTATATTATAGTACAGGGTAAGGAAAAGTAAGGAAACCCCAGAAAATTCGGAAAACCGCTCGAGGTTAGTCGTGAAACAAAGGTAACTTTCAACGAGAAATATAACAGTGACATCTGATTTGACCTTGAACCTCATTTTCAAGGTTATTTCAAGGTCAACCTCATTTTTTTAAATGGGAACTATTTTTTATACCGGAATCGAAAAGAGCGGAAAAATTTACGTCCGGATATGTGTAAAGGTATCAGGTTAACGTAACCCCAGAAGGTAAAATAGAGGTCAAAGTATGACTTCTTAAAAATCTCGCTAGTTTTATGGTAAAACAAAACAAACAAAGGTCATACCCTTGGTAACTTTCAACGGGGAATCTAACGGTGACCTCTGATTTGACCTTAAACCTTATTTTAAATTCCAGTCATATTTCGGTCAATTTTCGTCATAACTTTAGATATTATTCAAACACAAATTCTCATTGGATGGAAGAAAGTCACAAACATACAATAATAGGTCTTTTTTTATCGAAGGAAATTTGAACACTTTAAGTTATGAACAACTTTTGCGAAATAAGATAGTTCCAGCTGTTCAGGCCCTAAGAGGTGATGATTTTCAAAATACATGATTTCAAGGAGGATTAGGGATCACGCTATCTTCGGACTTGAAATGTTCCCATCCGTAAAATGTCTCGCTTCTTTCGATTCCGGTATAAAAAATAGGGGTTTCCGTTGAAAAAAAAAAGTTGAACTTAAAATAACCTTGAAAATGAGGTTCATGGTCAAATTAGAGTTCACCGTTGGATTCCTCGTTGAAAGAAAGTTACCGAGGGTATAACCTTTGTGGGGTATAACCTCGTGCGGTTTTCCGAATTTCCGGGGTTTCCAAACTTTTTCCTCACAGGGTATAAATAAAATATTTTAGTTCAGGCAACGAAGCGAAAATAAAAATAATAAATACGAAAGATTTGAAATTTGGTGAAAATGTTTATTATGGCTTACTATTGAACGTGTTAAAAGTCCTGAATAATTAAAGGTGCGGAATCGCAGCCATCTTGGAAGAAAGGTGCATTTTTATGGTTTTTGTTGTATAACTCCTTAATTATCACCAAATTTCAAATCTTTCGTATTTATTATTTTTATTTTCGCTTCGTTGCCTGCACTAAAATATTTTATTTATACCCTGTGAGGAAAAAGTTTGGAAACCCCGGAAATTCGGAAAATTGCACGAGGTTATATCCCAAAAGGTCATACCCTCGGTAACTTTCAACTAGAAATCCAACGGTGACCTCTGATTTGATCTTGAACCTCATTTTCAAGGTTATTTCAAGGTCAACCTTATTTTTTTCAATGAAAACCCCTATTTTTTATACCAGAATCGAAAAGTGCGAGACATTTTATGGGTGAGAACATTTCAAGTCTGAAGATAGCGTGATCGTATTTATTATTTTTATTTCATGAAATTTGGCCTCCGTTGCCTGGGCTATTTTATTATCCTATTTTTTTCCTATACCGTATACCTATATCACTATAAATAAAAACAGTTTTCAGACAAAATGACAATTAGTTGAGTAATTAGGTAGGCCCCTGAGTAGTATTAGTCCAGGGCCCCACAAATTTACGATCCGCCCTCTCTAATTTATCACAATTTAAAAAAGAATACGTTTAGAAATTTGTTAATTTACGTTATTAAAATTTATAGAACATGCTAAGAACATTCGAGTTGTAGTAACTTCATCTATTTTAAAACACTGTGAAGTTGATCTAACACCGATTTCCCACAGTTAGATATTCGTGATTTAAATTACATTACTCGGTAATCCTCGAAATATCTTCCATTGTATGATTTCAAAGGTACACGCATCAAATATTATATGTTTGCATTTGCCTCTTTGTCTGACAAAAAAAAAACACACGGAAGGATCTTTATTATCTCTTGTTCTTTTCTCTTCATCGGAGCCACTTACAATGCCGAGTGCTAAGAATAAATCGTCGTAGGTGATTATAGGAGGTTTACGATTAATTTTGTTTTCTTTTGCGAAAGACAGTGAAACTTTTAAATGATCAAGGTTGCGTCAAAACACGTTTTAAAGCTTCCGTCTTGCAATACAGATGAAAGATCTGCATGTATGCAAGTAAGAAAACAACAGCAAATAAGATAAATTTAGTCAGCTAGGATTGTCATTGATAATAATTCGTGTTGTAATTTTTTTATATCCTTTTAAATTTTGCTACTTATTAATAACATATAACGACGGAAATTGTTAGAGAAATTTCATTTGTTTCACGTGTAGTAAGCTTTCTAGATCATATTTTTGGGATGAATCGGTCCCCTTTTTCTATTTTATATTTTTTCAGCTATCTGCCGTCATTTCTTCCTGTAATGTCTTTTTTATCCAGCGCCTAGGTTTGGCATGATACGAGTGGGGCGTAGTAGCGCCCCGCCACTGCGACCATTAATGGGTATATTGTTTCTCACCCCTAGTGGTTACAGTTCATCATACAATACAGTTTACCGTAAAATTCAATTCTTTTCGCGAAGTTTATGGTTGTATGAGGTAAGATTTTATTAAAATCGATAGGTTGGTAAAACCAAATATGTTATAACCTTATTCTTCCTTAGCAGCGGCATGAAAATAGTATGTGTTCAGCAGTTTCGTCTTTCACGCAGCGAAACCGACAGTCCGTTTGATGGTTCAGACCCATCCTACCGAGGTGGTATCTTAGACGACAATGACCTGTAAGTAGTTCCGTCAGAATTCGCAGGTCATTCTTACTACATTCCAGGAACTGCTTGGTTGTGTTACTCGAAGGTTTAGGTAGAAACGCCTTCAAATGTGCCAACCTTGGTAGTTCAAACCAGTGGGTATTTTTTCTTCGCCCAGTCCGAAATACTGATTTTGGCAGCACTTTTGGTGACTCTGGTTCTGGTTCTGTGATCGCAGATTCGGCTCCCTGTTTTGCAAGTTGTCGGCTTACTCGTTTCCATTTACATCCTGGTGCCAAGGTATCCAAGGCAGAGTCACTCTGTTGTTCGCACCAAGGCACTCCAGGAACTCGATGCAATTACATACAATTTTGAAATTCATCTTGTTGGAGCTCAGTCTGGCTGTCTGAGATTATACTAATGTTTTTGTTCACTAGAGGTCTGTTAGTCAGCTTTCTTGCACACAATTCGATGGTGAAGACTTCAGCCTGAAAGATTGTACTATACCTTCCAAGACTAATTAATATTTCAGTCTTTGGTTTCCTACTCCACCAGACTACTAAACCATACGTGAACATAGATATTATCATTGTTTGATAAATCCAGTAAATCTGTTTGGGGTTCAATCCCCAAGATTTGCCGCATACTTTTCTAAGATTCCAGAGAGAAAACCTGGCTTTGTTTATTGTTTTTTTAATTATAGTTTTTTGAAAATTAAAAAACATCTATTCCCTCTCGCATCATCTGTATACCGTGTTGAGGGCTTCTTGTACAACAAAAGTTCTCCCAATATGTGTTTTGGAATTTGGTATTTTCAAAAGCAACATGTCATTCTTGTCGTTTATTAGATCAAGTGACATTTTTTTTAGTTCTTTTCGTCTACACGCATCGGCTAACCCAATAATTGTTGCTACCTGAAAATAAAGGAACTTAAGTTGGTACCTTTATATCCTACAATCTGATTCCTTTGCTTTACAACCAACATTCTTCCTTTTAAGAAATGCGATAACCTTTGGGAAAGTGGCTATGTTTACGTTTCACTAAAATGGTACTTTTTAACATAGAGTTCACAGGGTAGAGGATTTGACAGTTTCAGATATTTGCGTCAAATAAGCCAAAATTACATCTTCTGTAATAGTTTTGCATTTCTTCATATCTATCCATTTCGTGAACAAATCAAACGTTTTCGTACCTGGACTTTGATTTTTCAGGTAATAATTGTATTGTAGCTGCCAGAAGCGTAGCCAGGGGGAGAAATCGGTATGAATCCCCCCCCGAAATAAAAAAAAGAAAATATTAATACGTTTAAAATTACATTGAGACCTATAATTAAAATAACCCATAGTTGTAATTTGGACCATACGCACATCCTTAAATTTTCTTCATGCTCCAGCAGTAGCAAATCGCAGTGTAGGTACGTGTATACACGTGGTGAAGTGTCTGTCTAGGAAATTCAAAATATGAGAGACAACTCTGAATCAGCTTTTGACAAGTTGTTCAAGGACGCAGAAGATATTGCTACGGAAATGGATATGAATATCTCTATGCCTAGAATAACTGGAAAACAAACATCAAGACCAAACTACAATACAAGTAAACCTAAAGAATATTTCAGACTTACGTTGTTTATTCCCTTCTTGGACTTTCTACTTCAAGAAATGAATTATAGATTAGTAACTCACAAAAGTGTATTAGAAAGCTTGTCCTGCTTACTACCAAAAAAATGTGCAGAATTTGATGATGACAGAATTAAATTATGCTGTGAAGTTGTTTTAAAATAATGGCCTAGTTATTTGTGCGATCCTTTCCAGCTTAAAGGCGAGATGAAAATGTGGAGGAGAAGTTGGATCAATTTTAAAAAGACTAACGCTGATTTACCTCAAGACTTTGTGTCATCCATGAATAAGTGTGATGAACTTATGTTTTTATCAATTTTCAAAGAATTGAAAACATCAGCTACATTGCCAATTACAACAGCTACTGCTGAGAGATCATTTTCAACCCTTCGACGCTTAATATCATACCTGCGCAGTACAACTTCTCAAAGTCGCCTTAATGGTTTGGCACACCTTTCTATAACAGCGAGATGTAGGAGTAATTCCTGAAGAAGTCTTGGACATAATGGCCAAAGACATATTTTCTAACGTTTTATTCTATTTAACCTTCTTTGTAAAGAATACATTAATTATTTATTAAATTACACTTTTGATCAAAAGGTTTACTATCTTTACGACCCAAATCCTTTTAAATTATTACCTTATGATACTAGCACAGTTTTAGGATCTTATTTCTTTCAGGTGATATCAATGTTTTTGATTTTTGATATGATTTGTTTATGAAAACTTAAATAACTTATTTTGTATTGTTATAAATTTCAATATTTTTTATCCCCGGACCCCCCGCTGTTCCTGGGGGTCCCCTTTTACATACCACCCAGTATAATTCCCCCCGAAATAAATTCCTGGCTACGCCACTGGTAGCAGTAGCTGCTGCATTGGAAATTTCGTAAGGCAAATTTTCAAACATTCGACAGCACAGGAACTGACGTCAAAGAGATCGAAAAAAGAATTGTTCAGGCCAAAAAATTTATTGGGTGCTTCAACGGCATACTATGAAGTAAGGAAATTACTAAGAAACGTAAATATAATATATACGAAACAATGATAAAGAGCAACTAATTATATGGAGCAGAGACATGGAGAGTAAGTGAAAGGCAGAAGAAAAAACTGGAGGTGGTGGAGATGGAAGCGATGAGAAGATCTTTATGTATATCCAGAAGGGACCGAATTAGGAATGAGATAGTAAAACAACGGATGGATGTGGAAGGATCTATAATTCAAGACGTAAATGCCAAACAACTAACCTGGTATGGGCATGTACAACGAATGCCAGCATCAGGACTACCTAAACAAATTCTAGAATGGAAACCAATAGGACGAAGAAAAAGAGGCAGACCCAAAATAGAATGGCAGAAGACCATCCGCAAAGCCATGAGTGAAAGAATTTAACAGCGGACGACTGGGAAGACCGAAGAGATGAGATTAGGCGTCGGACAACGTCGCAAGACGTTTTAGAACCGGCTTATATATATATATATATATATATATATATATATATATATATATATATATATATATACATACATATATCTTCTTCTTCTTCTTTAAGTTCCATGTACTCCTAGTACGTTGGTAACCAGTATTTGTAGCCTAATTTTATCTACTGCCGTACGGAAAAGTGTTCTGGTGCTGAGGCCATACCATTGTCTTAAGTTTTTGAGCCATGATGTCTTTCTGCCACCCTGGCTGCGGCGGCCCTCAATTTTGCCTTGCATAATGTTTTGGAGAAGTGAATATTTTTCGTTTCGTAGCACATGTCCGAAATATTCTAGCTTCCGTTTCTTTATTGTTGTTATTATTTCGGTTTCTTCGCCTAGTTGTTGTAGCACTTCCTGATTGGTTTTGAGTTCAGTCCTTGAGATATATATATATATATATATATATATATATATATATATATATATTGAGATGATATAATATTGAAAGGAGATGAGATTGTGGACCCGCTTTTTGAAAAGTTGCAGATCATAGTTCTCTGGAAACACTGATTTTGGAAGCTTTATCGAGCGTCCTGTGTGGGTTCTCAGATTCATCTTCAGTTTCAAAAAAATGGGCATTCAAACAGGAAATTGCGCTTTGAGCTATACCAAATGCTCGCGCTACATCTTTTAGTCTAGTGCCATTTTCTTAGACGCTAATGGCTCTCAGTATTTGTTCGTTGTTTAAATGGTCTTCTTCAAAATCTTATACTTCTTTCTGTTCCAGTCTGTGCCATTATCGGCACTGTTGCTCCAAACACGGTCGTCTCGACAAGATATATACATTGTTGTGCTTCATACCGCTGCGATGTATGAATCGAAAGTTACATTGTTTAAGTTTTAAGCCATCTATCAACCTGAAAGTGGGGATCTGAATACACTTGTATTAATGAAAAGAGAAGTAATTTTTGTATGAAGTAATATTGCAAATCGCTTTCGACTGATTTATCAGTCATTTTCAGTGCTTCCTGAAAGTAAATACTCATTTAAGTAAAAAAAAATGAACTTAAATTTTGGTTATAAAATTTTTAAATTTTTAGAAAAAAAAATTTATTTGAGTACTTACAAGTCAGGTAACAGGAAATATACAAGTTAGTAGAAACATATTGAGTGTGAAATGTAATATTCTAAAAGAAAAGCAATTTAATGTTTAAAGGCCATGTTAATCACCTGATGTGTCAACTGTCATTGAGGAAAATGATGTAGCCAACTTATCCACTTCTTTTTTTTTTTTACTAAAAATAGTCGCAAAAAGGGAAGACCCATCGTGTGGGCTACGGACGGCCCGCACTGCGACTATTAACAGGGGGAGGGATTGTAGAAAGAAAATGATTGTGAACCCGCTTTTTGAAAAGTTGCAGGTCATAGTTCTCTGGAAAAACTGATTTTGAAAGCATGTTCCATTCCGTAGCAGCCCTGTAAAAAAAGAATTCTTGATGGAGATTGGTCCTTGTAGTGTCAATCATGAGAGTAAATGGGTGAGACTGATCAGTGTGCCGAGTTCTTCGGCCGAATTTGGCCGAAAAGTTATTTGACAGTTGGTTCACACATCCTGCTGTTCAACCTTATTTTATAACATTATATCATGTTATTGATTATTATAATCAATATTAAATAATTTTAACTCCATTTTCTATTATAAATCATTTCTTTTATATACTCCTCACCTATTATTCAGCGTTCCACTTTATTGAAGTTCCTTTTGTTGAACACACAACAAATGGCTCGACTTTATTGGATGTCGATAAATTTTATTCACCAACGAATATAGCGGAGAAAATTTTAGGATAATAGAAAAAGGTACAACTGCTGCAAATGTTAGAAAACTAATAAATATCATCCATAGCAGTTGATCGATTCTAACCAAAAAAAACACTATGATTGTGTAATTACCCATTGAAGATTAAAAAACCACGTAGGGAGAGAAAGCACGTCAATTTTAAAAAATGTGATAAAATTTCACAGAACTCTAACTTTATTTCGGACATTATTGATACGATAATATTGCTTTTTTAACTCATTTGTAGATATAATTTTTGTAAATCCATCTACTAAATGTTATCCGTGTGTTTCTTGGAGTAAGTACTTTTCAAAGTTTTTTCTGATTTTCATCAGCCCAAAAATCAGTGATGCACTAAGAAATTATCCCCCTTTTTTTACAATATTCTACTAAAATATGAATAAATAAAATGTTTTTAACTATTGTTTTGGTAAAATATTAATATTTTTAAGCTCGCTTGAGCTGGAATATGCTTCTGTGGTGTGAAATCCGTTTTATCAGTGTCATGTTGATCGCGTTGAAGCAGTTTAAAGACGATTTTTAAAATTGCTAAGTTTCAAAGCTAATGCTGTCTACTCTCCATTTTGTACGTTGCAAGTTGATTTGTTACAGAGGCACAATTTTTTTAGTTTGAAAAAGAGACGCGATTATTACTAAGTAAAAATCAGACTAACACGCTGCTATATATTCTCCACATTGCTCTATGGAGTAGAGAGTTGAACGCTGAGCGACTCATTATCGAAGAGGCTGGAGGCCTTTGAAATGTGGGTCTACAGAAGGATCCTACGAATAAGCTGGATGGACCTAATAAAAAATGAGGTGGTTCTACAACGAATGAGGAAAAACACAGAAATAATTAAAATAATAAAAAGTCGAAAACTCGAATACTTCGGCCACGTGATGAGGCATCCAGAGAAATATTATCTCCTTCATTTAGTGATGCAGAGTAAGATTGCCGGAAGTAGAGGTCTAGGACGAAGAAGAACATCTTGGCTCCGATATCTTCGAGAGTGGTATCGCAAATCATCCGTTGAACTATTCCGAACTGCGATAAACAAAGTTATTATAGCCAATATGATTGCCAACGTTCGATAATCGGACAGGGTAGCGGAAGAAGAAGAATCTTCGCGTACAAGCTAGTGCATAATTTAATTGACTGCCCAACACTACTAGAAAAGCTCTGTTTTCGTATTCCACGGACTGAATCCAGAAATTCGGACACCTTTTATTTAAATGCATATCGAACTAATATTCTAAAGAATTCTCCTCTTCATGCCACATGCACCACATGAATTGTGATTTAGACCTTTTTTTCTGTACGTTGTCAGTCATTAAGTCTCATTTTTTTTTTTAAATTCCTTAAATGTATTTTTAATTTTTATTGCAACTATGTATTATCAAAATTGTTAAAACTGTATTCCCCCTGCTCTGTAGTTGGGCTAAAAGCACGTAAAGCAGTGTAAATAAATAAATAAATGACGTTGTAAATGTGACAACAGCGCAAGCATTTGAATGTAGGCAGAACAGGTAGTTGACGTCTAATGTTATATTGTATTAGTTAATTATAAGTTTAAAGTCATTGCAGTTAGATATATTATTTAAATAAATTTTGTTTTTATCCACATTTTCTCTAGAAATCTTTACTATGTTGTCAAATCATACTCGTAATAACCTACAAATTCATTGTTTACCTTGGAGAGATAATTCACGAAGTAATTGTTTAAATAAGCGATGTTGCAAGACGTACTTTTTATACCGCTATAACTATTGCAAAATTTATGACACAGTTATCAAAATAAATATTTCCTTATTGTTGTAGCAGACTTACCAAATTGTTTCTATAGCATATTTCACGAATTTACGCTGGTAACGGATAATCGTTAAAAACTCGATAACCAGTATTCAACTGTACATTTAAGAAGTACGAAAGTAAATTTCCCTAATATTTTTAAACAAATTTAGTAGGCAGCAAATTTTATTTTATAAGGGACTTCTTGTTTGGAAATTAAGGGTCAATATTTTTATGTGTTAGCACGGTTAATTTTGCAACCAAATCTGTTCATAAATGACTTTATTTGTTGTACATAATAAGTAGGTAGGTAGGTAAGTAATCCAAACAAATTTCACTAATTAACTAAGCTTTTAAGCTTTAATTTGGCTTGTTAATTCATTTTTGTTAGATTTCTAGAAAATAAATTGGTAATCCTCGATTATCATTGTAGTGGGCACCTACATTGTAATTTCAAGTAGTATATGTATACCTAATAGACCGCGAAAATGCCACGACGTGTTTTAGATGTAGATGCATTAATATTGAATGTACACGCTTATTTTACTGCGGAAAAGGACAATGGAGGTCCGTTGCTACTAGTTTTATCTTTACGTAAGCGTGAGTGTAATGCGATGGATATTGGTGAAACAAAATTAACCTTTGTTTTAAAAAGTGTGAAATATGGAAATAGTAAACAAAAAGTTGAAAAATATAAACCCCGCCAACATCCAAAGACTGTTGACTTTCCCGAAGCTTACAAATTTGAAATTTGCGACATTGTGTACAAAAAATGCGTGGTAAAAAAAAGAACATGTCTCTTTACATTAAATACCAGAAAAAGTGAAAGATAAAGATGTATTTGAAATTTCTAGAACGAGTCTTTGGAGAATTTAATCCCATTGAGTATATTTGGGGAATATGCAAAACTTATTATGACAATCACATTGGATCTAATGGTTACAGTGATAAGGCTGTTTTGGAAACCTGGCAACAAGCAATTAATACTGCTACTTATGAAATTTGGAAAAAATGTGT
This sequence comes from Agelastica alni, assembly GCA_950111635.1. NCBI lineage: Eukaryota > Metazoa > Arthropoda > Insecta > Coleoptera > Chrysomelidae > Agelastica > Agelastica alni. The sequence continues at coordinate 61,420,109 of OX467710.1, read as the reverse complement.
CACAAAATTTAAAAATTTAAAAGAGTCAATCCTATTATCATTTACAATTCGAATGAGGATAGCGACGACAGTGATTCCTATTGTGATGACTATAAATCTGATGCTTGATAATACCGTAAGTAATACATGATTAAACATATTTATAAAATTTGTACCGATAATTTATTTTTGTTGCATTCCCTTTTAACATAATTAATAATGTACCTATTTCTAACCAAAAAACTCATCGAGAGCTACATCAACGATTGCTGTTTACAATAAAGCCAAAAATAAAAATAAAACCTCCTAACAAAAGCATAATAATAAACAACAAATTTTCGGGTTTAAATCTTAGGGAACTTAACTAATGTACCTCTTAACCAGCGTTGCCAGATTTTTTTTTTGCCAAGTCGGGATTTTGGAACTTTTTAAGTGAAAAAAGCGGGATTCTTTCGTCGAAAGCAGGTCAGTAAAAAAACGTATACAATCAAAAGTTTTTAAATATTTATCTTTTTATTTGAATTCAAATTACGGTTACGTGAGAATAGATAGCAAAAGTAGCCATAGAAAATGTATTTTAATAAAAATATAATATTTTAAATCAAATTTACCCTTTCGTTAAATAGTTGAGTCTTATTCGTCTTCTGAATAAAAAAAAATAAAAAAACAGAAATCAAAATCAAAAAAGTTTTATTCATTAGAAAAATATGGCGTTTCAAACAATAGTCTGTGGAGTGAGTGTTACAAATTGCAACTTACAATAAGAGAATAATTATTTATAAGAATTACTTATTCATGATATTTCTGTGAAGATTTAACTTATTTCAACGTTTCTTTTTCTCTTTAATGAAGATGAATGTAGATTAAACTGAATGAGTAATTCTGCTTTCATTAAATTTACGGAGCATATATTTCTGGCATCCGACCATTTTAAATTCATCTGGGAAAAAACGCGTTCAGGAAAGCAGTTTGATGTTGGGATACTCAATATGAAAAGCACTAGTTTAAACATATTCCTGGTATCTTTTTTTGGAAACTGTTGAAAGAGCTAGTGCCATTTCTGTGCAGTGGTGGCGAGTTATCCCCGAAAAGCGGGACTGAGCCTGTCCCGCGCGGGACATTTAATTTTGATTTAAAAATCGGGACGTCCCGCCAAAATCGGGACGTCTGGCAACGCTGCTATTAACACAATGCGCCCGTAAGTCGATGCTTTGGTGACTAATCCTGTACCGTCGTATATTGGTGGAATGAGCTATAAAAAGACAATCTAGCGTTATAATATAACTTTTTAAAAGCCATATGTAGGGTATAAGCAAAAATTGTTCGAGAAACACCAAAATCGGGAATTTGCCATAAGAACCCATGCTAAATAAAACTATTTTTAAAGTCACATTTCTCGAAAAAGCATACGGTTAAAAAGTAATGAAAATTTTCATGGAGTTTTTTAAGTATCATATAACACTATGTTTAAATTTCAAATATCTGCATATGATTTTGTAACCATTGAATATCGTTAATTTAACAACATTTTTCATTTGTTGTGGAAACTAAGTTTAAAAATTTATATACTGTAGTTAACTTACGGAATGTTCTATCTTAACGTGACATGTTTAGTCGAGAATAAGCCAATTAATAAAACCGTAACTAATTTGATTTGTATGATATGCATTTTTGCCATTTACTTCTCGTGAAATATTGCATGGCACAAATTGGATCTATTATTTTTGTTAGATATTTGCCAGCAAGATTTTCTCTCGAGTCGGAATGAACAGCAAGGGTGTGAAATGAGCCGTTATGACCTTTTATTGTTGTAGCCAAGTTACTCAATATTTTCGGATAGACTGATACTTCTAATTTTATATAACCGCCAACCGCGAACATTGAATTTATTTCACTCATTCGTATGACATATTTTACACTATTATTTTATACATATATTTTCTTTATATTTTTTTCTTTATGGTAATGCAAAAAGCAAGTGGTAAATTTAAAAATTTCCAACGGAGAATCAATCCTAAACAATTTGTTTTTTAAATATTGCCCAAAGAAATTTCTGGTAAAATAAAAGAAAACAAAATGATAATCAAAAATGTAAATGTAAATGTTTCTATTGTGCTGTGTGTATTTTTGCAAATTATTAAAAAACCTTAGCTAAAATTGTTATACTTATAGTACGACTTTTTGGGTTATATTATTTTCTTTGAATTGTACTACCTGTGTCATGTGTTACACTGCTTTCTAACACATTCTATATTCCATTTATTTCACAATTAAATTTATTATCTTTGTGTTTTCAGGTAGAAAGAGATACAGATAATTATATGGGGTATAAAATTATGCATTTGCAAGAAAAACAAAAACTACATTAAGATTAAAGAAAGATTTCAATGTCAAAAGGATACTGAGTCACAGCCATTACCAGTGAGAAAAGGTTTTCTAAAGAGGAAACATTTAGAAAATATCAGTGGTCCGGGTGCGACCCGAGAGGTCCACACGACTAACTACCCAGTGGAAAGAATATAAAATACCATATGTTTTGTTGTTATAATTATTATTATTAAAATTATTATAAAAAACGATTTCAAATTGCTTATAACAAATTATAATTGTTATTAACAATATTCTGTTTATGTCAAACGTATTCTTTCAAGCTTTTTCTTATCATTTCATAAGCGAGAGCTATTTTTAATTGTTTATAACAATTGTTTTTTTTTTTTAATTATTATGATCAATAATCGTTTGTTAGTCACAATATTCAATTGTTATAAACAATCCTTGATTATTACTAACAATAATTTTTCACTGTTATAGCGTCTTCAATGCTATTCTCTCAATACTGACAAGTTTAAAATTCTCCAATTCCTATTTTTGTTTTCTAAAACTTTCTTAAAATTCTATATTAAAAATAGTATAATTTATAAATTGCAAAATTCAGGTAGTTTACCATTTTTTTCAGTTTTTTGATTCTCCATAAAAAACAGCTTGACCGATTTTGCTGAAAATCTAATCAGTTCCAAGTTGCGTAATTATGCGTCGAATGCAATTGGTCCCACATCGATATTTGATATTTGTTCTCGAGATAATCGAGACGAAAAATAATTCCGAAAGTTTACCATTTTTTTCAGTTTTTTTATTCTTCATAAAAAACAGCTTCACCGATTTTGCTAAAAATCTAATCAGTTCTAAGTTGCGTAGTTATGCGTCGAATGCAATTGGTCCCACGTCGATGTCAATTTTGTTCTCGAGATAATCGAGACGAAAAATAATTCCGAACGCACATACGAACATACGCACATACGTACATACACACTCAAACGTCCACTTAAATTGTATTCGACTCTGGGAACCTTGAAATGTGGAGATATGTCAAAATTCGGGACCCATCACTATAACTTTCACTGGGAAGTTAACAATTACACTGTATTAACAATAATATTAACAATAATTTTTCACTGTTATAGCGTCTTCAATGCTATTCTCTAAATACTGACACAAGTTTAAAATTCTCCAATTCCTATTTTTGTTTTCTAAAACTACCTCTTTTTGTGAAATATTGTCATCATATTTTTCATACAAATATTCTTAACATGTAATATCATATTATTCAAAAGATCTTAAAATTCTGTATTAAAAATAGAATAATTAATAAATTGCAAAATTCAGGTAGTGTGATTGCTTTGTGTTTTTTTACCTGAAAGCGTGCATTTGTGTGAAGATTATAGTTTTTTAATAGTCACTAACAGTTTTTTAAAAGTGAAAATGACCAACAGAGCAAATTGTTGTGTACCTGGATGTAACTCTGTGTATAAAAAAACCCCAACTTGTCTTTTCATCATTTTCCAAATGAGGGTCAGAGAGTTGAGCATATTTGAGAATCCAGAATGGCGACTATGGACAATGTACAATAGTAGAAACATTTTTGTTCAAATATCGAAATTTTCACTAAATTGTACACTTCCCTTCACGCTTCGCGCGGGAAAATAAAGGTTAAAATATCAATTCTCTACGAAAAAATACATACCAATTTTCAAGGTGATTGGTTGAACGGTGCAGGAGTTGATATGCTGCAGCGGCACCTGGTGAGAAGCAACAAAGAGGAGTGCAAAGAGGGTGCGACAAAGAAAATAGCACAAAAACTTTCTCCACAAAAAATTCATCTACATGCCAATTTTCAAAGTGATCGGTTGAACGGTGTTGGAGTGAAACGATAACATATACATACATCCATTTTTATGTATATGTTACGGTAAATGTACACTCTTGGGAAATGTACAATTTTACCGTAAAATGTGTACATTTCCCAAAAAGTTAGGTATATGTAAACTGAATATAATGTATATGTACATTTCCCGGCAAATGTGTTCACGTTTTGGTAAATGTATACTCTTACCTTCATGTTTTAAGAAAAGTTGGAATACAAATAAATTAAAAATGTTGTTAAGTAAAAAAATATTTATTTAAATAAACATAATACAAAAGGCTTTAATAACAAACATTATTTTAATTAAAAAATGTTAATGACAAACAAAACATAATTTTCTTTGCATATTATATAATATGCATATAGAAATTTCATAATGAAAAAAGTTTTATTTATTTGAGCAAGAATTGCTATTGTGGCACTTGGAATTACATAATATTCCAGCATTTTTACAACTGCATTTTTTTGAGGAACATGTTCCTTTACAAATGTATCTTTTAAAACCTTGTCCACCAGTAAGGGACTACATTCCTATAATTTCTCTTACCGATTTCTCAACATCTTGAGGAACATCTTCGTATGATATAAACTTTTGTTCGCAAATGGCGAATTCATGCCTAGAATAAGATTGTTTTAAAACTCCCTGTTTAGTTTCTAATTAATACAAATTTTTATCGTCATCTCTAGACAAAACAACGCAAATAAAATTTTTTGGATCCGTTTTACCTCGATCAACGTCCGGAATGGAAACTCTAACATTGTTACCAATCACAGCAGCAGGAAATTTTTCTTTCAAAAGATTAAACATTTTAATAGCTTGATTTTCTAAATTTTCCCATGCTTTCTTTCGAGCATTATCAATTAAAATTTTCTTCTCGTTTAAAACAGAATTTAACTCAAAACTTCCATCTTTATCTTCAATTTGGTTGCATAATAAACCATCATCCAAAATTATGTCTAACGTTTCAATGGAAAATTCATCGTTTTCTGCGACTTTGCTTTGTGATGAATTGGCTGTGTGTACTCCTTCTAGTAATTGCTCTAACTCTTCTTCTGTTTCCAGCTGTTGCAACAGATTCCATAGGTAAATTTGATGTTTTCAAACCCAATTTCATTCTTGTTCCGAATAAAGCTTCATAGGGAGTTGTTAGAGCACTTGCACGAAATGTGTAACGTGAAATAGCAGCGCCTACTGAACTAGCCGAAACGGTAGTTCGGCTAGTACCATTACAAGTGCGCATGCGCACCACATTACTAGCACTTACGATTTCGTATTTTGTATGCTCACATTTACCAAAACGACATGGTCATTGTGAATTCAATGTACATTTTCCTTCTTTGGAATTTTAAATGTTAGTTGAATGTACATTACCCAAACGAGGAGACAAATTTGTACATTTGCCGCAATATCTACTTTTACCGTAACATATACATAATCTTTTTCTACTGATAGGTTATTTTAAAATTATGTTTGAGAAAATATAGATTAAATAATTTTTTGCAAAATAAATCTGTAACATTTTCTCCCGGTATCCTCGTCAACTTCGATATATACACAAAGGCGTTATAAAATAAAATAATTTATAAATTACAAGTTAAAGCATCAAATTGTTGTCCGCCTCACACTATAAATTATCTTTTGTCTGAAAAAGATCGACCATTCTCCGCTATTGTGTTAAAAATGAATCTAATAACTAACTATAATTAATAATATCTGCTGTACAAATATGTTTGACGGCTCGGTTATTGTATGTTGAGCTTGGTTTTGATTATTGGTTCTTTTTAGAAGCGACTACACTACCGGCAAACAAAAAATATTTGTAACCATCAGGAAATCCGGTCAAACATTAATAACATTAAATTTTCTTTCAAAAATAAATATTAATTATTAATGGTTAAGATTTAGGGTAGTTATTTAGTTTAAAAGCATAGGTACTTAACAGTACAGGCAAGTAAAGTAGATAAATAAAACTTCCTGTTTAAAAAAAATATTTTAGCAGACGTTGGTAGAATTTTTTGCGATTACAAATTAAAGAGAAGGTACTACAAAAAAATGCTACTCAATTATGCTGAGTACCAGCCAATTTTTACTAAATTTAGATGTTTTTCTAGGTTGCTACTCTTTTTGCAGAATCATGCCTTAATCTACATTAAGGATGCAGGTAATTTGTTGAATTCCTGAAAACCTCTAAAAAATAATGAATTCATTGTGCTCCTTCTATTTACCCTTAAAATATGAAAATCATTTCGTTTTCTAGTTTTATATGAATGAACATTATGCTAATAAACCAAATACTTTTGAAAATATAAAGAAGTACTTTTGAAACTATAAAGAAGATTAGTTGTTTATAATTTTAAATATGAAGACCATTGAAAGATAATGAAGACGTTCAGTAACAGAAAACCACTGCAAAGTTGTTTGCATAAAAATGATAGGGATGGATGCATCGATTTGATTTCAAAATAATTCGCATGCCACGATTTTGCAATTTTTGTAATTGATTTTTTTTGTTAAGCTCAAACATAAATAATTTTGAAGCATAGTAATGAAAATGTGGCTAGATTATAGTGTTGTATACAGGGATTTTAGTTTCCGTTGAGAGAGATTAAGCAATTCTGGAGAAAAAATATTTTTTTTTTTTATATTTTTTGTTGACAAATTCAAAAGGATTATCACAAGTAAGGATATTATTTAACATGCAGCCCAAGTAATTCATTGATGGAACATTTTCTATTTGATCATGATTTACATGCAAGTGTATACAGGGTGTGGCGCGAAAAGTTTTGATTAAAAGTAATGGCGGATACAGTTATATTAAATGCAGAGAGTCTTACTTGCGTTTAATTCTCTAACTCCCGACCTTATTTCCAAAATTACAAGAAATAACTAAATAATGAAAAGGATTCATAAATGTTTAGAAGTAGATGGTGCTAATTTTGAACACTTTATAAAACTTTATTTGTTTAATGTTACATTTAGTTATTTTTGTTTGTAAGTTTTCTAGTTAAATTAATACAAAACACCTAGTCAACATTTTTAATGATATCCACAATTAAAAATCCTTTCATGCTATTGGTTACTTTTTAGAATTAATAATTTATGAAAAAATAATAAAATATCACCTTGAATAATGGAAATCATGACCCTTTACTAATGTTGAAATAATTAAGTGTTTTAGCTAAGACAACTTCGGTCTACTGGAGATTTGCTGGCTTATGTCACTCAGTTCTGGACAAACACTATTGAAAAGTTTGGTGAATCTCGTGCAATAGCCTTGGATATATCTAAAGTCTTTGACCGCGTTTGGCACCAGGCATTGTTAAGTAAATTATCTGCCTCCGGTCTCCCAACCAAACTGCGCCAATGGCTCTTGAGCTTCATGCAAGATCGCTCCTTACATGTGGCAGTTGACGGTATTTCTTCTGATGCGTTTAAAACTAACGCCGGGGTCCCCCAGGGTTCCATCCTGTCCCCCACCTTATTTCTTTTACACATCAACGACCTCTTGAAAACCACCACGAACCCCATTTACAGTTTCGCAGACGATAGCACACTTGTCTCAACTTTCACATCCTATCGATCACTTTCGGTGAATGATACAAATAGACTCAGGCAGGAACAGGTTGATTCCATCAATAAAGATCTTAAAGCAATCGTCGAGTGGGGAACCAACAATCTTGTTCAGTTCACGCCCAAAAAACACAAAGTGCCACGTTTTCCAAGAAAGTGAATTCCTCAAATCATCCCATCACAATGTCCGGAAATACCCTTGAACAAGTCCCTCCATCTCGATTTTGGGAGTCACGGTGTCCAATAATATGTCTTGGCATGACCATGTTGCTAACATCGCAAAGTCGGCAAGCCAGAGGCTAGGTTTTCTGTGGAAAGCCAGAAAGTTTTTTACTCCTGTTCAACTGTTGACGACGTACAAGGCTCAAAACCGACCTCTACTGGAGTATTGCTCGCACATTTGGGGTTCAGCACCAAGGCATTCTCTTCGTCTTCTAGATTCCATTCAGAAAAGAGCCATTCCCTTGATAAACATATACCCTTCACCCTCTAGAACATAGAAGAAAAGTTGCAGATCAGTCATTGCCCTACAGATATTTCCATGGCAGATGCTCCAGAGAAATAAAAACTCTTGTACCACCATTGGCCACATTCGGCCGAAGAACTCGGCACGCTGATCAGTCTCACCCATTTACTCTCAAGCTTGACACTACAAGGACCAATCTTCATCAAGAATCCTTCTTTTACAGGGCTGCTACTGAATGGAATAAGCTTCCAAAATCAGTTTTTCCTGAGAACTATGACCTGCAACTTTTTAAAAAACGTGTCCACAATCATTTCCTTTCTATAATCTCTTCCTCTTCTTATGGTCGCAGTGCGGGCTGTCCGCGGCCCACACGATAGGTCTACCCTTTTTGCGACCATTTTCATAAAAAAAAAAAGTTTATGAAATATCTCAAAATTGGTTGGTTTTAGGTATAGCGATATACCGATACCAAACAAATTGGCTTAAGAAAATACAGCGGAAAATGTAATAAAATACAGGGTGTTCTATTTAAAGTAAGCAACTTAAAAATGATTTAAATTGTGCATGTTGGCGGTTAAGTTTAACACACCCTGTATGAAATATTAATGAGTTGGATATATGGAGTTAACGGGCAAGCGCTTGTTATTAATTGGTTATAATTTCACGTCACTAGCTTCTTTATTAATGGAGATATCGTTATTCAATGTGGACTAGAATTTTTTTAAAATTTTGAAAAAAATCAAGATATCTCGAGAATACTTCATTTTTGGTATAGAACATTAGGCACAAATTTTATCTAAAATTTTATGTAGAATTCGAAAATAAAAAAAATATTAATATTTATTTAAAATAACAAAGCTGACGTCTACTTCTGGTATAACCGGAAATGTCACATTCAGGACAACATTATATTTAAACTTGGCGTCATCCAAAACCTACAGCTTCGTAATTTCAGATTTTTAACATAACTGTATCCGCCATTACTTTTAATCAAAACTTTTCGCGCCACACCCTATATTATTGATATTTAGCTTACTATATTTATATTTCCAGTACTAGCGTTACAATTTCTAGTTAGTGAAAATAATGAACAAATTCAATGTTGTTTTTTGTCACTGCACATTTTATGACGGTTTTTTTTATCTGAATAAGTTCTGTAATCCTGTGTAGATCCAACATTATTGAGAGTCGTTGTGTAGATGGATGTTTATGTTGTACATACTGCCAAAATGTTTAGTTCTTCGTTTTATTAATCTTCACATAAAGTGAATTTAATCATCGTCAAATTAAAAACCCAAATTTGTTTCAATGTGGTATCAAAAAAAGATCATTTGAGACTTTGGTATGAATCTATTTGTTTATCTATCTAAGTACTTTTTTTAATTCTCCCAGATGAGTCTGCTATCTAAATACATTTTTAAACTTTTGTTGCCTGGACGTTGTGGATTTAGATAAGGTTAAACGTGTTAGGGGTCGTTATTCCTAGTTAACCAGGTTATATTACTGCATGTACGTTTATAGTGATTTAAAAAGTTATCTTTGTAACATTTACGGTGGTTTAAAATTTTAGACGTATCTTTGTAATAAAGTAGCCTTCACAGAGTTAAGGTTAAATCTCAACAACGGATGAAAATTATCGAAGAGCTGTTGAGATTGAAACATTGCTGGCAATTGGAACAAGTCAACGGGATATATGGGGACGTTTAAATGTTAGTCGTTCAACAGTACAAAGAACACACCAGCGGTTTTTGAAGACCGGTTCTTACCAACGGTGGCCCGATAGCGGTGCGAAACAAAAAACAACAGCTCGGGAGGATCGCTTTCTCAAGATTGCTGCAAAGCGGCCTTCAGCAAGCTCATAGAACAGCAGTCAGCATGTCTACTGTTCGACAGAGGTTAAAAGAAAGCGGCTTGACAGCTTGCAGTCCAGCTAAAGGACCCTTGCTTACTGTAGCTCACAGAAGACGCAGACTTGAGTTTGCCCGTGAACACATGAATTGGACAATTGATGACTAGAAAAAGGTATTGTTCACGGATGAGTCTAGAATGTGCCTTAATGGTAAAGATAGAAGAAATAAGCTGTACAGAAGAACCGGAGAACGGTATGCTGCCTGTACTCGGTTACCAAGGGTTGCTTATGGAGATGGCTCAGTAATGTTTTGGGCATGTCATTTTTTGAGGCGCACACGGATCATGTCGTGATTGACAGAGGCCCGATAGCGGTGCAAAACAAAAAACAACAGCTCGGGAGGATCGCTTTCTAAAGATTGCTGCAAAGCGGCCTTCAGCAAGCTCATAGAACAGCAGTCAGCATGTCTACTGTTCGACGGAGGTTAAAAAAAAGCGGCTTGACAGCTTGCAGTCCAGCTAAAGGACCCTTGCTTACTGTAGCTCACAGAAGACGCAGACTTGAGTTTGCCCGTGAACACATGAATTGGACAATTGATGACTAGAAAAAGGTATTGTTCACGGATGAGTCTAGAATGTGCCTTAATGGTAAAGATAGAAGAAATAAGCTGTACAGAAGAACCGGAGAACGGTATGCTGCCTGTACTCGGTTACCAAGGGTTGCTTATGGAGATGGCTTAGTAATGTTTTGGGCATGTCATTTTTTTGAGGCGCACACGGATCATGTCGTGATTGACAGAGGCGCGCCTACAGCATGATGATATATTGCGCGACCGCACACGGCAAGAATAGTAATGGAGTATCTTGAAGAAATTGGTATTACTAAAATGAACTGGCCCGCTCAAAGCCTAGATCTAAATCCTATTGAGCATATTTGGGACCAGCTCAAAAGGCGTGTAAGACATCGTATACCTGCTCCAGCAGCACGTGAAGAGCTCCGATTGGTTCTTATCGAGGAATGGACCAAATTTCCTCAAGCAAACATTCAGAATGTGCTGCGTTCTATTCCCCCTTGCATGAGGATTGTCAACCAGAATCGAGGTGGTAATACGCCTTATTGAAAAATGAACCCTGTTATTTCTCGTCTCCTGAGTTCAATTATTGTTGTGTCAACCAAATGTGTTATTTTTCAATAAATTAATAAATTTTCAAATTTTTGCTTACTTTCTGTTTGTACATACATACATACATATAGTCACGCCTTTTTCGCGCATAAATATCATATGACATGCTAAATGCATTATTGAATAAATACACAATACATTTATTACAACAAAAATAAGATAAATTTAAAAAATTTGATCATTTCGAAATATTTTGGGGTTGCCCGTTTTCTCTGACGCGCAGTGTACGAGGGCAGTTTGATAAGTCAGTGACTTTTTGAATTTCCCGCGCAGTTACTCCAAATGCAACAGTGCTGCCGTCAACTATAATCTATCAGTGGGCAACTTTCTAATTTTGAGCAAGCTACGTCGTGCAGTTGGTGTTTGATAGCCGTTCAAAGCAGACAACCCGTGAATTTTTACGAAAATGGAAAAAAGTGAATTTCGTGTGCTGATTAAGCATTACTTTTTACGTAAAAAATCCATCACTGAAACTAAGGAAAGACTTGATAAATACTACGGGGACTCGGCACCATCAATTTCAATGGTTAAGAAAGGGTTTACAGAGTTCCGTTGTGGTCGTACCAGCACTAGTAATACCGAACGTCCAGTTCGCCCAAAAAAAGTGATCACGCCGGAAATCGTCGATAAAATCCATGAAATGATATTGGATGATCGGAGAATGAAAGTGCGTGAGTTGGCTCATGCTGTAGGTATCTCAACTGAACGGGTACATCATATTTTACACGAATATTTGGACATGAAAAAACTCTTTGCGAGATGGGTGCCGCGATTGCTCACACTCGACCATAAGCGCAATCGTGTGACCACTTCAAAAGAGTGTTTAGCGATGTTCAGCCGTAATCCGGACGAATTTTTGCGCCGTTTTGTTACTGTGGATGAAACATGGATCCATTACAACACCAGAGACCAAGGAACAATCGAAACAGTGGGTTGCTCGGGGTGAACGTGGACCAAAGAAGGCGAAACAGAGTCTGTCAGCCAACAAGGTCATGGCCACAGTTTTTTGGGATGTACGCGGTGTCATTCACATCGATTACCTCAAGAAAGGTAAAACGATCACCGGCGAATATTATTCAAAGCTTTTGAACAGATTTGACGTTGATTTGAAGCAAAAACGGCCGAATTTGGCTAAGAAGAAGAAAGTGCTATTCCATCAATGCACGTGTGCACACTTGTCTAGTCACGATGGCCAAAATCCACGAATTGGGATACGAACTGCTATCCCATCCAGCATATTCTCCAGATTTAGTCCCCTACAACTATTTTCTGTTTCCAAACCCAAAGACATGGCTGTGCGGTAAGAGATTTGAGTCGAATGAAGAAGTCATTACCGAAACAAACGCGTATTTTGAGAGCTTTGAAAAAACCTTATTTGGAGGGAATAAAAAAATTAGAAAAACGCTGGACTAAATGTATCGAGCTAAAAGGTGATTATGTAGAAAAATAAAATGTTTATTTGCGGAAAAAATTTGTTTTATTCAAAAAGTCACTGACTTATCAAACCGCCCTCGTATTTACGAACAAGAATCATTTAACTTTAACGTTCAAATTTTATTTTACAAACTAGTACACGTTGCCAGATCCATTTAAGTATTTAAGATATTTTGTGTTCGGTCGTCGGACGATTAGACACATTCTTTTTCTTTGATACGGAGGCTGCTGCCACTTTGTCCCTTTAGATGTGTTTGTCCCACAAGATTGCATCTTTTTAAATTAACTTAGTGACATGTTGATTTACGATTTGTAGGCTCGGTTTATTTTTTTCGCTATATTAATTTAAATTTGAAACTTAGGTCTTTTATTAGTTCTACGTGTAATTGTCTGAAGAGTTAAGCCGCCGCTAAATTATAATTGAATGCGTGTCATTAGCATTTTTAATATGTAAATTATTTTATTACGGCTTGGTTTTATAAAATATACATAAATACAATGAATATACGTAAAATATATCATCTTTTTGGTGTTGGTATAAAAAAATTTAAAATAATTACAATCCTGTTAAATATAATTGGAAAAGATTAATTATTCTTGTGATTAATTACCATAAGTATTTTGTTATCCGATTTAAAATATGTTTTTAATTAGCACTCACAAAACTTCATTTTAAATTAGTCTCTTTAAAAATTAATATTACCTTTTCCATTTTTGGCTAGCAACATAAACCGCTGGCGCTTAAGTATCTATCTACCGTTCTTAATTTTTTTATTGCGGTTATTATAAGCCTACGCATATAAAAGTACCAATGAATAAATACAAGTGATATTTGTTAATACAGGTCATAATAAATTAATAAAAAAAATTTGGGAAATTTTTATCGTTAGTTATTACTTACATGAACCTTTTTGCATTGGCCACAATCTATATATATATATATATATATATATATATATATATATATATATATATATATATATATGCCCTGTCATTCTCTCCTTGTCTACAGTTTGGCGGAACAATGTGGTAGTACTCACTCCATACCATTGTCGTAAGTTTTTTTAGACAGGATATCCTTCTTCTAGCCGGGCCTCTTCGTCCTTTGATCTTCCCTTTTATAATAAGCTTTAAAAGTTGATATTTGTCATCCAAAATACTCCAGTTTGCGCTTTTTTAGTGTAAACAGAACTTCCAGCTGCTTATCAAGGCGTTGAAGTACCTCGGTGTTACGCACTCTTTCTACCCAGGAGATTCTCATTATCCTTCTGTACGTCCACATTTCAAAGGTCAAAGTCCAAGCTTCCATTCCATAAAACAATATGCTGAACACGTAACAGCGAAGCACTCGGACGCGCAGAGACAAGCTTAAATTTCTGCTGCAAAGTACCTTACGTATCTTCAGGAACGAAGCACGAGCTTATTCTATTCTGGCACGAATCTCCTGCATGCACGCATGTATTATTTTACATTTTGTTATAGGGGGCGCCATGTGAATGATTCCTGTTGATGAAATCGACTAGTAACTTTTTTTGAAGAAACTTTTTAGTGATTTTTATTAGAAAATTTGACGCAGATATCATTTCTACGTAATATTGGTACTCCTGTTTAAACACGATAATTTTACCCCTTTTTCGAGAAAAACGCAAGTCTCAGAAGGAGATTTTAAATATAATTTAATTTATTAAAAGTGTGCTTTGGACTGTCGAAAAGTTGTTACTGGTAAATGTCATTTCTTGTGAGTGCTGTGTGTCTATTGTTGCATTTTTTTAAGCTATCATATTCTTTTTCGATTGAAATGCCTCGTCACAATCATTCTACGAATGAAGAAATGCGGAATATGATTTGTGTACACGCACAAGAAAATTTTTGTGGTCGCTCTGCAGCAAGAAGATATAAATAAATTGTTAAATCCAGGCAGGAGGTAACCAAATCACAAAACTTTTGCAAATCTATTTCATTGTTTGGGTGAAACTGGGTCCTTTCACAATAAAAATCAGGGTGGTCGTCCGAAACAAATCACACCTAATCAAGAGGATAAAATTTTGGTTCGAGTAGATGAAAATCCTGCAGTAAGTTCACGTCATTTGTCCTATTATCCAAGCATAACAAACCAACGGATATAGGATAGAGAAACAACGCCGCTTGTACTTGAGTCAGATGTTCCCAAGTACAAGGAAGGGCTATGGGTGATTTTACATAGAGATATATGCCCAGGAGTGCATCAAAAGTAGCACCCGAAGGGCAGGAATATATATTTTATCAGATTGCCAAGCAGCACTAAAAGCTCTGAAGTCATACACTTGTAAGTCCAAGCTGACTTGGGACTGTTAATAGTCCCTAAGACAACTGGCAGCAAACAATCAGGTTACTCTGATGTGGGTTCCAGGTCAAAAAGGAGTTAAAGGCAACGAAGAAGCAGATTGCCTTGCCAAAGAAGGGGCAAATACACAATTTTCCGGCCCAGAACATTTCTGTGGACTTTCCAAAGCCCACTTGAAAGAAGAGGTTCGACGCTGGGAAACAGATGAAATGAAATCTCACTGGCATAAAGTGCCAGGACAAAGACAAGCGAGAAGGCTAGTAAGCCATTCGCCAGAGAAAGCTAAACAGCTTCTCGAGTTGGACAAGAAAGACTTGAAACTGGTAAGGGGGCTCCTCACTGGACACTTCCCTCTGAGGTATCACCTTAAAAAGATCGGTAAAAGAGAGAGTGATAGTTGCCGCTACTGCGAGAACTTCGCTGAAACTGCAGAACATTTGCTTTGCGAATGTCCAGCGCTTTTCTGAAAGAGGCTTAAGTTTCTGGAAGAGTCCTTCCTAAAGCCGATCGATGTCAGAAACTTAGCCCCCAGGAAACTGATAAACTTTGCTCGAAGTCTCAGAATCCCGGGCCTCGAATAGATTAATGGTTATGCACAAAAAATCTAATAGGTCGAGGTGCATGAGAGGCCGCGTAGCCTTCACTACCCCCCCTACAATCTACAATAGGTGGTTTTAGCCGTTAAAAGTTTGGCACTACTGGATCGTGATGGAAACCAAGTGATCACTGTCAATAGGGGTTTCCGTCCCACAAAAAACAAAATTTGATATTGCGTTGATTACGATTTTATGGCGAACGGTTAGTTTTATATCAAAAAAATGAAAAAGATTTGTTCACGGCCAACAAGATTATGCTGTGTAAATTTAGAGTTTCTCTTGTTAAACATAAAATTTAGGACAATAACAGTGTAGCTCCTCCTTCAACTCCTCTAAAACTGGGTTTACCTAATTTTTGAAGCAAAAAAATGAAAAGAGTTTCTAAAAAAACGAGGGCATGCCAATTTTTAAAAGATCGTTTTTTTCTACGTAATTTATAGCGGCTGTAGCTCGGAGGAGGCGGATTTTAGGACACATATTTATTTGAAACAAAAATTCTTATTTTGATTCCAGCAATACGTCCTTAAAATATCTACGTCGAATTTTGAATCACCCTATATAATTCTTCCTAATTTGATTTACATTTTTAGCATCTTAGATATCGTTTTACTATTAAATTTTTTTAAAAAGCTATGGAGAATCAGACGTAAGGGTGTGAAAATACTAAAAATGGGTTGTAAATTATATTGTGTTGCTGTCTGTCTTTAAGTCAGAGGCCTCTTTAAGAAATATTAGCAAAAACACAGTGTGGACACGGACTTTTATCACTCAAAATATGCTAATTAATTTTATTTTAAATCTATTAAAAAGGGTGTAATAACAGTTTTTAAATAATTGTACTTTTTAGTTGTTTAAACATTTTTAAAATAATATAAAAATATCAATGAAATTAAAAAAGTTATTTTATTTTCTGATCGTTTCCAATACCCAACAATTTTTAACCGACTTAAAAAAGGAGGAGGTTCTCAATTTTGTTTGTATGTTTGTTTGTTTGTTTGTTTGTTTGTTACTTCAGAACTTTCGACTGGCTGAACCGATTTTGATGATTCTGTTTTTATTTGAAAGTTGGTGCTTTCCGTGTGGTTCCATTTCAATTTAGTCCAGTTCTGACAATGGCATCCATCTTTGAAGTCGGTTTTTTTTTACGTTTTTGCGTATGAATTATAATTTAAACAAAAAACACAGCGTTTCAATTAATACAAAATGCAAAATAAAAGAAGTAAGGTGTATCTATCAAATAAAAAAATAAGGGGTGACTAAGCAAAATAGATAATTTATGAAAAATTTAAATGTTTCATGTTAAAAAACTTAAAGAACCTTGTACTCACAAAATAATGAATATATTAAATTATACCTGCTATAAGAAATCCAAAATTTACAATCAAGATAATAATCGATGTTAAAAGGTTAATATCTACTATATTTTTAAAATAAAGATTCTCAGTATAATCTTCGACTATTTATGAAATCCCAGTTAATGAGAAACGTTATTAAAACTGATATAACGGTCGTAAAGTTACACTCAATTAGATCCATTAAAGGAATCTATGACGAAATAGGAATTTGAAACACTCGGTATAAGCAAGACTACGTCGCTAAAGAACGAGAGTAGGCAGGTAATTTACCACATGATATGTTTGCTTAGAGGCAATCCTCTCATTCTAACTTTACACCAAATCTATCTCAGGGATAGTCCAGGAGCACAACTGTTGTAAGTACAGTTTACACTGGTCTGCAATATTTTTTCTTTTTCTCTCCTCCCTTTATTATTGTGCATAATTATTATAGATGTGATCCTTCTGAATTAAAATATGGTTTTAAAAATTATGTATTATTTTTCATTTTTCCCTACTTTAAGTGATTAGATTTAATTCAAACTTCGCACACTTGTCAACTACCGACGACAATGCAATAATTCGATCAATATATCCGATTATCCTTATTAGTTTCGCCAGGATTCATAAATTTCTTGCATGAGAGTAAGAGAGATAGAACTAGTGCGTGAACTACGCAGTTCCAATGTCATAGTGTTGCAGAAATGCAGAAAATATTTTATTTATCGAAACAAAAATACGCGACAGTTTTCTACTTTCCAAAATAAGTAGTTTGCCTATTATCTAGTAGATGGCGCCACTAGCAATTTACAGTAATACAAATGTTAATTTGTATTTTGTGTTGCATAAAAGTATAGTGTTAATTTTTTAATTAATTACCTATAGTGTAAAAAAACATGCTTTTACAGTTAATTAAACTAAAAAGTAAAAAATAATTGTTAACATAAGAATAAAATTACTGACGAGAAAGTTAATGTCACTGTTCTAAAAGCGTGGGGTGTTTTGTACGACATTTTTGAACTTACTCTGCGTTTCGGAATGAAAGTACCTCACGCTTTTAAAACAGTGACATTAATTTTCTCGTCAGTAATTTTATTCCTATGTTAAGAATTATTTTTTATTTTTTAGTTTGATTAACTCTAAAAGCGTGTTTTTTAGTTTTGTTAAACTATAATTTATTTGTTTTGAGGTAGTTGTCGTGGTGTAGGCATACCGTCAGAAAATTCTAAATTTTTTTATACTTATTAAGGACGTGATAATACTATTATTCTTAAAATTATTGACCTAATCTAACCCAACAAAAAACTCAATTGAAAATTGGATAATTAACATGTAGAGTATACGCTGTAGTTCTGTACCAGTTGATTAGTTTTAGAAAGAAACTAACTGTCACAAACTTTCAAAAAACTAACAGCCTTTTAATGTTTTTGTCCCAAGTTTAAAAAAATAAAAAGAACTATTGACCAGCTAGTAGTAAATAACCGTATAAAGTTCAACTCCTAAAAATTCAATTTATAAAAAAGTATACATAAAAGCGACCAAGGATACATATTTGGCAACGCTGTACGCGGTAAATTCAAACGGAGTGATGAAGAAATCAGTATTTATTATTTATTTATTACGGATAAAAAATTTCAAATTTTGAGTAACACAAAAAATAATATTGGTAAAA
This sequence comes from Agelastica alni, assembly GCA_950111635.1. NCBI lineage: Eukaryota > Metazoa > Arthropoda > Insecta > Coleoptera > Chrysomelidae > Agelastica > Agelastica alni. The sequence continues at coordinate 61,401,501 of OX467710.1, read as the reverse complement.
TATTTTTTATTAAATATAAAGTGAACAATGCATAAAGTTTTACAGAATTATCTGAATTTTAAGCTTATAACTTATAAATATTAATAGTAAACAATATAAATTTTATGTGAATTATAAATATTTCCTTTAATCACATTTATTTTCGTATTTTAAGAAGTGTAGGTATGCGCATCGATACGCTTAATTTTAGTGACTTCTTATAAACAAAAAAGAATAAGTATGTACTCAATAGAATTTTACGTAAAACTAAATATGCAGTCATTAATGATAGAATATATTAAATTTTTGGTAACACAAAAAATAATATTAATATAATCTTTATGTTAAATATAAATTAATTACAACATAATAAAACGAGAATTTCTGAAATTAAGACATATAAATGTAGATAATGAACGATATATACTGTACATCGATTCTTCTCCAATGTATAAACTAGTGGCACATTAGCGACGTTGCCGGGTTAGAACTTTTAAAAGTATGTGGAAGTATGCATACGTATAAAACTGTGTGGGTAACGTCTCCACAGGTACAGTCTTGCATAAAAATTATGGCTCACTTCACTACAAGCTTGTATACTTTTACCGCGCGTATAATCTAAAATTTTCTGCCAATATTGTACCACGACAACCTCGTTAAATTTAAAAACTGGGACGATATTAAATACAATCTGTTACAAAATTCCATTAGACTTTTTAATATTATAAAAATGTATGTAATTTGTAATGTAGGTGAGTGCAATATATACTGTTTACTGACTTTTTATACGTTCGACATTTGTCCGCACTGTCGCCCCGATCTTAAAACGTGATACTAATACTCCGTTTGCTTGGCTTGTATAGCATGTATATCATAGAGAATTTTTAATTGAGTAGTAAAATAAATGTAAACTCGCATGTACTCATTTGTACATCATATTTTAGTTTGACCACCTTGTTTCCCCGTAAGACTGTCTCTTTTTGGGTATAATAACAATACAACCATAAAATATAAATGAGGATGAAACTTTTAAATCCATATTCACGGACGAAGAATAAAATAATTTAATTATATTGTAATTGATATTATAAAAAATAATTTTTAATAATGATGGCAATAAAAGTTTCATTCAATTTAAATGTTGTGTTATGATGGGCCACATATCTTTCAGTTTATGCCCAAGTAAGCTCAATCGAATTTAATTCGGAGTGATATGGTGGCAAGCGAAGAACAGGTATTCCACGTTTCTTAGCCATTTTATCAATAAGGATTTTTTTAATGCCGGTGTGTATATTCAAACCAACGATCACATTTCAATAGATTTATTTTTGTTAATAGAAGGATAATATTTCAACATTTTTCTAAATCCTTTTCAAAAGTCAGATATTAACTTTACTTTATTTTGCTGCTCTGCTTCTAGAAGTGTACAGATAAAAACACAGTAAACTACTTAATTTACAATACTAGTAAATTCCAATATTGTACGAAACATTTTTCATCTTATCTTTATTGTTATCGTTTAGGTAGCGTGCTATACACACCATAAACTAAAAATAATGTTATTCATCCGTAAAAATAGATGGATAGACCAAAGCATGTTGTTGTCCAAAAAGTATTTGGGCTAGAATTTAACAAAAGAGGTTATCACTAGTTCAGCAGATTTAGCTTGTTTAAAGAATCCATTAGGAAACAAGAAAGAAAAATGTATATAAAAATATGTACAAATTTAAATAAAACAGTATTAATTATTTTGTATTAAACAATGATTCATTATCTGATGAATGCTTCTACTTTTTAATAATATGTTTTTTTAAGTAGGTACGCCAATTAAACAAGCGCTTTGACTACGAGATTAGACACAGATGGAACCAGAGACGTGGGTCGTAGCTCGTTCGTAGACTGTAGCGGCACAACACAGAAACGACTTGGCCCTATAATTAAAGGAAACTCATTTGTGTTGGACTGACACCTTAAAGATAGGCATTTAGTCAGCTGTCAGCGGCAGCCTTTGTACCTGGGTACCATCCCACAGACGCGCGAACTTACTCACCTATCGGGGCATTGGCGGATAAGAAGATCCTTTCCTAAAGGAATCTAAAGTAGATGGGAACGGAAAAAGAAGCAAAAACATGTATTTACATAATATATCATTTAAAAAACTAATTATTGTTAGTCTAGTAGTCTTAGTTTCTTCTCAAGGTTCATACTTTTGATGGTTATTTACCAAATAAAGGGTATTTAAGTAAGAAAATAAGGAATAGAAAAGTGAAAAGTTATTTTTGTGTTTGAAATAATAACATCTAAATATCTTCTCTGGTGAATTTGCACATTTTTTATAGTTGATATTCTACGAAGGATAAAAATTTATATAAAAGACTCGGCAAACTGTATGCAAAAATATTGATTAAAAGAGTAACGAATGAAACTGAGAAGATGGTATGGGATGTGCAAGCAGGATTTAGAAGAGGAAGGAGATGTATGGATCAGGTCTTTTCCTTACGAGGTATAGTCGAAAAATTCTTGGTTAGAAGTCAGGTCTATTGCGCTTTTATAGACTTGGAAAAGGCCTATGACAGAGTGGTGAGGAGTGAATTGTGGTCTACATTGTCTATGTATGGGGTAAGTGGTAGTTTAATACGAGCACTGAAATCACTTTACGAGGATTCCACTGCTTGTGTCAGGATAAACGGAGCTTGCACGGACTGGTTTAACATCGAAAAAGGTGTGAGACAGGGATGTGTGGCTTCGCCATGGCTGTTTAACTTATACATGGACAATTGTTTAAAAGATCTGAAAGAGAGTGCGTATGGATTAAAAATGAATGATTTGATCGTCAAAGGCCTTCTTTACGCCGATGATCAAGTCATATTAGCGTCATTTGAAGAGGAGTTGCAGGCGATGGTTAATGTCATGCATGATGCCCTGAAAATCAAAAGAATAAAAATAAATGTAAGCAAAACGAAAGTAATGGTTTTTGAAAGAGAAGAAAGCATGACAAGCTGTAAAGTTTCGATTAGGGGAGAAAGAGTGGAACAAGTAAATTAATTTGTGTACTTGGGTTTAAAGTTTACGAGAGATGGAAAGTATGACAGTGACATTGAGCGAAGGGTGTTGGCAGAAAAACAAATGAATTGTGAACTGCAGCGCTTTATGAATAGCCAGAAAGTGTCAAAAAAGGCACGTCTGGCTGTGCATAGAGGTGTGTTGGTTCCTACACTTATGTATGGTAGTGAATGTTGAGTTTGGCAGAAGAAGCATGAAAATAGGATTAATGCTGCGGAGATGAGTAGTCTGAGAAGTATAGCCGGAGCGACTCGGTTGGATAAAGTAAAGAATAGTGAGACAAGAGAACGCTGTGATGTAAAAGAATATGTGGTTACAAAGATAGATAAAGGAATGCTTAGATGGTTTGGACACGTAGAAAGGATGGATGAAGGAAGATTGACGAAACAAATTTATAAGGCGAGTGTGAATGGAAGGAAGTCGGTAGAGGTCGAATTCGACGAACATATCTCGATCAGATTAACATTGTTTTGAAGAAAGGCCATCAGGTCAAGAGTACCAACAACCGACGAGCATGTATGAGAGCACTGATGAAAGTAACGGAAGCAAAAGACGTGTGTAAGAACCGTAGCAAGTGATAGGAAGTGGTCTCTGCCTACCCCTACGGTAAAAAGGCGTGACTATATGTATGTGTGTTACAATAAATTTCTTACTACATCTTCACTATGAGTATATTTGGTAGAAAGCGTGTTACTATGGTCGTACAAAATTACAAAAAATACTCCCGATAGTATCTAACATGAGTTTCTTTTCTCTTAATTTTTTTTCTTTAGATATAATCCTATCTAAAAATATAAATTATTTTAGTTTTTGATGATTTGTATATCATAGCATACTCTGTGTAAACTACTTAATTTTTGAGATATTTTAATTTAAAAAAATAGATAAATATTTTATTTTTTAATGCTATTAACTTTCAAGAAGTAACTAATTAACTAATTATCTCACTAATAGTTAACTACTGCTAAATAATAGCTATAAGGCACAAATTAATATTTCCCCTACCCCTATACAAAGTACACATTTTCCTCTCTTACATCAGGGAGGAAACTCATACTTACTCCCCCTCAGTTTGAGTATGTTTTAACTGATGAAACTATCTATTATATTCAAATTGTTTTCGTAATTTCTAAAACATCTTGTTTATCCTGTATTCTGGTAACAATTAAACATGAATGTTACTTTACGTTAAATAAAAATTTCAATTCAAGATTTTTATGTTTTTTGGATAAAGAATAAGAAAATCATAGTATGCTGTGGCTCACTGACAGTAAACAATGCGGTGCAAAATCGCGTTACGTTTATTGACCATAATTGATTTTTTGAAAAAATCAACATAAATGCAAAAAACTCCACCAAACCAAGAAGTGTCAAGAAGTGTCAAGTGCCAAAAAGTGAAGGACCTCGCAGAAGTAAAGCGGAAAAGTTTTCTAACATCCAAGAGCACCCTAACCCAGGAAAAACACACCGAATATATACAAATCAGGAACAAAATCAACTCAAGAATCAAAGAGATCACAAGAGAACTTTGGGCCAAATTTACAAGTGACATGGATCATGACCTATATGGTGCCCAAAGAAAGGTGTGAAAGATGCTTAAAAATCGGAAGAAACCCGTAAATAAATACGTACAGGATAAAGAAGTCACTATGGAGGTATGAGAGGAATACTTCAGGAAGCTATATGAGGACAAACAGGTGGCGGAAGAATACCAGATAGCAGCTAGCGCAACAGTTACCGAGATGGAAACAAGGGCAAGATTAAAAATACTAAAGAACAGAAAAGCTCCAGGTACAGACGATATACCAAACGAACTTTTAAAATACGGCGGTCCAGGGCTTGCAGCAAAACTGACAACACTATTTAACAAAATCTTGAGCACTACGGAAAACCCAAAGGGCAAAAAACAAAGCCTGAAAACTACAGAGGAATAACTCTACTATGCTCAACAATGAAGTTGTTTACAGGGTTGCTCAAGGACAAACTAGAGAAGCAAATAAAAACCAGAGAGGAACAACAAGGATTCAAAAATAATAGATCAACAACCGATGCCATCTTCATTACCAAGCAAATAAAGGAAAAATCAATAGAGTACAATACACCAGCATTTATTTGCTTCGTCGACCTTACTAATGCATTTGACAGAGTCCGCCTGGAAGACGCAAAAAGAAGCCCCTGCCAACATAGTAACAACGGTATTACAACCTTAACACTACTAACAGAACACAAATCAAAGCTGGAGAGAATATTACATCTAGCATCCCCACTCCAGGAGGAATTAGACAGGGAGATAGCCTTAGTCCATTTTTATTCAACCTCTTGATGGACAAAATCATAGAAGAAGTAACACCCATGAATTCGGGATACAAAATGAACAATAGGGCTATTGGTCTGCTACGCCGACGACGCTGCAATATTCGCAGAAATTGAGAATGACCTACAGAGACAGTTATTTAAGTTCTACCAGATCAGTCAGCAACTCAATATGGATATATCCATAGGTAAACGAAAACCATGACCATCGCTAGGGAGCTAATAAGATGCAAGTTGTTAATAGATAATAAACCCATAGAGCAGGTCATGCAATTTATATACCTGGGCATAGATATGTCCAGCGCTCACGACCCGGTAAAGGACCTGAGAAACCAAATTAACAAATCACCCATAATACCAGGATGTCTAAGGGAAACTGTATTGGCTAATCCTTATTTGCGAAAGAAGAGTAAAATCAAAATATACAAGACATGCGTCAGGCCAATAATGACATAAGGTATAGAAGCGAGAGAGGATACCAACAAGACCAAAAGGATGCTACGAGTCGCCGAAATGTCAGTACCGAGAACAATAGCCGGGAAAACAAGAAGAGATCAGGTAAGAAACACTGACATTAGAGCACAATGCGACGTACAGGATGTGGTGAGATGGGGAAGGCAGAGGAGAAGAGAATGGTATAATCACGTGAAGAGAATGACCGACGATAGACTACCACGCTTTGTACTAGAGGGAAAACCAGCAGGGACCCGTACACCCGGAAGACCACCAAAGAGATGGAAAGACAGCTGGCAGTCCACATCTCAGGAAATATTACAGAGGCAAGTCCGGAATCAACAGATCATCTAGATCTCTAACAAGTAGAAGAAGAAGAAGAAGAGATTTTTTGAAAAATGAAGAGCGATTCAAGTGATTTTGAATTTTTAAATACGCCACCTAATATTAAGGAACCAACCAACATAGCGTCATTAAAATTACTACCACAAAAATCCAAAAACATAATACCCAAATACAAGCAATGGGCTGAAGATAAATAATTATTCAGAAATTGTTTTACTGGCATATTTTTAACTCCAAGGAAAAAGGTTTAATAAGTGGGTAGGAGAAAAAAATCATATATATTACAAGTGAGTAAAGTGCCTTTTTTCTTCCTCGGATTTATACTGTTACATCCTTCGGGAGAAAAAGTGACACTCTCCTCCCAATTAATACAAATAGCTATTTTTTACCTACATTATCCTTTACCTCATTAAATCAAAACATATCTAAAACCTGTGTTTTTCAGGCTAAAGTTTCATGTCGTAAGACTTATTACATTCTTTAACATAAATATTAATAGAACTTTCTGTATATTCATAGATTCAAAGGTTCTTCTACATTTCTGCGTTGGTCCGAGGATACGCCATTGTCGTCTTCTCTACCTGCCGTAAAACAATTCAGCGGTTAACAAACTGCTGGATTTAACGCAGGAGGCGGAGCTCGAAATTTTCGAAGTTGAGAGAGAATTTGCTTGATCGAAACGCCCCCTAGCGGAATGCGCAAAGGCGGGGGAGAGACGCTCGTCCCGACGCACTTCGGCGACGCCTTTTCAAAATGAGTTGGACACTTGTTTAAATGCCATGATTGTATATTTGGATAAATACATTTTAAATATTTAAATTGTTCGGTGAAGTGATGCTGGCAAAGTATTGCCGCAAATAATTAAGTTTCTCGATAATAATTATTATCGATAACATACTGATTGCATTTAAATGGCCATAATCAATTATAAAAGTTCTATATTATATTTTATAATTATTGCATTAAGAACATCCACTTTAATTATTTCTTTTCAGCTCGCACTGAATTATAGCATATTTCACGAATATACGGTGGTTTTGGATTATCGTTAGAAACTCGATAACCAGTATTCAACTGTACATTTAAGAAGTACGAAAGTAAATTCCCCTAATATGTTTAAACATATCTCGTAGGTAACGAGTTTTATTTTATAAGGGACTTCTTGCTTGGAAATTGGGGGTCAATATTTTTATTTGTTAGCACGGTTAATTTTACAACCAAATCTGTTCTTAATGACTTTATTTGTTGTACATAATAAGAGAGGTAGGTAAGTAATTCAAACTAATTTCACTAATCAACTAAGCTATTAAGCTTTTATTTAAATTGTCGATTCATTTTTGTTAGATTTTTTTTAGATTTCTAGAATCATTGTAGTGGGTACCGACAGAAAATTAGACAAAAATTATACTCACTGTAAACAAGATGCTCTTTATTTGTTTATGCCAAAGGTGGAACAAAAAGAATTTGACAGGACGATAACATAAATCTATTAAACAAACTGACGGTGAATGAAAAAGACATTAATGTGCATGCAGGTGAAAAGCGTGGTTTTATTAATGGGACGGATCTCTTATTTTCGTCAAAATAAAAATCGGCCGATTATTGTGACAATATAAATACAGAGGTGTTTGTTAAATGATTAAAAGAGAAACTATTACCATCGTTACATGAACATCTGTCATTGTATTAGATAATGCTCCTTACCATTCTGAAATTTTAAATAAGCAACCAACAAACTCCTGGACGGTACAGAAAATAAAAGAATGGTTACCGAACAACAATATTTCATTTTCATAGTATTGCTTTAAGCCGGAATTATTATCGATAGCTAAAAAGCACGAAAAAGAAAAAAAAATACAAAGTGGATCAAATAATACTCAGTTATGAATATCGTGTGCTAAGACTTCCTTCCACCTTATCATTGGCAATTTAATCACATTTAAAAAGTGTGGAATATGGAAATAGTAAACAAAAAGTTGAAAAATATAAACCCCGCCAACATCCAAAGACTGTTGACTTTCCCGAAGCTTACAAATTTGAAATTTGCGACATTGTGTACAAAAAATGCGTGGTAAAAAAAAGAACATGTCTCTTTACATTAAATACCAGAAAAAGTGAAAGAAAAAGATGTATTTAAAATTTCCAGAACGAGTCTTTGGAGAATTTAATCCCATTGAGTATATTTGTGAAATATGCAAAACTTATCATGACAATCACATTGGATCTAATGGTTACAGTAATAAGGCTGTTTTGAAAACCTGGCAACGAGCACAAAATACTGCCACTCATGAAATTTGGGAAAAATGTGTCAAAAAATGTGAAAATTTAATAGAGGAATGGTGGGTTCGTGAAAACCACATCAAAGCAGTTAATCCTGTTATCATTTACAATTCGAATGAGGATAGCGACGACAGTGATTCCGATTATGATGACTATAAATCTGATGCTTGATAATACCGTAAGTACTACATGATTAAACATATTTATTAATTTCGCACCGATAATTTATTTTTGTTGCAGTCCATTTTAACATATTTAAATATGTGCCTATTTCTAACCAAAAAAATCATCGAGAGCTACATCAACGATTTCTGTTTACAATAAAGCAAAAAAATAAAAATAAAACCTCTTAACAAAAGCATAATAATAACAAGAAATTTTCGGGTTTAAATCTTAGGGGAGTCTACTGATGTACCTCTCAACACAGTGCGCCCGTTAAGTCGTTGCCTCCGTGACTAATCAGATACTGGCGTATATTGGTGAAATGAGCTATAAAATATTTACCTTAAAATTTTTATTAATAATAAATTTAACTTTTCTAATAAACTGCTCCACAAAAGTTATAGTCCGGTCAATTTAGACCAAAAAATGAGAGTGAAGTTACATAAAGTCCCAACAAGCTGAATTTCAGTGAAATTGTTCAAAATATAATTATAAACAATGTCTAGAAGTTCCTTATCATTCCCCTCTAAGGAAAAAATTTAATTCAAGGTCAAAGGTCAAAAAAATGAGTTTTTCGCGATTTTCAGCAAAACGGTAAGTTTTATTATAAAAGTACTTCAGACAAAAATTGTAGATCATAAAATTATCTATAAAAAATGTATCAATACTTTTTTTCTTACGAGCCAACGTTTCTGAGATATAACGATTCAAAAAAGTTATAAAAGTTGTAGCTCCTAAAAAAACTACCTGTTTAGATAAGCATCGATATGCATGTTTCGTTAAAAATACTAAAAATAAAAAACAAGTTCAATTAGCTTGTCTTCCTCCAACCTCAGTTGCTGCTCACCAACATCTTTTTCGAGTATATTACCAAGTTCAAGTGTGGCTTGGTTATCAGCTAGACCCTACAGACTGGGGTTGGAAGTTGGTCAACAATATATTAGAGCCAGTTCAAACTTTACTTCCACCTGCGCCGGAAAAACTTCTGAACACTATTTTTTGCAACTGCAAAAAGGGATGCAGTGCTAAATGTGGTTGCAAAAAAGTCTTGTTCTGTCTTGTTCTTTGGCATGCACAAATTGTCAAGGCCGGTCGTGCTCTAATTTTGAATCACAAACAATGAAGGATTCGTTTGACTCCGACGAAGTATCATGCGATACATCGCTATTGACGCAATTTACTTGCATCCAAAATGAAGATGAAGAAGAAGCAGGAGAAGAAGAACAAGAAGAAGATTAAGAAGAAGAACAAGAATTTGAAACTTACGAATAAGACGAATAAACTTCAACACTTTTTTTTCATTTACATCGCTTTTATCTTTCCCAATCTTTGAAAATTTCCGTTATTTTGCAATAGTTTTACATTAAACAGGATCACAACTGACCCGTGGAGTAGGCCTACTGGGGAAACCACGTTAAAAAAAACGCGCTAAGTACACTACCTCATAGGTGGCGTGGAAACGTGTGCATATTATGACAATAACAACTTTTATAACTTTTTGAATCGTTATATCTCAGAAACGGTGGCTCGTAAGAAAAAAAGTATTGATACATTTTTTATAGATAATTTTATGATCTACAATTTTTGTTCAAGGTACTTTTATGATAAAACTTACTGTTTTGCTGAAAATCGCGAAAAACTCATTTTTTTGACCTTTGACCTTGAATTAAATTTTTTCCTTACAGGGAAATGATGGGGAACTTCTAGACATTGTTTATAATTATGTTTTGAACAACTTCACAGAAATTCAGCTTGTTGGGACTTTATGTAACTTCGAATGTCTAAATTGACCGGACTATAAGGGAAGTTCACAAACATTGGATTTATGTTACAATTATTAACTGTTTTATTTATCAAGGTTTTGTTTGTAATACATATACTGAATGTTTACTTGCTTATCTGAATAGTTTTTTTTGTTTCCAAGTTGATTAGTTTTTTTAGAAAATGTAGTGATATACGAGTAAAATGCGGTTTAAAGATACAATAAATATAATAAACAACCTAATAATATTTAAATATACCTAAATTAATAGCATTAAATTATGTTTATATGTTTGTAGGTAAGTCTAGGTATACATACATACATATAGTCAGGCCTTTTTCCCGTAGGGGTAGGCAGAGACCACTTCCTTCCACTTGCTACACTTCTTACACACATCTTTTGCTTCTTCTACTTTCATCAGTGCTCTAATACATGCTCGTCGGTTGTTGGTACTCTTGACCTGGCCTTTATTCAATCTGATCTGATCGAGATATGTTTGCCGAGATCTACCTCTTCCGTCTTGTTCATTTACACTCGTCTTATAAATTTCGCACGAGGAAAATGTCACTTAAAATTTTACTGTCCAGCAATTTTAAGTAGACAAAATTATTATCTATTAGCTATAAACCTATTAAAACAAAAATTAAATTAAGAACAATTTAAGAGAGAGCATAAAATTAAAATAAAGAAAATGAGAATACTCGTATTTAAAAGGAGCTGTTAATATATCCTTCAGTCGGTATCTTGATTCTCCGTCACTGCGCGTGGGGATTTCCCTTTTCCCTTTCTTAGCGTCGCGACGCCCGAGGCGACGCCCAGGCCGTTATGCGTCGACGTTTAATTACAACGTACGCTTCGTGGTTTATGTACCGAAAATTTGAAACTTCGGAAAATTTATCGAGTGCGTTTATGTATATTCGACTGAGGAGGGTTTTTCGGAATGAATTAGTACAAAGTTCTAGCGATAAATTAAAAAAGTTTGTAATATATAGCGGTTCTTCTCTTATCAATTGTTTTAGTTTCGGTTTATTTATGGTAACGTTATTTATTACAGGGATACTATCAAGCGTAATAATTAATATTTTCAACTAAATAATTAACTTTAATCTTATAAAATTTACAGTACCTTAAAATTTAAATGCCAAACATAATTACAGTTATTTTCCAAAGTTTACAAACAATTGAGAAACATTCACATTTGGTTATCATTTACAAAAAAACCAATTTGGTACATAACTTGAAAAAAGTTTGCTGCGAATCTATAGCTGTAATTTTAATTGACTGTTTCCAAAGTTCGTTTCAAAAGTGGGACCTATCTCATGAAAGAGTAACAGATATGTGTAATTGAGCTTGTGTAGTGCAGAACAAAGACGTCTATAATGCTGCTCGATACGGTTGCGGCATACTTGCTCATTGGCTAGCAAATGGCTGCTGTTTAAAATCGGGTATTTTACCTTTTTTATGTTGTTAAATGTCAAATATTGGGTCCCATGGAAATTGCCTGATAAAAGAGAAGAAGAAGAGAAAATGTCAAATATTAGAGGTTGTTTTTGTAGAGTTCATCAGAGTTTATTTTCTTAGTTTTCTCACCGTGTTTAATTAATTGTAATATGTATTTAAGTTTTATAAGTATATAAAAAAATATGTCTTATTCAAAGCAATTTCTGTATTTACTAAGGTAAGAGTTTTCATCGTTCTAATGTCAAATTTTACCTGCGTGCACAAGCGTCGTGCGCAATGAGATAGGTCTACTGTGATCGACATTGTCTATGTATATCGGATCGAAGTGTGAACAACAAATATTCTGCCATTTGATCATTTGTAAAACCAAAGTTTTTATTAAAGGACATTTTAGTTATCTCAGAGATTTGAGTTGATTTTTGTGTTTAACTGTTTAACTGTTTTAGACGTTTCAGTTTTATTGTTGCTGGATTCTTGTTAAATGCCAGTAAAGACCAGGTGTGTCCAGATATCAATTTTGGTTTGTTCTCGATATTTTTCCGTTCTATTGTTCCTGGAGTTCTTGTTGCAATGCCTATGAAAGTCAAAATATCAATTTCGGACATATTGTATTATGTGGGTGAACATGTTTGACCAATTAAGGATTATGTATTATAATCCAATTATGGAAATTAAGGAATATTAATATTTAGAAGGTTCTGGCTAGGAACAGATCCATCTTTCTCTTTGTTAAAGTCACTATGAATAAGCACAAACAAAATGATTGATTATTGGAGAACAATATCAAACTCACCACTGAAAAAATCATCTTTCACAAAGTGCTTGCTTCAAACAAACATAAACTTTGAGATTGGTTTTCCTATGTTTAACATCATCATCCATTTCTAAGCTGCCTTAGGATTTGAAGGAAATTTATGTAAAGATATAATCGAATTGCCATAATATGTAGAGCATTGTGGAACAGAGCATATTTTTCGCGATTTTATCACCATATCACCTTTTTTAATCCTTTTCATTAGCGGATTTTGTGGATTATGAACACCAATTCTTCACTAAATATCGTTTAAATACACTTTTTACCCATATAAACAAATGGAGGTTAGTTTGTTGTTCACACCTCGAGATGTTCATACGATCAATCATAGATGTCGCCCACTCCGTGATTTTCCCTATGGGGAAAAGTAGAGAAAATATGCTACCTGAGCTGCAATATTAGCGATACATGGGATCATAGTTATGAAATAAGAACTCGAATTGAAAAAGCCAGAAGCGCTTTTAACCGCCTTAAGAAATTCCATTGTAAACTCTTTCTTAATATCAATATACGCATAAAAAATCTCAGATGCTACGTCTTTAGTGTTCTCCTCTACCAAGTAGAAAGCTAGAGTCTTACCAAGGCTGTCACCAAACGCTTAGAGGCATTCGAAATGTGGTGCTACCGACGCATGTTACGGGTCTCATACATTTTCTTATAGTGCATCTCCTATTGGAGGTTTGCTATCATCACAGCTATCCGGACCTTATTGACTGCAGCTCGGAAGAATTTAACATTGCTACAATTAAACCAGTCCCTTAGGTTTTTAAGCCAAGACACACGGCGTCTTCCAATATTTCTCCTTCCACCAATCTTTTTCTGAACTATCAGCTGGAGAAGTGCGTATTTGGGTCCTCTCAGTATATAACCTAGATATTGAAGCTTTCTCTTTTTTATGGTGTTAATGACTTCACATTCTTTATTCATCCGATTTAGGACTTCCACATTGGAGATCTTTTCTGTCCAGGGGATCCGCCACATTTTACGGTAGAAACACATCTCGAAGGCTTGTAGTTTGTCTGTGTGATTCTTCTTGAGAGTCCATGTCTCCACTCCATACAAAAGCGCGGAAAACACGTAACAACGCAGCATCCTCATCCTAAGCCCAATCTTGATATCTCGACTAGTGAACAACTTTTTTTCCTAAATGTTGACCTGGCTATCTCTATTCTCGTTCTTATTTCTTTTGTTTGGTTACCCGATTGTTCTATCCAGGCTCCCAGGTATTTGTATAGCTGCACATTATCTATTAAGATGTCTGCTACTGACACGTTTACATGGTTGTGATTTTGGGGGAACTTTGTAACTACCATTAACTTGGTTTTCTTAAGAACTATCTTTAGACCGTATTCGTTACATCGATTATTTAATTTCTCTAGAAGAAGTTGTATGTCACTTTGATTGCTCGTTAAAAAGACGGTGTCATCGGCATATCGCATATTATTTATAAACTCTCCGTTAATAACTATCCCTAACGATTCTTCTTGCAAGGTTTCTTTAAAAAAGGCTTCGCTATACAGGTTAAATAGTATTGGCGATAGCATGCATCCTTGTCTTACACCACTACGGATTTCCATTTCCTCTGTTGGCTCTCATACATATACCATACAAATAACATCTCGATTCTCGAGAGGCTCAGAAAAGACAAGGAAATTATTACTACCGTAAAGAACATTATACGTAATGATAAGTACCGACTTTTACAATTACAAGGCAAGATTGAGGGCAAGCGAGGTCCTGGACGCAGGCTTATATCCTGGCTGGCCAATCTTAGAAAATGGACTGGCCTAACGCCAACTGACTTATTCCAAACTGCAGTGAATAGAATAAGATGGGCCTACGTGGTCGCCAACATCATAAGATGATAGGCAGGCACAGGAATCAATTTATGAAAATAGAAAAAGGGCAGGATGCCCTAAAAATTCCTCCAAGCAATTTGTAGGAGAGAGCAGACAAAGCCTTTAATGTTTCTGTTGCAACGTTAGTATTAAATTAGATGATGTGTGGAAATTATAAGAAATAAAATTTATTAAGGTGGAAAAATATTTGCGCTAATGTGACAAAAGTTGAAAACGAATACATTGACAGCGAAAGTGAATTTTCAGATAATGAAGCTGACGACGATGATGACGACTTAGGTTGCAAACCCATCGTGTTGTCTCTTATTTTTTTATTTTGATTTTAACTTTAATTTTATTTTTAATTTCCAATTTTAATTATGAACTAAAGATTAAATTTTTATTTTTTTACTAATATTTATCTAAGATGTAGTGTAATATTAGCTTATTAAGAATTTAATAAGCATTTAATGCTTTTTGGGTAATATATAAATAAATGTTTTAAATTCTTTTTTGAAATAAAATTATAATATTATTTGTAACCACCCTCGCCTTGGCTATAAGATGCAAACCTATCGAGCGAACTTTTTCAGGTCTCTCTGCATCGTTGCCGGTTAGATCTGCGTAACTATTTTTAAGGTCATAGCTCAACTCGTTTTCCACTACCTTCATTGCTAACTTTTTTTTTTTATGAAAATAGTCGCAAAAAGGGTAGACATATCGTGTGGGCCGCGGACGGCCCGCACTGCGACTATTAGAAGGGGAAGGGATTATAGAAAGGAAATGATTGTGGACACGCTTTTTAAAAAGTTGTAGGTCATAGTTCTCTGGAAAAACTGATTTTGGAAGCTTATTCCATTCCGTAGCAGCCCTGTAAAAGAAGGATTCTTAATAAAGATTGGTCCTAGTAGTGTCAAGCTTGAGAGTAAATGTGTGAGACTGATCAGCGTGCCGAGTTCTTCGGCCGAATGTGGCCAATGGTGGTACAAGAGTTTTTATTTCTCTGGAGCATCTGCCATGGAAATATCTGTAGAGCAATGACTGGTCTGCAAC
This sequence comes from Agelastica alni, assembly GCA_950111635.1. Classification (NCBI taxonomy): domain Eukaryota; kingdom Metazoa; phylum Arthropoda; class Insecta; order Coleoptera; family Chrysomelidae; genus Agelastica; species Agelastica alni. Next base: position 61,385,978 of record OX467710.1, on the reverse strand, counting down.
TTTTCTTCTATGTTCTAGAGGGTGAAGGGTATCTGTGAGAGTTGAGCTGTTTATCAAGCGAATGACTCTTTTCTGAATGGAATCTAGAAGACGAAAAGAATGCCTTGATGCTGAACCCCAAATGTGCGAGCAATACTCCAGTAGAGGTCGAATTTGAGCCTTGTACGTCGTCAACAGTTGATCAGGAGTAAAAAACTTTCTGGCTTTCCACAGAAAACCTAGCCTCTGGCTTGCCGACTTTGCGATGTTAGCAACATGGTCATGCCAAGACATATTATTGGACACCGTGACTCCCAAAATCGAGATGGAGGGACTTGGTTCAAGGGTATTTCCGGACATTGTGATGGGATGATTTGAGGAATTCACTTTCTTTGAAAACTTTGCACATTGTGTTTTTTGGGCGTTAAACTGAACAAGATTGTTGGTTCCCCACTCGACGATTGCTTTAAGATCTCTATTGATGGAATCAACCTGTTACTGCCTGAGTCTATTTGTATCATTCACCGAAAGTTATCGATAGGATGTGAAAGTTGAGACAAGTGTGCTATCGTCTGCGAAACTGTAAATGGGGTTCGTGGTGGTTTTCAAGAGGTCGTTGATGTGTAAAAGAAATAAGGTGGGGGACAGGATGGAACCCTGGGGTACCCCGGCATCAGAAGAAATACCGTCAACTGCCACATGTAAGGAGCGATATTGCATGAAGCTCAAGAGCCATTGGCGCAGTTTGGTTGGGAGACCGTAGGCAGATAATTTACTTAACAATGCCTGGTGCCAAACGCGGTCAAAGGCTTTAGATATATCCAAGGCTATTGCACGGGATTCACCAAACTTTTCAATAGTGTTTTTCCAGAGCTGAGTGACATAAGCCAGCAAATCTCCAGTAGACCGAAGTTGTCGAAATCCATATTGTCTGTCATGGATTAACTCAAATTTCTCTAGATATTTGATAAGTTCGGTGGTAATCACTTTTTCCATAACTTTGGATATGACTGAGAGCAATGCAATAGGGCGATAATTTGCAGGAATAGTCTTCTTTCCTTTTTTCGGAATCGGTTGGACTTTAGCGTTTTTCCACATGGACGGAAATACTCCTTTGCTGTATGATAACTTGAAGAGTCTACAGAGAACTGGGGTGAGCTCTTGAGCACAGGTCTTCAGGACAATTGTCGAAATTCCATCTGGTCCTACTGCCTTATTAGAGTCAAGATTTCGTAGGATTTTCCTGATAGTGCGATGGCGGATAGTGACCTCAGGCATTGATGCGTTTATTCTAGGTATCGTTGGGGGTTGTTTTTCAATGAATTTGTATAATTGGTTTCAAAGTTTACGGCCCACCGTACAAATGAATCTATTATTCAAGAACTAAATATTCAACTAAATCTGTCAAAAAAGATAAACCGAATCTTTTTAACATTGCAAGAAGGACAGACTCATTGCAACTACTAATAGTCGAACGATAGGTATAGGGGAAGCGCCTGCGCGGAAGATCACCCAAGAGATGGGTGGACCAAACTAAAGATCTAATTGTTTTGAAAAAAGGCCAGGTCAAAAGTACCAGCAACTGATAAGCTTGTATGAAGACTTTGATAAAAGTAGAAGAAGTAAAAGAGCTCACTTCGTTCGGCGAGTAAACTCAGACGCGCTATGAAAAGTCCCACTTCTCCGCTTGAAATAATCTACTATTTATTGTAATTCTGATATCAAAGTTCCAAACAATTTATATGTCAAATCGTTAAATATGCAGTTATGATACTCAGTTTTATACTTTTTTAATAAGTTTGCTAATATTTATAGTAATTAGTTATTATTTAATGCTCGTTAAATATAACTTAAATTGTTGATTGGTTACGTGATATTTCTTTAGAAATAAACCAATAATTGATTATTTACTTGTTACGGCTAAATTTTGATTTATTATTGATAATTATTATTCTAAAAATTTTGCTACAAAATGACACTAGATATACATAAACACCCACACATTTACAAAAAATTAAAGGTGATAAATTAAATGTTGATTTACCAGTCTGTTAGACAAAAGAATTATTTCTTTGGCAAGTGAACGACCTTACATCAAATTTGACTTAACGTCTACAATATTAACATTCGTCATTTACTGCAGAGTATAATCTTTCCTGGTATTTGGCTGGAAATCACCTTTCTCAGACTAGGTTAGGTTAGGTTAGGTATTATGTGAGTGGGGCGTGGTCGCCTCTCCACTGCGACCATTAGTAGGTCTATTGTGGCTCACCCCTAGAGGTCACAGTTCACCGCACAATCAAGCCCTTCTCACGAAGTTCATGGTTGTATAGGGTGAGATTTTTTTTAAATCGGTGGGTTCTAGTTTGGTGTATACAAATATGTTGAACCTTATTCTTTCCAGGCCGGGGCATGAACATAGTATATGTTCAGCAGTTTCGTCTTCCACGCAGCAGAACCGACAGTCCGTTTGTTGGTTCAGATCTATCTTTCTGAGGTGGTATCTTAGACGACAGTGTCCTGTAAGCAGTTCTGATAGAATACGCAGGTCATTTCTGCTCCATTCTAGGATCTGCTTAGTTGTGTTTCTCGAGGGTTGAAACGGTAGAAACGCCTTCGAGTGGGTTAACCCCTGGTATGTCGGACCAGTACGTGAGTACCTCTCCGCCCAGTCCGAAATAATTGTTTTGGCGGCACTTGTTGTGACTCCAAAAACCGGTTTTGATCCAGTGAACGCAGATTCGGCCCCCTGTTTTGCTAGGGTGTCGGCTTTTTCGTTTCCTTCCACCCCTGGTGCCCAGGTACCCAAAATAGGGTCACCCTGTTGTTCGCACCAAGGTGCTCTAAGGATTCAATGCAATTCCATACAAGTTTAGAATTTATCTTGTTGGAGCTCAGTGCTTTTAAAGCAGCCTGGCTGTCCAATATTATATTTATGTTTTTGTTTGCTAGAGGTCTTTTGGTCAACTCTCTTGCACATAATTCAATAGCGAATACTTCAGCCTGAAAGATTGTAGCATACCTGCCAAGACTGGTAGATATTTCAATCTTTGGTTTCCTGCTGAAAACACCGGCCCTAACTCCATCTGGGGTTTTCGAGCCATCTGTGTACATTACGTATTCAGTCTCCTGGAAGAGGATTTGTCCCCTCGCCCATTCGTCTCTATTCGGAAAGAAGACTTTGAACGACTTTTCTACGTGTATTTTTGTGGCTAGCAAGTCAGGAACCATCCCGAGAATTTGGTGCTTTTTTGTTTCACTCAGTATCCCAGAGTGATCCTTGAGTTGCTCTCCATTAATTTGCTTTTCCAAAGACAGAAATCTGTAGAAGACTATCCTGGCCTATCTCTCCAAGAAAATATCTAGGGGAGGAAGATGTAGGAGGTGTTCCATTGCTGCCGTTGGTGTGCTGGACATAGCTCCAGTTATGACCAGGCATGCCAGCCGCTGAAGGCCAGCAAGCTTTGCTCTAGCTGTCTGTTGTAACCCTTTGGTTCACCAGACTACTGAACCATACGTGACCATAGATATTATTATTGTTTGATAAATCCAGTAAATCTGTTTGGGGTTAATTTCCCAAGATTTGCCACATACTCTTCTGAGATTCCAGAGAGAAAACCTGGCTTTGTTTATTGTTTTTTCCAAGTGGGCGTTCCAGGTGAGTCTTTTATCCAGAACTACACCCAGGTATTTTGTTTCCGCCGCAAATGGAATGCTGCCGAAGCTTATCTAGCTTTTTCCTTTGTGTAAAAGGAATAATTACAGTTTTCCGGGGGTTGACAGACATCTGTTTCCTCTCGCACCATCTGTATACTGTGTTAAGGGCTTCTTGGAGGACGTTTGAGATCGTCGCTTCAAATTTACCTTTAACTATTATAACCAGATCATCCACATAGCATTGAAAATCTACTCCCTGCATGAAAAGCTCGCTCAGCAGAGAGTCGACTAGCCTAACAATCCTTTATTAATTGGACATCAATAATCTTAATCCTAATAATCTCAAAATTTGGTTCACACCTACAAATATAAATATTCAACCGAAGATTGATTGAATAGATCTCAATATTCCTCAAAATATCTCATTTCTAAGTTAGGATGATGTAAATTTCTAAGGATTTCTTTAAAATAAATCTTGAGAACATCATGGCTTCTCAGACATCTGAAAGGATAAAAAAAAACAATTCCAAAGTATCTTAAACTTCACTGTGAAAACTTCAGAAAGCAAAAATAATTTTCTTCATACAGTTGTCTCTAATATGCCTTTTTATCAAAATAAGAAAACGTCTTTATTCACAAGAAATTTACTTATCTTCTTACACACTTCAAAGAAGAACCAGAAACGCTATCAAAAATTAACGTCTTCTCTCCAGGAGATACCAACGACGAAAGAGAACAAGAACCTGTCCTTTTATCCCTTCCCATTAAAATTCTATTCATCTGGGCTAGTAGGTTAACGGTTGTTGCCAGATCTAATTAAATGTATTTAATATTTCGCAACATAATATATTAGAATTCTCATAAATTGAATTCTATGATATTCCTGATAACTTTTTCAATATAACTTACCTTTCGTATACCTTGTCACAATGCTGAATTACTTTATTTATGCAAAAAAAATATAAAACGATTTAATTAGTTATATAAAAATAAGCCAAAATAATCTTAGTTCTGAAATGAAAACCATGTAGTATCTACAATACCTATTTTCATAGAACATATTTAGCTGTGAATATTCAACTAATCAACCAATTAATGAGCTTTAATTGAAATTATGAAAACAAAATATACGAGGAAAAAAAAAATATATATCAAAAAGGAACACAAGTGCGAGATATTTCGTTACAATCTGTGATACATCCATCTTTTAACCCATTACAAGGCGATGGGCATTCGGTAGTCACGTCTTCGGCTAAACAAAAACCTGTATACGTTAGTTCTTGTAACACCTGTGAATTCTGTAATTAGTAATAATACAAATTAAACTTTAACTAGCCAAACCAGTAATTACGAAGAATAGAATAGCCCCCACTTATCTATTACCAGCTCGTTTTAATTATCGAATAAATGAAGTCGGGCCTTAACTATTGTGATCGGCGATTGGACAAAGCAGATACACAATTTTTTTATTCAATGGGTTCTGAGCTTGTGAAATAATTGACGCTTCGAGATTGAAGATAATAAAACATTTTGTAATTGAAAAAAAATTTTGGTAGATCTGTTCGGCCTAGTTAAAGACATTAGAAAGTATATAAAGGGACCAATTTTTTATTTCCGAAAATTATTTAAATTTTGTTTTTTAATAATAGCTATTTAAGTCAGCGAATTCTACAGAGTATCAATTCAAAAACAGTTTAAGCTCTTATTCAGATAATAGTTACAGGACGTCAAGCGTTATTGACATTGAAAAAATAGTTTATGTTCACTTTTTTACTAGAAAATCTCATTCAACGGTATTACATACATACATATAGTCACGCCTTTTTTCCGTAGGGGTAGGCAGAGACCACTTACTTACTTCCACTTTCGCTACACATCTTTTGCTTCCTCTACTTTCATCAGTACTCACATACATGCTCGTCTGTTGTTGGTACGCTTGACCTGGCCATTCTTCAAAACAATGTTGATCTGATCGAGATATGTTCGCCGTGGTCGACCTCTACCGACTTCCGTCCATTTACACTCGCATTATAAATTTGTTTCGTCAATCTTCCTTCATCCATCCTTTCTACGTGTTCTAACCATCTAAGCATTCCTTTATCTATATTTGTAACCACATCTTCTTTTACACGACAGCGTTCTTTAATTTCACTATTCTTTACTTTACCCAACCAAGTCACTCCGGTTATACTTCTTAGACTACTCATCTCCGCAGCTTTAATCCTGTTTTCATGCTTGTTCTGCCAAACCCAACATTCACTACCATACATTAGTGTGCAATTTAGATACTTGGGCATAGATATGTCCAACGCTCACGACTCGGTAAAGGACCTGAGAAACCAAATTAACAAATCAGCCATAATATCAGAATGTCTAAGGGAAATTGTATGGGCTAATCCTTACATGCGAAAGGAGAGTAAAATCAAAATATATAAGACATGCGTCAGGCCAATATTGACGTATGGTATAGAAGCTAGAGAGGATACCAACAAGACCAAAAGGATGCTACGAGCCGCCGAAATGTCAGTACTAAGAAAAAGAGCCGGGAAAACAAGAAGAGATCACGTAAGAAACACTGACATTAGAGCACAATGCGATGTACAGGATGTGATGAGATGGGGAATGCAGAGGAGAAGAGAATGTCATAACCACGTGAAGAGAATGACCGACGATAGACTACCGCGCATTGTACTAGAGGGAAACCCAGCAGGGACCCGTCCACCCAGAAGACCATCAAAGAGATGGAGATACAGCTGGCAGTCCACATCTCAGGAAATATTACAAAGGCAGGTCCGGAATCAACAGATCATCTTTGCAGTGCCCCAGTTTTCAAAACATTTTGAAATATTGTTAACAAATATGTTAAATAACAAAGGTAAACAATGAGCTCCTTGTGGTACTCCTGATGTTATTTGAATAATATTTGATTTAAAACACCCAATTCTCACCTGGTGTGTGCGATCTATTAAAAAACTGTTAAACCATTGTAAAGACCGATGACTGAAATCAAAATTACTCAATTTTCTCAACAGGATACTGTGGTCTACTCTATCAAATGCTTTGGAGAAGTCAGTATAGATAGCATCCATTTGACTATTCAATATTTTCTGTTCGAAGAGTACCAAATTTGTAACTTATGATTTGTACTGTGAAAATCCATGTTGATTATTTATCAAGCGTGTTCTTTACAATAAAATTTAAACTGTTCCTATATTAAATTATCAAATAATTTTGGTATAGAGGATTGATTACATATACTACGATAATTTGGTATACCCTGTTTATTACCGGATTTAAAAATTGGACAGATGTAAGTATGTTTCCATAAATTAAGGTGGCTATGACACGACTTTTTTTTGACGCTTTGATTGACAATTTTTAAAGGTGTACCCAGTAAAATGTTATTTAATTAATTAATAATTGATATCAATAATAAATAACACGTAATTATTTATAAATTGAAAATAAATTTTTGTCAAAAATAAACTACGCTTCTGTTATTCTGGCATTTGCACGTAACAGTTGTCAAGCCAGGGAAATTATCACTCATTAGTCTTTCGGAAAATTCAGGTTGTCGTCATAGCAACCTGTCAAAATCAAGGCATCTGATTGGCTTAAAACAACAGGTATAAAATTTCCAATATAATTATTTTATATTTAGGCTACGGTTTTTGGATAAAACAAGAAAATGATTATTCAAAAAGAAAGTAATGACAGTAATATTATATATGAAAAATACAGTGAACGACCTTCCATACAAAATGCCACTATGAATACAGCTAGTTTTAAAATTATATATTATTACTTTTCGTTATGGCTGCTTAAGTGTCTTAAGGTTATTTTAGTTAATTTAATACAGCTGTATTGTATAGAAATACCTTTTTAACTGAAGTCAAGTATCAAACTTATCGACCAGCACGTTTTTTTTTTGTTCAAATCTGCATAATAATAACTTTTTTCCGAATAAGCTTGTACGCGATCATGCGATGTAATTCACAGGTTAGGTGTGTAATCATAGGGGAACACGTCAAATGGTAACAATACCTTCTTGTCTTTTAATTTCTAGTCACATTTTGTACAATTATTTATTAGAAAGAGAAAAAAGCATGACAAACTGTGAAGTTTTAATTAAGAGAGAAAGAGTGAAATGAGTTTGTATACTTGGGTTCAAAGATTACGAGAAATAGAAAGTATGACATTTTGACAGTGTGACATTGAGCGAAGGGTGCAGTGCATAGCTTTAGGAACAGCCAGAAAGTGTCAAAAAAGGCACGTCTGGCTGTGCATACAGGAGTGTTGGTTCCTACAGTTATGTATGTTAGTAAATATTGGGTTTGGCAAAAAAGCATGAAAATACGATTAATGCTGCGGAGATGAGTAGTCTGAAAAGTATAGCCAGAGTGACTTGGTTGGATAAAGTGAAGAATAGTAAGATAAGAGAGCGCTGTGTCGTTACAAAGATAGATAACGGAATGCTTAGATGGTTTGGACACGTAGAAAAATTGACGAAACAAATTTATAAGGCGAGTGTGAATGGACAGAAGTCGGTAGAGGTCGACTTCGGCGAACATATCTCGATCAGATCAACATTGTTTTGAAGAAAGGCCATGTCAAGAGTACAACAATTGACGAGCATGTATGAGAGCACTCATGAAAGTAGAGGAAGCAAAAGATGTGTGTAAGAATCATAGCAAGTGGTTTCTGCCTACTCCTTCGGAAAAAGGGCGTGACTACATATATGTATGTATGTCATGTACACACATAAATGCACACCTTGATTATAAAAATATAATTAACTTACTCTTGACTTAAATCACTCAATAATTTTACGTTCTTTGAAAAAGGCTGCTCACTTTCATACTCTGAACCATTACTGTCCATCATATTTTATTTTCTAATTTAAAATTTAAATAATATTTAAACACAGTCTGATCAGAATTTTTAAATTTGATAATTTTATTTTACGAACAAATCTGAATTCTGGATTTTATTTTTTGACATCTATTTGTCACGTAATCATGTGTTAAATTTTGACAAATAGGTATATTGTATTGTAGTAGAGTTGAATGCTGAATTCATACTGTTAATTTTTAATAAGCTACGTTTTCGACCATATTTAACAATTTTTGTTGCGCGTGTATGTTTTCCAAAAAAAAAAAACAGTCAGTAACTCGACAAATATTTCCCAATTCCCCATTGTATATTTTTAATACCTTTTTTTATTGTAAATTAGCAGTTATTCACACGTTTACGATCACATCGTAAACATTATCTCCTAATTAATTAAAGAGCGCGGTTCCGACGCATTTTTCGACATTTTTTTTGAACACATATCGGACAGAACTCGGCAAATAAGAATTAAAAGGCGATAAATTAGTTTTCAATGAGGTGCAATGAAAACAAGGTTTTAAAACTTTAAAAAGATAATTATAAAGTTAATTACTCAAGACAAACGATTGCTTCAATACCAACTAACGGCTATACGACATCTCGTTACTTTGCTTTATTGCTTTTTTCTTTTCGTTTTGTGTTTGGTAATAACATTTTAGAATTATTTATTTTAGAGGATACTAAACGAAACACGATGAACCAATAATAAATAATAAAGTAAAAAATAATGTGAGACAAAATAGTAATTTACGTAACAAGTTCCGAAAGTGATATTTTACGGGATGAGTTTCCAGGACGAGCCGTAGGTGAGTTCTGGAATCCTGCGAATCTCACATATATGGCAGCTATCTATTGAAAAGTATGGAGAAACTTTAGCTGTGGCATTAGATATCTCCAAGGCGTTCGATCGAGTTTGGCACCAGGGACTCCTCGCCAAGCTTCCATCTTATGGCTTGCCTCCTCAGCTGTGTTCTCTGCTTGCTAGTTTTCTCTCAAACAGGTCTCTCCATGTAGTGGTCGATGGAGTTTCATCTGACACTCTACTCATAAATGCTGGTGTTCTGCAAGGATCCATTCTAGCACCAACACTATTTTTACTTCACATCAACGACCTATTGAAAGCAACTTCATGTCCCGTACACAGCTTTGCCGATGATAGTACCCTCCATACCGCTTTCTCTTCCAGGGCCCCTATATCAGCCCGTGAAACCAGAAATGAACGAGGAAGAAATGTTAACAATATAAATATGGACTTAGCAACAATTCTCGAATGGGGATCCATAACTTGGTAGAATTCAATGCAAACAAAACACAAGCATGTCTTTTCTCTAGAAAAGCCGATCTCACTGTGCCTTACATAACTTTGTCAGGAGTAACCATACCACTGAAGTCATCCATATCGATGCTTGGTATTACTATCAGCAATAACCTTTCCTGAGAGAATCACGTGAGGTCCATTGCCAAAAGTGCATCCCAAAAACTTGGTTTTTTGTTTCGTGCCAAGAGCTATTTCACCTCCAGTCAGCTGCTTATGATCTATAAGGCACAGATCCGACCTGTACTGGAGTACTGTTCCCATATTTGGAGTGCAGCACCTAAACATATCCTGAAGCTACTGGATTCTGTCCAAAAAAGGGAAATTCGTCTCGTCGGTGATGCCTCGCTTACAAACTCGCTCACTTGTCTGGAACACCGTAGAAAAGTTGGCGATTTGTCTCTATTTTATAGATATTTTCATGGGCGATGCTCTTCTGAAATATCAACAATCGTTCCTCCTTTGGCAGTCTCTTTAAGATTAACCCGTCAAGTTCAGTCTTCACACCCCTTCGTGGTCACTTTGGAGACCTGCAGAACATCACTTTCCAAAGACTCATTCATCCAACGAATTGCGAGGCTTTGGAACTCATTGCCTAGGGAAGTGTTCCCCGAAGCATACAACCTCCAGAAATTTAAGAAGAACACCAACTCCTACCTTCTTTCCCTTGGTTCCCACGATGTTCTCTGAACATTACAGGATATCCCTTTTCGTGGGAACCAGAACATAAAAAAAAAAAAAATCACTTTTGGATCGTGTTACGTACAATATTTTTTTTGTAGCCGTTTTTTATGATAAAAAGAAAATCGATGGATAATAACTTATATAGACAATTGCATAAAACAATAACTCTTATAAATACATTACTTTTAAATATTAATTACACAATTATGACAATTACTTACAATAATATTATTAGGGATATTAACAGAAGTGGCAGTGTTGAAATTAGAATTCGACGCATCAGTAATTGTACTAGTTTTCGAGATATTAATTTCATTACGGCCCTTTTCAATCTGTGAAGCTATGTGAATTTTGTTTCTTAAAGAATTTTCTATGTATCCCTCTGCTACATTGGTTGATTTCCATCCTCCGTGTCTCTTCAAGTTGGTTATACTACCACCACTTTCAGCAAGTAAAGTGGCTGAGCTTCAGCGTAAACAGTGCCCGGTGTATCCTTTGGGATTAGGTAATTTAAGAAATTCAGCAATTGTGGACAATCGTGGACAAGAATCTTACAGGCTCCGTTATGAGTTTTACACCATACTCAGACAGAATCATGATGCTCCAGCTGGCAACACGCACTGGAAAAATGAATATAATACAGGCATATGCACCAACAGCTGAGAAGGAAGATGATGAAGTTGAAGAATTTTATGCTGAGCTAGATACTATCTTTAGAAGCATAAAGAGCAATGATATCAGAGTAGTAATGAGAGATTTTAACGCCAAAGTGGGCAAAGTCAAGGTTGAAGCACACACAGGGAGTTTTGGCCTAGGAGAGAGGAATAATAGAGGTGATCGACTAATAGAGTTCTGTCAAGACAAGAATCTTATGGTATCAAATACCTTCTTCAAACTACCAAAACGCAGATTGTATACCTATAAATCTCCTGCGGATAGCCCGGAAAATACGGTAAGAAACCAAATAGACTACATACTCAACAACAACCTATATAGAAACTCAGTGAAGGCTACGAAAACATACCCAGATGCTGACATTAATTCCGATCACAACCCAGTAATAGCTAAACTTAGTATCAGGATGAAGAAGATAACAAAATGTCAAAACAATTATATCGATACGAAACTTCTTGAGGACCCTAAAATCCATAATTCAGTAAAGAAGGAGACTAATGAATGTATGAGAGACATCAACAAACTAAACGTGATCAGTGTGGATGAAAGGCGGAAACAGTTGCAAACACGATTAGAAACAATAGCCAAAGAACACTTAATAAGCAAAAGAATCAAGAAAAAACCCTGGATAACATCGGAAATCCTGGATCTTACGGAAGAGAGAAGAAAGAGCAATGGCAAAGTGGAGGAATATAAGGCACTACATAAAATAGTACAAAAACGAATAAAAGAAGCCAAAGATGAATATCTAGTGACACAATGCGAGGAAATAGAATTACTAGAAAGGAAATTTGACGGCTTCCACATACATAAAAAGATAAAGAAGATGGCTGGTTGCAACAAAATCAAAACTGCTGGTAGCATAATTAAGGATACAGACGGTCGTATAATTACTGACGTGGAAGACAAGCTAAGGAGGTGGAAAATATACCTCTCGGAACTATTCTACGACGAAAGACCTCTAAGGCCGATCTTAGAATCAAGCAAAGTACGCCTAAAAATATTGAGATCAGAAATAGTATATGCTTTGGAAACTATGAAACCCGGCAAAGCTGCTGGTCCTGATCAAATACCCATAGAACTTGTCAAACTCTTTGATGACGATGTGATAAATATTCTTTTGGACCTCTTTAACAACATTTATAATAGTGGAGAAATCCCTAAGCAATGGCTGACATCTACTTTTGTACTTATGCCTAAGATACCAAACCCAAGAGAAGAGGAGGACATGAGCAACACGCAGTTTGGATTCCGCGAAGGACTTGGAATAACAGTGGCGCTCTTTGTGATAAACGTTCTTTTCCAGCGCTGTCTCGATATGAACCAAGATGTGTTTGCATGTTACATCGATTTTAAAAAAGCTTTTGACAAAGTGAAACATGACAAGTTACATCAGCTACTCGTCAGTAAAAACATTGATTTGGACGATGTGAGAATAATTAGCAACCTATACTAGGACCAAAAAGCGAATACAATGGTAGAAAATCAGCCAACAGAGAAAATAGAAATCCGTCGTGGTGTAAGACAAGGATGCATCCTATAGCCAATACTATTCAACCTTTATAGCGAAGCCTTTTTTAAAGAAACCTTGCAAGAAGAATCGTTAGGGATAGTTATTAACGGAGAGGTTATAAATAATATGCGATATGCTGATACACCGTCTTGTTAAAGAGCAATCAAAGAGACATACAACATCTAGAGAAATTAAATGATCGATGTAACGAAAGATAAATCCAAGTTAATGGTAGTTACAAAGTTTCCCCAAAATCACAACCATGTAAACGTGTCAGTAGCAGACATCTTAATAGAGAATGTGCAGTCATACAAATACCTGGGAGCCTGGATAGAACAATCAGGTGATCAAAAAAGAGAAATAAGAACGGGAATAGAGATAGGCCAGGTCAACATTTACGAAAATGAAAAAGTTGTTCACCAGTCGAGATATCAAGATTGGACTTAGGATGAGGATGCTGCGTTGTTACGTGCTTTCCGTGCTTTTGTATGGAGTGGAGACATGGACTCTCAAGAAGAATCACACAGACAAACTACAAGCCTTCGAGATGTGGTGCTACCGTAGAATGTGGCGTATTCCCTGGACAGAAAAGATCTCTAATATGGAAGTCCTAAATCGGATAAATATGGAATGTGAAGTCATTAACACCATAAAAAAGAGAAAGCTTCAATATCTAGGTGATAGTAGATTGGTGGAAGGAGAAATATTGGAAGACGCCGTGTGTCTTGGCTTAAAAACCTAAGGATCTGGTTTAATTGTAGCAATGTTGAACTCTTCCGAGCTGCAGTCAATAAGGTCCGGATAGCTGTGATGATAGCAAAACTTCGATAGGAGATGCACTATAAGAAGAAGAAGCAATTGTGCAAGCGATTTTTCCAAAAGTGTGAATACCAACCTAACCTAACCTAACCTATTGGTAATAGGTTGTACAGTACATTTTCCGTTTTTATAATAAACAAATAATCTACGATGTTGTGTGTTTGCTTGACGCAATGACAAATATTTTTTGTATAAAGAAATATTATTTTCTCCAAAGACGACAAAATATTCCATATTCGTTTTAGAATTAAGAATTTTAATCACTAACATGGTTGTCTTATCTTCTATATTATCCAAATTTATTTTACAAAGCTCTTCACGATGACAAGCGCCTGCCAAACCAATTATTAATGCAACCTTAAATAAAAAAATTAATCATATTGAAAAAGAGGAATTAGATTAGATTATCCGCCTGAGCGGAGCGTGCAAGTGAGAGCGCCGAACAAGAGATAGAGCGGTACGATCGGCCTAAGCATTCGGCTCGTGACGCATCTATCTCTCTTCCACTTCATCGGCCGATGCGTCCGAGTAGAAGAGAGACAGAAAATATTTGCAAATAAATGTTAATTAATCGAAAAAATTGTAATTTTCAATAAACTCCTTTTTTGTATTACACAAAATATTAATAATTCAGTGATAATAATTTAATTCAATTCATAAAAGTATGCAATTTTTCATCAGTTTTTTTATGACGTTATCACGTAGAATTATCGTCCGTAAACAGACTTTACAGGAAACAAATTTTTTTTCAAATACAGTATCATTATAGGTCGGTATTTTGTAGGTATAGGCAAAAATTTCACTTATGTAAAACGAGAACAAATGGAATATAGAAACGATACATCATTTCTAAATCAACTTTCATTTTACAAATACTTTTTTATTTTTAAGAGGTAATTATATGTGGTTTATACAATCTTCGCAACAACTTCATTGAAATATTTTATTTAAATTGATAGAAGGTACGATATACGTTAATATATTTATATGAGCAACAACTTTCTACGATAAAATGCTATAAATAATTGCGATAAAGAGTCTTCAAAAAATTTAATAAACACCTTATTCTAATGGTCTCTACGTATATTATATTCAAAATTCTATCATTGTTCGCAATCTTCTTAATTTCTTCTTCGAGTGACCTCAACTGAAATTTCCGATGATGATCTTTATACCGAGCATTGATGATGTTTCTTAGCACTCGGTTTTGTTATATATGTAGCGGCCATACATACAGTTTATGCACAGAGGACGAAACGTAAATTCCCTAAAATTTCAACGACTAATTTCACTAAAAACCTTTTTGATCTTAAGTCGTGTCCTTTTCAAGAAAGCACGTATACGACCCTAATCTTTACGACCCCAAGTTCTGCTCCTTTGCAAAAACGCACGTATACGATCCTACTTTTTATGACCAGAATCTTCTTTCCTCTTCAGCTACTCACGTAAAATCACAGTAGTAAGGTAAATCGGTATGATTCTAAAATGGCCTTTTCGCCAAGTTATGTATCATCGACAGACTGTCATAAAACTGACCGACGTGGGAGAAAGTAGATAAAAAGAACAGAGAGAGGCACACAAATTTATTCGTCTTCAATCACTCAGTCAGTTTCCACCAGCCTCGCAACAAACTTCGACAGTCTCTCAACGAACTCCAACAGTCTATCGACGATTTTCGACACTGACGCACTTTGCTTCTCTTGCCAAGTTTTTCTTTCATTTCGATAAATACACGTAGTTAACAGTAATTCAAATTGTGCATCATTTCCCAACACTCGTCACACAATATTCCTAAATACATACGTAAAGGAACTTTTTTACCATTTTTGGTACAACCCCTCAAACGAAGGTCGTATGTCCTTATTGATTTAAGAACTTGTCCAATTTGTCTTTGATGTTAAACCAGTTCGTGTAAGCTCCGATTATCCTGACACACGCAGTGAAATCCTTGTCAAGTGATTTCAATGCTCATATCAAACCACCACTCATGGTTCTCTGGAAAAACTGATTTTGGAAGCTTATTCCATTCCGTAGCAACCCTGTAAAAGAAGGATTTTTGATGAAGATTGGTCCTTGTAGTGTCAATCTTGAGAGTAAATGGGTGAGACTGATCAGCGTGCCGTGTTCTTCGGCCGAATGTGGCCAATGGTGGTACAAGAGTTTTTATTTCTCTGGAGCATCTGCCATGGAAATATCTGTAGAGCAATGACTGGTCTGAAACTCTTCTTCTATGTTCTAGAGGGTGAAGGGTATCTGTGAGAGTTGACCTGTTTATCAAGCGAATGGCTCTTTTCTGAATGGAATCTAGAAGACGAAGAGAATAGAATGCCTTGGTGCTGAACCCCAAATGTGCGAGCAATACTCCAGTAGAGATAGGATTTGAGCCTTGTACTTCGTCAACAGTTGATCAGGAGTAAAAAACTTTCTGGCTTTCCACAGAAAACCTAGCCAATGTCAACCACAATTCATTCCTCATCACTCTGTCATAGGCCTTTTCCGAGTCTACGAAAGCGCAGTAGACCTTTTGATTTCTAGCCAAGAATTTTTCGACTAGGCCTTTTAATAAAAAGACCTAAACCATACATCTCTTTCTTGCACATCGCATATCATTTCCTCAGTTTCATTCTTCACTCTTTTAGTTAATATCTTTGCATACAGTTTGCCGACGATGCTGAGTAAAGTAATGCCTCTGTAGTTTTTACAGTCCTGATGCGAACCTTGTCTCTTGTAACGCGGAACAATAACGACCTCTCACCAGTCGTTTGGTACGCTACCGCTCCTCCAACAAAAATTAAAAAGGCAGTACACGCCCTGACCAGCCTTCAGCATTTCAACCGTAATCCCGTCGTACCCTGCAGCCTTACCCAATTTCATACAGCTTAACTGTTGAGAATTGATCAACTGACAGCTCACCCAACCCAACCCAACCTTGACCCTATACTCACTTCATACTATTGTTTTATATAGAGTCAAAGTTGGTAATTATGTAAATTGATAGTTTCGTACAATTAAGTTGGCAAGCCATAAGCATCTTTTAATAACTTCATGTGACAGCCACACACCGAATTGAATAGCGATAGGCAAGACGTGCTCCGAAATTTGTAATCACGTTTGTTATAAACATTGCGCAACAATCCGACGATTGTTTGGCGTTAGTCTTGTTTACAAAAAGTCATTGTATTAAAAAAAAAAGGTATGTCACTTTTCAGTAAAATTAAAACTGTATTTTTCTTTTCAAAGTTTGTCGCCACGTGCTAATTTTTGATTGTAAGTCAATAAATTCAGTGATTGCAAAATCTGGACTCAATTTTTTATCAACCAAACCCAAACCCACTGCAAATAAACAACATTAACGCTTCCACAATCTCTGTCGTACTAATTTTACTTTTGCTCACGTCTCCGAATGAAGCCTGCGCTTGTGTATCCCCTTTCTTAAATAAACTGAAGTATTCCTTCCATCTGTTTAATATGCATTCCTCTCCTTTTACCGTACTACCATCTTGGTTTCTGATTTTTTTCAGTTGCTAGGTAGTATTTTTATCTCTGGCTGTTCTTATGGACTTTTAGAATTGTAATGTTAAAATTATGGTGTACATAGGACAATAGTAGCGAAATTAAAGGTGTAAGTGCGACACTAGTAGCGGGTGTGTTCTCTACTTCTGATCACAGCATTTATGCATCTAGGTATGCTTCTAATTAAATTATGGAAGAAATCTTATGAAATTTGTTCCGATGCTGTAATGAGTGCATTTTTAAGATCCCTGCAGTAGAATGAGCGTGGTAAACTGTAGAAATGCTCTGAGGTGTGGGCAGCTTCACCACCGGAACCTCTATTGCCTGCCGACTTGTCACGTGCCTATTTTTTTTCCTTCTACAAGTTCCATTATTAATTGTTTCTGATGAGTTTCGTATTCCTTGTTGCATACCGTACTCTGTGGTAACTCAAATATATCAATCGTTGTATATAATGTTGCATACCTTGTAGGGGTAAGATTCGATAGTTTGGTTTGCAATTTCTGTGTGGATGGGACTGGATATCCACACGGACGAGGCGATTGTGGAGACTTGAGAAGATTGTGGGTTGACGTTTATTCCGCGCCATTTCTTGATTTCCGGCGTAGGAGAGAGTCAGTCGTTTGGGGAGCTTCTTCAAAGGAAGGTGTTGGTGAAAGTCGTTGGGGACGGTGTGTTATTAGCACGTGTGCAGAACCTCTATGGGATTTCTTTCATATCTGGCTGTATTTGGGCCATCTTAATTGGATTTTGAAGAAAAACCATTTAATTTTTAACTTGACCATTTTGTCTTGCCTTTGTAGTGGATATTTTTGGATTTTTGGTGTCGAGTTGAATAGCCGTTATCGGGATTTATTTGAGGGAAGCCATTGTTAATTAGCCGGTGCCGCCCCGTAATCTAACCAGCCCCAGAAGTAGCCCAGGAGTAGGCCACAGGAGTACATGTGAATTCGTATACCCAAAGGTTATCAGTGATTTATTTTTAAATATATAACGCCGTGTCTCATTTCGACACCACGAGTAAGTTCTGTTTTAGTTTATAAATATAGTACTTTGTGAATTCGTATACCCAAAGGTTATAAGTGATTTATTTTTAAATATATAACGCAGTGACTCATTCTGACACCACGATTACGTTCTGTTTTAGTTTATTAATATAGTACATTGTTGGAAACTATTTATTGCATTAGATAATATGCCAAAACTAAACTTGGATCAAAATAACCTTCTCAATAATTCTTTATGCCCAAGTAAAAATATATTTTCTTCCTACTTATTTGTAAATATCCTACAATCTTGATATTTTAAAGGACAACCATTGTAAAAATATTTTTAAATAAACTCGATTGTTTTGGCAGTGAAAATCTTTATGTAAACGGTTAACTAGTGAATTATCAGCCTTTATGTAAATGTTTGAATTAGTGTTATTAATGAGTTAATTTATATATGTTTTACCTTTTTTTTCTTTGCCTTTATGTAAATGTTTGAATTAGTGTTATTAATGAGTTAATTTATATATGTCTTACTTTTTTTTGTAACTTGGTAAAGTCTGTTACTCTTACTTCTGTTCTGGTTATTTTATAAAGTTGTAAATTTTAAATTTTTGGTTTGTTTTAGCAAGAAAATTTTACCATAGCTGTTAATTTTGACTATATTTGTTATGATGTTGCTATTGAGCTGTGTACCTTAATTATTTATTGTGTGAGTAAAGTATCCAACATATTTTTGCTATAATTTTATTTATTTGGTTTACCATAATCGTAGTTGTTTATCTTGTGGCTCTGCTAGTGCCTATAAGATCTAGGGGTTTCCGGCTTATACCGTCTAAGTCGGTGGCGCGGCTCACTTTTATATTTTTTTCTTCTACCCTCTACGGCTGAGCTCGGGCATAATTTGCCAGTAGAGAAACCGCTAGCAGAGTACTCTTTAGAGAACGAAAAAAGACGTGGCAGACTCACTTACTCTTCGACGACGTCTTCCGCTGCGTAGATGTTGGATCCTTCGATAACTCAGTTAAGCTAGCTCGATCTGTTTTCTACTACTATAGGCCAAAGGGTTTACTGCCTTTTATCGCCGTAAATTTTGTTATCACAATAAATGAAACAACACACTTGTCATCGAGAATATATTGTATAACTTTAATACATGGAGCTTACAGTTTAAAGCCTCCTGTATCTTAGGAATAATTTCACTGGTTGGTAGCTTTGAATTTAATGTATTTTATTTGATTATATTAATGTGCAGTAATGTGCGGTGCTCTGCATTGCTTGACGTTCGGAATGCGAAAGAGGACAAGAAGCCGGAAACCGTTTCGAACAAGCTTCTTCTCGCATTAAATTGGTCACTGTATGGTCACGTGACCGTATAACTGGTTGTGCGCGACGATTTCAGAATGTTCTGGAATAATAACTGCACGTGTTTTTAAGCTGATTTTTAAATTACACGGGACCCTTTGTTTCTAGCCGAACACTAATTTCCACGTGATGAGAGCGTGATCAAAACATGGTAGATCACAAAACTGCACGTGTTTTTTAAGATGATTTTTTTGTCGGCGTCAGGGCCGTACTGATTAGTTTAAAAAATCAAGGAATTTCTCAAAGAGGAATTGTATAGTTGGAAGTACTGATTTCCAAGACTCCCTTAGGTTACTGGGTGCAGGTATTTGACGTTTAACTTTTTTTTGAGGGGATAATTGCTTGATCGGATTCAGATCCAAACTTTTTGGTGGCCACTGCATAACTGGTATACCAACCTGATAATGATAATCCAGTACCTTTCCAGATATGTGAGGTCGAGCGTTCTTGGATTTCGCACAGCCAAGAACTAATTCTGTGCAAACGTCAAAGGAGTCAATAAGGAGTCGGTCAGCGTCCAACTCTCCACTCAATAGAGCAATGTGGAGAATATATCGAAGCGTGTTAGTTTGATTTTTAATATTAAAGTGATCCCTTTGTTGCAGAGAATTCTTTTTAATTTAAAAAAGACGGTTCTGGCTTTTTCGATACGGATCTTTATTTCTTTGCTCATGTCCCAGTTGTCATTGATATTAGCGCACTGGTATGATATGTTGTTAACCTTGCCACGTCTTTTAGTTCTCTAAAGAGTACTCTGCCAGCGGTCTCTCTACTGGCAAATTATGCCCGAGCTCAGCCGTAGAGGGTAGAAGAAAAAATATATAAAAGTGAGCCGCGCCACCGACTTAGACGGTACAAGCCGGAAACCCCTAGGTCTTGTAGGCACTAGCAGAGCCACACGATAAACAACAAACAATTATGGTGAACTAGATAAATAAAACTATATTTACAATTCCTGCAATATATTAATTAAGTAAAAATGATGTTCTGATTTTTTTTTTACAACAAATACTGTATTTTTGTAAAGTGGATTAAACGAATTTAATACACTTTTCTTAAAATAATATTTAAATTAATTATAACAATCTTTCAGACAATAATAAAAACCTAATGATGTACAAAAGAGAATTAAAAACAAAAAATGTTCACAATATTTAAAATTTCAAAAATAATTGGTTTTATATAGAATTCTTGATAGCAAAAGATTAAAAGAAAAATACAAAATAAATGGACTTGCAACAAAAATAATAATTTGAAACCATCACAATAATTACATAATGTTCATTCAGTAATGTATACATTCAGATTTAATTTGGAGCAGGTACAAATTTAATGAAAATAATTTGTTACTTTTAAACTATTGAAAACACTTAGATCAAGCACATAATAACTGATAAATTGATAAAATTAAACTAAATACTATGTAACCAATTGAAAACTTCATAGAGAGGTCACTGTTACATCGATGATCCAAGAAACAGAAACACCAAGTAGTATTATCATAATAATTTCTGCTAAAAACACCAAGCAAGTCTTTATAACACTGAAATTTATCGTCGATATGGATGATGGTTATGGAACGGCACGTGCTAATCAACAATGGCTTCCCTCAAATAAATCCCGCTAGGGGCTATTTTAACTCGACACCAAAATCCAAAATATCAACAATGAAGGTAAGATAAAATGGTCAAGTTAAAAATTAAGTGGTTTTTCTTCAAAATCCAATTAAGATGGCCCAAATACAGCCAGACATAAAAGAGAAAACCGTAGAGGTTTTGCACACTTGTTAATCACACGACGACACCAAAATCATCACTACTGACTCCCAAGACTGACACCAAGCGACTCTCCAACTACTCACTCCCAGGCCGGATATCAGAAAATGACACGGGACACGCGTCAGCCAACCTTCGCAAATCTATGTTCCCAACTCATAATCGCGCTCGTCCGTGTTGATAGCCAGCCCATCCACACAGAAAAGCAAACCAAACAATAATATAGCTGACAATACACGACAATCGAGGCCAAAAATCAAGGCGAAATCTAATAACAAAGACCCCCACTCCATCTCCACCGATTAACAAAAATGTCACAGCCATTAATAATTAAATCCTATCACTACTAGGTATGCAACACTATTTACAACGAATGATATACTTAAGTTACAACAAAATACGGTACGCGACACTATTTACGAGCACCAGACTATCAGAGACACAATTAATAATGGAACTGTAGAAGGAAAAAAAAATAGGCATGTGACAACCTTTTCTAGCTGTATCCCGTAGGCCCTGATTTGTATTGGTGGTATTGGTGTTTTGCTGACAACCATAACTTTGGTTTTTGTAGTATTGAATTGTTTTGATAGCTGTCATTAACAACTGGACAAAATATGCATAGCCTACTATTCAAATACTTGATAAATTACTTTTTGGTTAATTGAATATTGTTTGTCGTTTATTTTGTCCTGGAGTTTATTATTTGTAAGTGGTATTAGGTAGATTCTTCTTCTTCTTCTTTTTTTTAAGACATTTGTCTTGTTTTTTCTCATATATTGGCACTCATAGCAGCCGCAACTGGGATTCTGATGTCCAGCTCTCGTGCCACCTCTTGGGCGGTCGTCCTGGTGGTCTGTTACCTTCAGGCTTGTTGTGCTTAGCAGCTCTTACGAGGCGGTTTCCAGGCATTCTGTCCACATGATCCCTCCAAGCTCTCTTTCGGACTCTGGACCATCTTACTACATCTTGAATGCCGCAGGTAGCTCTGATGTGTTCGCTCCTCTGCCTGTCGAGTAAAGTATGTCCTGTTATGGTCCTTAGGGTTTTCATTTCGGCTGCTCTTAAAATTCTCTTTGTTGCTGCTCTTTCTGCCCTCGTTTCAGTAGCGTAGGTCATTACCGGTCTTACGCAGGTCTTATAGATTCTTGTTTTGCTCGCTATAGACATGTGCTTGTTCCTCCATATCACATCTCGTAGGAATCCCAATAGTCTTGCTGCTTTGATTGTTTGCGACTTGACTTCCGACTTAAGATCACGGTTACTGGTTATTTGAGCACCCAAGTATTTAAATGACATAACCTGTGCCACGCTCTTGTTATATAATGCCAGTTTACATCTTTTGGGATCTCGTGATATTGTAAGAGATTGTGTTTTTTCTTGCGAGATGATCATGTTATACTGTTGTGCAGTTTGCTCGAATTTAAATAGCATTCTCTGTAAGTTGTCCTCGTCTTGCGATATAATGACCGCATCATCAGCATAACAGATTATTTTAAACTCCTGATCTCCCATCCTGTATCCTTTTCCCGCCGTTTTGACTTCGTCGATTATTTTATCCATGACGATGTTGAACAAAATAGGGCTAAGGCTATCTCCTTGTCTTATACCTGTTGATATGTCTATCCTTTTTGGTAGCTTCTGTTCAACTCTTATAAACGTAGAATTTCCGGTATTCAATTCTTTAATTAATGCGATAAGATGAGAGTCAAAATTTCTTTCCTTGAGCAGTGCAAGCATATCCTTCAGTATGACTCTATCAAAAGCCTCTTTTAGATCAATAAAACACATGTAAGCAACATTGTTGTATTCTATTGCTTTTTCAGCTATCTGTCTAAGAATAAAAATCCCGTCGATGGTGGATCTATTTTGTCGAAAACCTTGTCGCTCCTCATTAATTCCAGTCTGTGCCACCTGTTGGGCTATGATCTTTGTCAGTAGCTTCGATGTTGTACTTAACAGACTTATTACCCTATAGTTGTTCATATCTGTTTTGACACCTCTCTTAAACAATGGTATTGTAATGCTTTCTTTCCATTGTACTGGAATTTTCTTGTTTTTATATATTTTGTTGAATAGCAATGTGATTTGTTTCATCAACGTAGACCCACCATATTTTATAAGTTCATTGTTTATGTTATCTAATCCAGGTGACTTTCGATTTTTTAGTTTTGACACTGCTAGGTTGATGTCTCTTGTACATAGGGTCTGCTCTATGGGGTTACCGTCTGCATTGTTGATTTGTTCTTCCATTACTGGTTTTGTTTCTTGGCCAGAATCGCTGTACAGCATACGAAAATGGGACTCCCACTGTTCCGTTGATATTTTTGTAGTCTTAACGTACGAGGTAGATTCTAAAAATTAACTCATCTCAGGGTGTTTTTTAGATGATGTCATGACTCCATGAATCACCTTGTATATTAAAAATAAATTGTAGCATACGGCAAATTAGGAATGAAATAAAATCTGTTTTTAAAATTTTTAATTAATTTAAATAAAGTATAAATTTATGAGCAATTTTATTACTGCACTGTGCAAGTCTTACCGCGAAACAATTAAATTATTAAATTTAATTGATTAATATGACTTCAAGCTATTGGTAATTATGGTAAATTCCTTTTATTGTGAATACTGCATTATTATTTTATTTTATTATTAATTCCAAATTTCTTTAAACGAATATCATTTATTAATTAATTTATTAAACTGGAATTTTTATAAGGATCAATTTGCAAAAAATTTGTTTTTTTTGTACATTTACCAATAAGCACGAAGTTTTTCTTTTTTAGTAGATCGCTATTAAATTGTTTAATAATAGTTATTTATTTACCAAGGACGAAAAACTGTATATTATAGTCGAGTCTGCAAATTGATAGTCGAGGCTCAGCCGAGGTTAGAATGCAGGTGAGACATTAGACAGTTTTTCGCCGAGATGCATATTATATTTTTTCGTCGACCTCTACGTACCTTTATAAAAGTAATGAACGTGTTGTATTGTTTTTTGTATAAAATTTCTGGGGAAGTACATTCAACGTGGCCGTAGTTGCCAGTTCCCGCAGTTCCAGAGTAGTGTTACTGATAACCATATCGCTATCAATATATATTTTTGATTATTAAGAACACTGATATGCACTCCCCGGTCTTATTCACTCGTAAAATCTAGCGGATTTCGTAAAAAATTAATTTGTAAACAGCAAATGACAGTTATTGTAAATTCCCGCAGCTCCAGAGTAGTGTTACTGATATCTAATACCAATGGGAAACATCCCCCAACGATACCTATAATAAACGCATGCCTGAGGTCGCTATCCGCCATCGCACTATCAGGAAAATCCTACGAAATCTTGACTATAATAAGGCAGTAGACCAGATGGAATTCCACCAATTGTCCTGAAGACCTGTGCTCAAGAGCTCACCCCAGTTCTCTGTAGACTCTTCAAGTTATCATACAGCAAAGGAGTATTTCCGTCCATGTGGAAAAACGCTAAAGTTCAACCGATTCAGAAAAAAGAAAAGAAGACTATTCCTGTGAATTATCGCCCTATTGCATTGCTCTTAGTCATATCCAACGTTATGGAAAAAGCTATTAACATAGAACTCATCAAATATCTGGAGAAATTTGAGATAATCCATGACAGACAATATGGATTTCGACAACTTCAGTCTACTGGAGATTTGCTGGCTTATGTCACTCAGCTTTTGAAAACCACCACGAACCCCATTTACAGTTTCGCAGACGATAGCACACTTGTCTCAACTTTCACATCCTATCGATCACTTTCGTTGAATGACACAAATAGACTCAGGCAGGAACAGGTTGATTCCATCAATAGAGATCTTGAAGCAATCGTCGAGTGGGGAACCAACAATCTTGTTCAGTTCAACGCCCAGAAAACACAAAGCGCCACGTTTTCCAAGAAAGTGAATTACTCAAATCATTCCATCACAATGTCCGGAAAAACCCTTGAATCAAGTCCCTCCATCTCGATTTTGGGAGTCACGGTGTCCAATAATATGTCTTGGCATGACCATGTTGCTAACATCGCAAAGTCAGCAAGCCAGAGGCTAGGTTTTCTGTGGAAAGCTAGAAAGTATTTTACTCCTGATCAACTGTTGACGACGTACAAGGCTCAAATCCGACCTCTACGGGAGTATTGCTCGCACATTTGAGGGTTAGCACCAAGGCATTCTTTCGTCTTCTAGATTTCATTCAGAAAAGGGCCTTTCGGCTGATAAACAGCTCAACTCTTACAGATATTCTGTACCCTCTAGAATATAGAAGAAGAGTTGCAGAGTTACAGAGTTACTATACAGATATTTCCATGGCAGATGCTTCAGAGAAATAAAAACTTTTATAACACCACCGGCCACATTCGACCGAAGAACTCGGCACGCTGATCAGTCTCACACATTTACTCTCAAGCTTGACACTACAAGGACCAATCTCCATCAAGAATCCTTTTTTTACAGGGCTGCTACGGAATGGAACAAGCTTACAAAATTAGTTTTTTCAGAGAACTATGACCGCAACTTTTCAAAAAGCGGGTCCACAATTATTTCCTTTCTATAATCCTTCTAATAGTCGCAGTGCGGGCCGTCCGCGGCCCACACGATAGGTCTACCTTTTTTGCGACTATTTTCAGTAAAAAAAAAACATATCGCTATCACTATACATTTTTAATTGTTATGAACACTAATATTCACACCCCGGTCTTATTCACGCGTAAAATCTAGCGGATATCGTAAAAAATTAATTAGTGAACAGCAAATGACAGTTATTGTCACAGGCGCCTATGTTATTATTAAATCGTGGATTTACAAAATTGACCCAATCGCCGCTTTCCCACTGTGCCGTATCATAGCAACTACAGCGGACGAAAAGTGTTTGCGGACGAAAAATACATGCCTCTAAAAATAATCGGTTTTTCGTCCGGAAATTAGTACGTAAAATGTCATTTTTAGTAGAGGTCGACGAAAAATGTCTTTATGATTATCGTAAAAATATTTTGTTCAAGAAATTGATCAGCTGTAATTTGTTTCTGCACCTAACTGACTTTACTACTTTCAACCCCAAGCGAGGGTAAGAATTACCCCAAAATTTTTAAATAGCATGCTGCCTCTCAAGCACTTTGACCTATCAAATCTTTTGTGCATAACCCTTAATCCCGGGATTCCAAGACTTTGAGCAAAGTTTATCAGTTTCCTGGAGGCTAAGTTTCTGACATCGGATGGCTTTAGGAAGGCCTCTTCCAGAAACTTGAGCCTCTTGCAGAAAAGCGCTGGCATTCGCAAAGCAAATGTTCTACACTTTCAGCGAAGTTCTCGCAGTAGCGGCAGCTATTTCTCTCTGTTTTGCCCATCTTTTTTAGTTGATAATCCGGGCCTGAATACAGTACACGTCAAAATAGCGGATGTCAAATGATTGTCTAGTAACGTATTTCGAGGTGTTAGTTGGTAGTTTATTTAACGTAGTTTTTAAAATTGGATACTATGGTATATTCCATTGCGGAAAGGGTGGATTTTATTTCGCTTTACTTTATGAACAATAAATGCGCGAATAGAACAGCTCAGCTATTTAATGAGCAACGTCAAGATCGACTTGTCAGTAGAAAGTATGTACTACATTTAGTGAAAAAATTTCAAGAGATAGGAAACATATCTCTATGGCATGTAATTCTGCTTAAAAGATGAATGGGGTGTTACCAAGTAGTTTTGAGAGCCTAAAATTCGGACCTGTAACGTCCATTTCAACTCTTTCATCCATCTTGGATCCATCAGTGTACCACACTAAAGCATCCCTTCCTAGTTGGAATCCGTTCTCTGTGCAAACCTTGTGGTTGTTTATGATCACTTCAAACTGCATTTTCAAGTCGTACCTAACTGGCATAATATCTGTCGGCTTAGACATGTATTCGAGGAAAATATTTTTCAAAATCTTCAAGTGTTTAATCCGATTTCCTGCTTTAAGATTTATTGTCTGGCTCAGTCCAAAGGCACTAATTGCTGCTTCTTTTATTATACCTAAGTGCAATGGTGGAAGATTTACCTCTACGGCTGCAGTAGGGCACTTGAATGTTGCCTCTGTGATTCCTAGACAAGCTAGCCGCTGCACTTTCTGCAGCTTGACTTGTGCCGAAATTTGTTGCATTTTTGGCCTAGGTGACCATGGGTTTAATGATAGTTTGGTATGATCAGTAGATCATTTTTGGTTTCAAATCCCATGTCTTGCCAAAGACTCTGCGGTATGTTTATCTTGCCGCTATAGCTCTGCAAAGAATGTGGTTGAGTTGGCTGTTTCATATCAGTTTTTGGTAGATTATTACTCTCAAATATTTCACTCCTTTGGAAAAAGTTAGCTGAATTCCATTTAGAGTTGGGGCTTTAAGTTCGTAACCCCGTAAGTACTCAAGCATTACTGTAGTGTATAGTGATATTTTATACAAATTATAAAGAAAGAAAAATGGAACGTAAGTCGAATATGCATTTACCTTTACCTGATATTCCAATTGTCTTGTTGAAGCAGCGGTAGCTAAATATGCAATTATTACGAATTTGCGTGCGATTCATTTCGTATTTCTCAAATAAATGAATGCTTTGTCTCTCTGCTGCATAAAGGCGTTACAGAAGTGCGTAGTTCAACTTGAATTAATGCACGATATATTTTAATATTCGATATTTAAGTGATTTTTTTCCTCGGATGCTGTTCCTATTGCCTGCTACACCTCAGCCTCTTGGGCTATGTGTGCTACACCACCCATTCCGTAACTCTATTCCCTTGTACCAATCTGTGCAGGTTGTTGTATTATTCGGGGGTTAACCTAGGTTAACCCCCGAATATTTTCTGTCTTTTGCGGTCTAGTGTCTCGCATTCTGACAGTATGTATTTTGCCGGTTTCTGCCCCTTCACCATATTCTCTGCGTTTAAGTTCTCCGTTGTATAGTCTTATTTTTGTGTCATTGACCCGTTAGAAGACCCATTAAAATTCTTACCTGATTCCAACTTATCTTCAGTAGTTCTTCAGTTGTGTGTTTTGTCGGTTCTTTGATGAATGTTTTCCCGTGGTGCAAGAGAGTGGCTTTTTTTTCACCGCTCTCTTTGTTTTTGTTTGACACAGAACCGTATGCTTCCTCGGATCTCAGATTTAGTAATCCCGAGTGCGGGTTCTGGGCCAATGTATGGAGCTAATAAGCCCTTTTTTGCTAGTTCATTAGCTTTTTCATTGCCCTCGATCCCACAGTGTCCTGGAACCCACATCAATGTTATTTTGTTGTGTACTTCCCGGCATTTCCATACCAGTCTTGATGTCACTTTCGGGTTCAGCAGAGCTTTTATTGACGCCTGGTTGTCTGTGCAAGATCCGCATAGATATAAGCTAGTGGTGGAGGACAATCCCATAGAACAGGTGATTCAATTCAAATATCTGGGCATATACATATTAAGCACCCACGACTCAGTTAGAGACCTGAGGAGCCAGATTAACAAAGCATCCGCACTATCAGGATGCCTACGAGATATACTCTGGTCAAACCCGTACATGCGCAAAGATAGCAAAATTAGAATCTACAAGACTCATATCAGACCAATCATGATGGTACAGAAGTCCGCGAAGACACCAACAAGACGAAACACATGCTAAGGGTGGCCGAAATGAAAACACTGAGAACAATAGTGGGGAAAACAAGAAGAGACAGAGTAAAAAACACAGATATCAGAGAACAATGCGCAATACAAGATATTGTGAGATGAGGAAGACAACGTAAGAGGCAGTGGTACGACCATGTAAGACGGATGGACGAGAACAAACTTCCAAAAATGGTCCTAGAAAACAACTCAACCGGCTGAAAGATGAAAGAGATAGTTGGCAATCTACCTCTCAGGAAAAGATGCAAAGACAGCTTCAGAATTAACAGATCGATAGATTTCCAAGAAGTAAAAGAAGAAGAAGAGTTTGTTCCTGGTGCGAAGACCCTTATTTGGGAGTTTCTCCCTTTACTGTATATTCCAGCACCAGTTCCTTTCTTGGTCTTGGATTCGTCTGTATACCAGATCCTCTATCCAGGTTTGCCCTTGGTGTGGTCATCTGTCCATTTTCTTCGATCTTATATTTTCACCTTGAAGTCAAAGTTGAAAATATTTGTGGGATTAATAAATAAAGCAAGTTTCAGAAATAAAGTATTTGATAGTAAACAATTGAATTATAATAACAATAACAAACAAATAATTTTAGTGAACGAGGATTGAACAATCCACCTTTACAAAATATCAGTGGTAGACAAAATTGAAATTTTGTTATAAATTGTCTGTAAATTGAAGAATAAATAATAATCATTAATAAGATAAGCAAGTCACAATTTAAACAATTTTGCCATTATTTCCACAAAGAAATTCAACAGTTACAACTAAATATAGAAACTGTATCCGATGTTAGATAATCCATTTCAACTTTATTAAACGTGAAAGAAAATTCTTGAAGATAACAAACACAGCTATTAAGCGTTTGATTTCATTTGCAATATTAGATTTATGGGAGTTAGTTTGTTCTCTATTAGCACCGCCAGAAAAAAATTTAATGATCCTCTAGAAGATTAAAATTTGCGTTTGTGTCTAATAGAGAAAACGTTTTTGAAAAACAAGTTAAAAAATTCGCTGTAATTTTTTATTTTTTAAATTTATAGTTTTATATTTGTAATATAGGTAACTATGTTATTGTATTCGTAGTTTGTTTGTAGATAAGTTGTTAGCTATTAAATTTTTAAATGTTTAAGATTAAATTACCGCATCATGTCCTTCTTCTTTGAGTGCTTATCCGTTAACGGATATTAGCGACCATCATGGCAATTTGAACCTTTAAAATAGCTGCCCTGAAAAGGCCGGTCGTTGTGGTACCAAACCAAGTTCTCAAATTCTTTAAACAAGAGATTCTTCTACTTCCAGGTCCCCTCCGTCCTAGGACTCTCCGCTGGAGAACCAGTTGTGGGAGCTCATAACGTTTCCCATTCCGCAATATGTTACCTAAGTACTCAAGCTTCCAGACTTAATCTTCTTTATGATCTCCATATCTTTATTTATTCTCTCGAGCACTCTAACATTTGTGACAAGTGTGTCCAAGGTATTTTAAGTATTCACCGATGGTATTCCGGATTATCACGAATTTGGTCTTATTTATGTGCAGCGTTAGACCGTATTTTTCACTGGTTTCTTTGAATCTTGTCATGAGTTCTTGTAGGCTTTCAATATTGTCGGAAAATACTACGGTATCGTCTGCGTACCTTATATTATTCAATCGTTGACCGTTTACAGATATTCCCAGTTCTATGTCATTAAGGGCTTCTTTAAATATCTCTTCTGAATATAAGTTAAATAATAGGGGTGAGAGGTTACATCCTTGTACTCCTCTTTGTATTTCGATTACATCGCTGTCTTCTATTCGTATATTTACTGGCCCCAATAAAGGTTTTCAATAATTTTTATGTCATACTAGTTCATTATTGTGTTTTTATTACTTAGTTACCAACTATCTAATGTCGTACTTTATGCCCGTGCGGGCATAAAGAGAAATACTTTTTTGGTTAACTTATTTAATAACCTTTATTAATGAAATTACAAACGGAACTTAGTAATATATGTAAATATTCGATGAACATTATTTTGACGAATTAATATAAAATTGGCAGTTCTGAAATAATCCGGTGATAGTTAAGTTGCCTGCAGCAAACGATTCATGTTTCATAGTTTGAGTTTCATATTTCTGTACCGAAACGCCAGACCCGGAAGGAACACCTGCCGGCATTCTTGAAACTTCATTTTTTGAAGATAAAATATCTTCTAAATATCCTTCAGCAACCGACATACTCTTCCATCCACCATGGCGCTTCAACGTGGTCATACTGGCTCCAGCCTCTACAAGAAGAGTTGCTGACGTTCGACGCTTACAATGACCTGTATATATCTCAGGATCACTCAAACCCAGATATTCCGCTATATTGGACGGGATTTTTCCAAATGTGTTTTTTCCTACTGGCTGTACAGTACATCGACCTTGTCTATAGGTCAGAAAAAGCCTTTTTTCTGAGCAACCACATGGCCTTAGTGACATAAAATCTCTTATTAGCTCTTAACTGTTCATTTCACCCTCATCTATAATGGTAAAATGCTTTTTTTATCGGTCTTTGTCTCTGGTACATTTAACACAAAAACCGATTTTCTATCTCTTACATGAGTAACTAACATGTTTACAAGTTCTTGCCGTCGACATCCACCAAATATTCCAAATATTAATGCAACTTTGTTCATTAAAAACGTCTCGTTCGGTGCCTTATGAATAAATTTTAAAACATCTTCTCTAGACAGAATTTTAGACTTCTTTGGTTTGTAGCCTTTCGAAGTTTGCTTCAAATATTCCATTAACTTATAGTAATTAGCAATGTTAATATTTTTATTTACTATTAAAGTCTTCTTTACCATGGAATATTTGGACCACAAGGAAACCGGAGAAAATGTTTTAGCGAGATCGCCGAAGTATCCAAGCAACACTGTTTCATTATCATATTTTACGTAGTTTTCTTGCATACAATTTAATAATTTTTCGTATTCCATGTTGTAAGCTTCTTTAGACTTTTTTGGCAACAGATTTTTAGTTGCTTTCTTTGCTTTTTCAATAATTTCGTCAGGAATTCCAAAATCTTCGTACATGTTGACTTCTAACTTTGACACATAAAAATTATTGTGATTTTATGACATTTACGTTTGTCAACATTCACCTAGCAACGATGGTGTCTACTATGATAAAATGGCAATGTTATTAATTCAAACCGGATTTTTTAAAATACTGATTTGTATTGAGATTGGATTGCAATAACGAACTAGTATGACATAAAGTTATGTAAGTACCGCGGGCATAAACAGATGTGTATACCCTCGGGCGACTTATAAACCCTCAGGCCAGAGGCCCTCGGGTTTGTAAAACGTCGCCCTCAGGGCATAAACATCTATTTATACCCTTGGTACATAAATAACTATTAAGTCCTGGTCATCTAATCCGACTTTTCTGAGGATCTCTACTAGTCATGTACAATTTATTAAAATAAAATTTATGTTTTTTCCTTCCATAAAACAGATTTAAGGTTTGTTAAAACAGCATTAAAATAATTCTTTTATTATTATTATTTAACGGTCCTGGTAGACGTTGTCATACCCCAACGTGAATTCGCAGATACCTATTCTTTTTTTTTAATTTTGTAATTGTGGATTAACGATAAAAAAAGGAAATTATGGACACTCGGGCATATCGCGGTGCAGCTATTGACACAGACCACTTCTTAGTAATGAGCCGAATAAGAGGTCTCTTTAAACGGTGGCGGCATCGTGTGCAGGAATCAAGTAGTGTACTAGAGCGTATAAAAGTTGAGAATTTGCAAGAAGGTATAAAACAGTGTCTTTTTCTTCTTAAAGTGCCATGCAGATTCCCGAGTAGGCATCCATCGTTTCTCTTATTATATGATTCTATTAATTGCAGCATTTTGCAGTACCTGGAAGTCCCGTATACCTGTCATTGTCGTTTCGTAGCCAGGATAATTTTCTTCTACCTACTCCTCTTTTACCTCCTTCTATTTTATCCTGGAGAATAAGACGTTGGAAATGATAACGTTCTCCACGTAGTATGTGTGCAAGATAGCAAGTTTTTCTTCTTTTGATGTTTCCAAAAAGTTCACGGTCTACTAAACTAGCTCTTCTCAGTATGTCCTCGTTCGTCACCCACGATACTCTCAGCATTCGTCGCAGGGTCCACATTTCGAAGGCTTCAAGTTTGTTAATAATTGCTGCTTTCAGCGTCCATGCCTCGACTCCGTACAAGAGAACGGACCAGACGTAGCACTTTACCATCCTATATCTGAGGCTGAGATTTAAGTTTTTATCTGTCAAAATTTTTTTAAGTCTTAAGAAAGTTGTTCTTGCTTGCTCGATTCTGCATTTTATTTCCAAATCTGGGTCCCATTTTTGGTTGATCATGCATCCCAAGTATTTAAATTGAGTGACTTGTTCAATGCTCTCTCCATTTATGGATATTGTGGTATTTGGAGTATCGTTTCTACTAATGGCCATACATTTGGTTTTACGGATGTTAATTTTCAGACCCAATCTTTGAATTTCTTCATTGACCTTATCTAGTAGAGTTTGTAGATCATATGCACTATCCGCCAATATCACGGTATCATCCGCATATCGAATATTGTTTATGGGAATTCCGTTTACTTTAATGCCTATGGAACTGTCGGAGATTGACTCAGTGAATGCTCTTTCCACATAAAAGTTAAACAATATCGGAGACAAGATGCACCCTTGGCGGACGCCCTTTTTTATTTCAAAATCCTCAGTTGTTCCTGCATTCTGAATTCGGATTTCCGCTCTTTGGTTTCAGTACAAATTACCTATAAGTCTGATATCTTTTCCATCCAGTCCCAATTTCCTAAGAGATGATATGAGGAGATCGTGTCAAAGAAGAAGAAAGCCTGGCTGGATTAGCTGGTTACAAAAGCCAATTAAAGAACGCAAAAGGCAACGATTGAGAATGTAATCAATAAATATAAAAGGTTAAAAGGTGTGGCAAAAGAGGTTGTGGTAAAAAAGAAGGATAAAGATAAATTTGATAGAAGGTTATCTGACGATTTCCAAAACAATATAAAACTCTTCTGGAAGTCCATAAGAACAGCCAGAGGTAAAAATACTACCTTGCAGCTGAAAAAAAATTAGAAACCAAGATGGTATTATGGTAAAAGGAGAGGATGCGTTTTAAAGAGATAGAAGAAATACTTCGAAAGTTTATTTGAGAAAGAGGATACCAAGTACAGGCACCATTTGAAAACATGAGTGAAAGTTGTAATAAAAGTGAAATTAGTAAGACAGAAATTGTGGAAATGTTGAACAGTATGAAATTGGGTAAAGCTGCTGGGTACGACAAGATAACAGTTGAAATGCTGAAGGCTGGACAAAGCGTGGTAACTAGTCTGCTGTACCGCCTTTTTAACCTTTGTTGGAGGAATGGTAGCGTACCACACAGCTGGTGCAAGGCTGTTATTGTGCCGCTTTACAAGGAAAAAGGTTCGCAGCAGGACTGTAAGAACTACCGAGGTATTAGTTTACTTAGCATAGTTGGCAAACTGTATGCAAAGATATTGATTAAGAGAGTAACGAATGAAACTGAGAAGATAATATGAGATGTGCAAGCAGGATTTAGAAGAGGAAGGAGATGTATGGATCAGGTCTTTTCATTACGAGGTGTAGTCGAAACATTCTTGGCTAGAAGTCAAAAAGTCTATTGCGCTTTTATAGACTGTTGTGGATTACTCGTAGAACGAAGTTTCTTTGGTAGTATATTATTATTGATAAACGTATTATATTTTCTCTCATGCTTGTGCTTTTTCGGGCATTGTTGTTTTTTTTTTATTTAATTTGTCAACTAATTGGCTTTAAAAAATTAAGAGAGTCGTAATATAAAAATTTAAGGTTAAAAATAAATAGTCCACGTATTTGTCAAAATGAATATTGCAAAAATCAGTTGACCATTCTTTATAAGCATTTTCAACAACGCGAGATTCATAAATACACAACGACACAGCCAACAAGGAATCTAAAAAGTGTTATTGACTACATAATAATAAAAGAAAAATCCAGACTGAACTTCCTAGATGTAAGAGTACAAAGAAGAAAAGGACGTGATTACTCAATACATACATTGGAGGAAGGAAGAGTACAGAAAGTTGGAGGCTCCTCAAAAGTATGAGAGGAGGCCGAACAAAGGACATAATCTCACCTATTTAACAGCATTTTTATACCAAAAATAAAGAGTTAAAAGAGCTCCAATGTTTTTTAAAATAAATAAAAAGTTAAAAAAATCCACATTAATAATTAAAAAAAAATATGAGAATAAAAAAAAACATTAATTAAAAATAATTCAGTTACAACAAAATGTTACATATAAAAAACCGATTCTGAAATTCGGCTATTCCGACGTTCGCCAATTCTTTATTTACTAATCGTTATTTCTTTTTTAATTCCGCTCTTCATTAATTTGATTCCGCTATTCGTTAGTTTGTTATTCTTATCCGGTCTTTTATTCGTTCCTTTATTCGTTGCATTATTTATTGGTATATTCGTTGGTAAGGGAAAAAAAACAAAATAAAAAATGTATCGAGATACTGACTATGGAGGCTTTCCATTTTCCGCAATTAACTAGTGATTTAAAAAAATAAATAAGATACAATGCCTCCTAAAGGTCTAAACAATAAAAAAAAGCAGCCTTCTTAATGAAAAGATTTACAGGCTGAACCAAAAAAAAGAAAGCTTACAATAATTTAGCAAATATATTTTTAAGAAAAGTTACAATAAATTAACAAAACTCACCAGTTATCTTTCCAACTTAACTAGGCGAAACAAAAAGAATTTGGTAGAACAATATCATAAAGTCTATAAAACACACCGACGGTGAAGGAAAAAATCACATTGTTGTGCATGCAGGTGGAAAGCATGGTTTCGTTAATGGGACGGATCTCTTATAACGAAAATATTTCATTTCCACAGTATTGCTTCAAGCCGGAATTATTAGCGATAGCAAAAAGGCACGAAAGAGAAAAAATTTACAATGTGGAGACTGATCAGTGTGCCAAGTTCTTCGGCCGAATGTGGCCAATGGTGGTACAAGAGTTTTTATTTCTCTGGAGCATCTGCCATGGAAATATCTGTAGAGTAATGACTGGTCTGCAACTCTTCTTCTATGTTCTAGAGGGTGAAGGGTATCTGTGAGAGTTGAGCTGTTTATTAATCGAATGGCCCTTTTATGAATGGAATCTAGAAGGCGAAGAGAATGCCCTGGTGCTGAACCCCCCAAATGTGCGAGCAATACTCCAGTAGAGGTCGGATTTGAGCCTTGTACGTCGTCAACAGTTGATCAGGAGTAAAAAACTTTATAGCTTTCCACACAAAAACTAGCCTCTGGCTTGCTGAATTTGCGATGTTAGCAACATGGTCATGCCAAGACATATTATTAGACACCGTGACTTCCAAAATCTAGATGGAGGGACTTGATTTAAGGGTATTTCTGGACATTGTGATGGAATGATTTGAGGAATTCACTTTCTTGGAAAACGTGGCGCTTTTTGTTTTCTGAGCGTTGAACTAAACAAGATTTTTGGTTCCCCACTCGACGATTGCTTCAAGATCTCCATTGATGGAGTCAACCTGTTCCTGTCTGAGTATATTTGTATCATTCACCGAAAGTGATCGATAGGATGTGAAAGTAGAGACCAGTGTGCTGTCGTCTGCGAAACTGTAAATGGGGTTCGTAGTGGTTTACAAGAGGTCGTTGATGTGTAAAAGAAATAGGGTGGGGGCCAGGATGGAACCCTGAAGGACCCCGGCATTGGTTTTAACGCATCAGAAGAAATACCGTCAACTGCCACATGTAAGGAGCGATCTTGCATAAAGCACAAATTGCATACATTTTCTGAATATCTATTTTTGATCACCCGACAATGTACACAAGAGCTGATCCTAACCATCGTTAACTAAATATCGATACTATTGTGAGACCATGACTTGTCTCAAATGAAACCGGTACTGAGAGTGGTCACGAGAGCTTATCTCAAGATTTTCTCTCAAGTGTATAAGTCTCTCTTTCTAGTCGTATAATTTATGGCGGAAGTGTCGCGATCTCATAGTTGCCATTTAAGTTGTGGTTAGAGCACCGGTGAATTCCTTAACTTGGTTTTCCAGATTGTTGTCCTTCCTTCTAGTGACGTGTCCAAAGTATTTCAGGATTCGCCGCTTTAATACACTTGACAGCCTTTCCTAAATTCCCAATTCTTCCAGTATGGAAACATTGGTTCTACGTGCTCTCTAAGGGATCCTCAGGAGTCTTCGTCACACCCACATCTCGAAGGCATCCAGCTTTTTGATCAGGTCAGCGGCCCTCAAGGTCCAAGCTTCCTTAACGCAATAAAGGCTAAACCGCCAAACAATAGCCACTACTATATTTTGTTAATTGTCATCCGTTTTGTTTTTTTTAATCTGATTGCTGATTATGGATGTTGCTTTTATTAAATTTATCTACTTTTATTGCTTTACCTTCTTTTTGAATTCTTCACCACGGAGTTCTTAATAAAATCTTTTATATTTGAATCAACTTGCCGCAAATAGCAATAATACCAAAAGCACAAAAGATTATTACGAAAGAAATAAAGAATATAACTGTAACTATTTTTAATTAAGTCACAATATAGAGTAGACAGGATATTTTCCGTTTTTGTAATTCTTTTAATTAAAAACAACTTCATATAACTATATTTGTTTTAAACGGTACTTAGGACAATTTAATGAATTACAAATAACGATTCAGCCATAAAGTGTCTTTAAAAAAGTTAAAAATGCACAAGTAAGTTGATCTTTTTGTATTGTAGGCAATTTAATAATTTCAAATTATCAGTGGTCTGGGTGCGACCCGAGAGGTCCACACTACTAACTTCCCAGTGGAAAGAATGAAAAAATACCGTATGTTTTGTTGTTATAATTATTATTTTTAAAATTATTATAAAAAACGATTTCAAATTGTTTATAACAAATTATAATTGTCATTAGGTAACAACATTCTGTTTATATCAACCGTATTCTTTCAAACTTTTTCTTATCATTTATCTCAATACTGACACAAGTTTAAAATACTCCAATTCCTATTTTTCTTGTCTAAAACCATTTTTTTTATGAAATATGGTCATCATATTTTTCATACAAATATTCCTGACATGCAATAATCATATTATTCAAAAGATCTTAAAATTCTGTATTAAAAATAGTATAATTTATAAATTGAAAAATTCAGGTAGTTTACCATTATTTTCAGTTTTTTGATTCCCCATAAAAAACAGCTTTACCGATTTTGCTGAAAATCCAATCACTTCTAAGTTGCGTAATTATGCGTCGAATGCAATTGGTCCCACGTCGATATCATTTGTTGTTCTCGAGATAATCCAGACCAACATACGTACATACAAACACAGACTTCCAGTTAAAAACTATTGTATTCGACTCTGGGGACCTTGAAATGTGGAGATATGTAAAAATTCGGGATTCGCAAAATCGGACCCATTACTATAACTTTCCACTGGGACAGAATTAACGCACCATCATTATACTTTCTCTAATTACAAATTAACAATAACTTTTGGTTTACTAACTACCAGGATGTGGACCTATTCTGATATTTGGGGCAAACGTTCCCCCTTTGGGCTAATTAAGGGTCGAGGAGATGAAAGACTTCATAGCTCCGATTTATGAGCTTAAGCGTTCCTGCTTAATGTGGGGTCGGTAGTATGCATAAAACTTTTCCTGGATTTCAGCATCAGTGGGTGGTTATGATGGCAGGTCATTTCTGCTTCATTCTAGGATCTGCTTAGTTGTGTTTTTTGAGGGTTTAGGTAGAAACGCCTACGAGTGAGTCAACCTTGGTATATCGGACCAGTACGTGAGTATTTTCCTCTCCGTACAGTCCGAAATAATTGTTTTTGCGGCACTTGTAGTGACTCCAAAAACCGGTTGTGGTCTAGTAAACGCAGATTCGGTCCCCTGTTTTGCAAGGGTGTCGGCTTTATCTCTTTTCCTCCACTCCCTGGTGCCCAGGTACCCACAGTAGGGTCACCTGTTGTTCGCACCAAGGTACTCTAAGGATTCGATGCAATTCCTTACAAGTTTAGAATTTATCTTGTTGGAGCTCAGTGCTTTTAAAGCAGCCTGGATGTCTGATACTATACTCATGTTTTTGTTTTCTAGAGGTCTGTTGGTCAGCTCTTTTGCACACAATTCGATAGCGAAGACTTCAGCCTGAAATATTGTAGCATACCTGCCAAGACTGGTAGATATTTCAATTTTTGGTTTTCTGCTTTTCTGAAAACACCGGCATCAACTCCATCTGGGGTTTTTGAGCCATCTGTGTACATTACGTATTCAGTCTCTGGAAAGAGGATTTATTCCCTCACCCATTCGTCTCTCTTCGGAAAGAGGACTTTAAACGACTTTTCTACGTGTATTTTTGTGGCTAGCATGTCAGGAACCATCCCGAGAATTTGGTGGTTTTTTGTTTCACTCAGTATCCCGGAGTGATCCTCGAGTTGCTCTCCATTAATTTGCTTTTCCAAAGACAGGAATCTGTAGGAGACTATCCTGGCCTCCCTCTCGGTACTGACAATAAATCCAGATTGTTGTAAAAGAAGGGTTAGGTACTTCGGTTTCGCTTTTATGCCTTGTGATACTGCCAAATGCACATATTATCTGGAATAATTATACCGATATACCAAAAATCTTCAGATTGTGAAAGTAGTATTTAAGAGTTTTCCATTCGTATTGAACTGGAAAATTTTCAAAGCAGAAGACTTTTATTTTTTAGGATAATCAGGGCATTCTAGTATATATATGCCTGTAAACATATTTTATAAGTAAGTACTAAAGAAATTCAACTTTTCAAATTCAAAGAAAACAAGTAAAATACAATTATTTCTATTGTAATAAAAACAATGGTCCTTTTTATTCTTTTTATTACCGACGACTATGCCTACTAATTACAAATAAAATGAATTACTTTAACACAATAACACAAACTAATTAATATTTTACATTATTATTTAGCCTGTTCAACAGGAAAATTCCAATAATCATTTTATTATTAATCTATTGTAACAGTATTTCCGTGGGAGTACAACTATTTCTATTCTTCATTAATTTAATTAAATAATTATTAACTAATTATTTATTAATAAAAAGAGTTCACATTGTAAAAGGTAACGTTTTTGTTTAAATTAGGAAATAATTTACTGTTGTTGTAAATATGTGTTTTTATTTTTATTATAACGCTAATATCCCTCTACGGGAGAATTTTGTGAACATTTTTGTCAATGTTATACTACTAAAGGCCCGATATGTATTGTTACCCTTACTAAACCCTCGAAGTAAATATTTAAGATTGCTTGATACATTTAATTAAAAAAAAATCGTCTTTACCATGGGCCAGAGATAAGAACTAATCTAAACCCAAATGAAGCACCCGGACCCGATTTGATAACTGGCGAGATACTAAAACAATTGCCTAGGAAGGGTAAAGTTATGCTCACGTACCTTATTAATGCAGCCTTCAGATTGAAACATGTTCCTACGTACTGGAAAGTTGCAGAAGTGATAATGTTGCCAAAACCTGGAAAACAACCTAATTATGTCAAATCCTATAGACCGATTTCTCTTCTGCCAATAGTTTCAAAACTTTTTGAGAAATTACTTTTAAAAAGACTGCGACCGATAATAGACCATTGTAACTTAATCCCAGATTTTCAGTTTGGATTTAGGCAAAAGCACTTAACAATAGACCAGTTGCATAGAATAACAAACAATATTAAACGTGCTTTAGAAGAAGATCAAGTCTGCTCTGAAATATTTTTGGATATTTTTGGACAAAGTATGACTTAGTATACAAACTAAACAAAACGCTACCAGAACAATAAGTTAAAATCCTAACCTCATATATATATCCGACAGATTGTTTAGAATCAAGCACAAAGAGAAATACTCCGACCTGAAAGAGATAAAAGCGGGTGTGCCGCAGGGTAACGTCCTTGGACTTATCCTGTATTTGCTATATACCATCATTGGAAGATATAGTTATTGCTGCATTTGCTTACGACACTGCTCTATATGCAGTAGATCAAAACTAAGAAACCTCTGTTAGAAAATTGCAGATAGCAACCAATGCAGTAGTAGACTGGACCAAACAATGAAAGATCAAGCTTAATGAGCTTAAATCTATTCAAGTAAACTTTACCAACAAAAGAGTACCAGAATCCTATCCTCTAAATATTAACGGAACAGTGTGTTTTCTGTAAAGCATAGTAAAGTAGATTAGAAAAAAAGACATTATTGGATTAACTCTAGATGATAAGTACATAGTTTTAAGAATAGTTAGATGGTTAGTCTTTTAAGACTAGTTTTAATTACAGGAAGATACTCCGGGGGGTATTTTTTAATAAAAAAAAAAATATGTTTTTAAAAATATTCTGGATAAAGTAAATGGTACATACTTGATTAGTCGCATTATTGTATTACTCCTTCAGCTTTGACTTTAGCTTCGCCACTGCTGTGTTTATTTTTCTTCGCAAATGTGTTTCGGGGAATTATTTTTCGATTAGAACACACAAAAGAATCTCATAAGTTGATGTCTTTTGAGATGCTGCGCTCTCCGATAATTTTTTATGGTCGTAAATTTTACCTGACTCTATGCCAAACGTGAAGTTTTGAAAATTTGAATAAAAATGTTCCAATTTAAAACTAACAATTTTGTGCGGTCCGACTTTTGTAAATAAAATGTTTATTGGCAATTATTTTTTTGCGAATTTTACCTCACTTGATGTGACTAATTTATATTTTTTGAAACGTCGAACAGAATTTATGATTTCTGGTTGAAAAAAATCCATTCATTGTAATATTAAGTTGTTTAAAATGTTGCACAAAATTAGTGAAAAGGATATCAAAAGTATTTTTGTTTTTTTTTTCGAAATTTAAACTATCATAAAATTTAATTGTCATATTCATACAGTGGGTACATAAAGTAACTTTTAATATTTTGAGACTTTATCTATCCTACAAAGTATTCTTCTTCATAAATAAATATTAGGAAGACTACAATCTCATACTCAACATTTTCTTTTTTTATCTTAAAATCATCACATAGTTCATTTTCACAAGAAACATTAGTGTCATGGATGGAATAGCTCTATTTTCGAGAATAAGACTCAACAAATATCTTTCTCTTTAATTTATATACTTTTTTCTTCTCTTTCTTCCTAAGTTTTTTTTAAATTAGGATCTTTTTTAGCTGATTTTAAAAGCTAAATTTCATTCTTATCCGGTGTGTTAGTATTCTAGATTTTCTTTTTTGTCTACCTTTTTTGGTGCAATCTTTGAGTGTAGACGAATCATTTCAGGAGTAATTAATTTGGGCAATAGTTTTTTGAAACTGCGGATAATCTTTTTGCATTGATAATACTTCAGCCTGCGTAGAACATTCTTGGGTCAACAAATTATCAGCTTGCGCAGAACATTCTTGAGGCAGCAGATGATTAACCTGTACCGGGGCAGCTTGGGATTGTTCTGCCTGTCCAGAATGTGAAGCATTGGATGAGCAGATTGCGAGAAGTTTTCTGGTGCTATTAAACGGTCAGTGTTCAAGGTACATAGATAGTTTGGGGACTAAGGCACAAAATCTCAACAATTTCTTTTTACAAGCTATGGACAAATTAAAATTAAGGTTAGTTTAAAATGCCTATACCATTTATAACCTACATAAACTAAAATTAAACATACATACATATAGTCACGCCTTTTTCCCGTAGGAGTAAGCTGAGACCACTTCCTTCCACCTCCGCTACGGTTCTTACACACAT
Source organism: Agelastica alni (assembly GCA_950111635.1). Taxonomy (NCBI): domain Eukaryota; kingdom Metazoa; phylum Arthropoda; class Insecta; order Coleoptera; family Chrysomelidae; genus Agelastica; species Agelastica alni. Next base: position 61,343,333 of record OX467710.1, on the reverse strand, counting down.
CTTTTGCTTCCTCTACTTTCATCAGTGCTCTCATACATGGTTGTTGGTAATCTTGACAATGTTGATCTGATCGAGATATGTTCACCGAGATCGACCTCTACCGACTTGTCCATTCACACTCGCCTTATAAATTTGTTTCGTCAATCTTCCTTCATCCTGCAACTCCTCTTCAGATGACGCTAATATGACTTGATCATCGGCGTAAAGAAGACATTTGACGATAAAATCATTCATATTCAATCCATGCGCACACTCTTTCAAATGTTTTAAACAATCGTCTATGTATAAGCCAAACAGCCTTGGCGAAGCCACACATCCCTGTCTTACACCTTTTTGGATGTTAAACCAGTCCGTGTAAGCTCCGTTTATCCTGACACAAGCAGTGGAATTCTTGTAAAGTGATTTCAGTGCTCGTATTAAACTACCGCTCACCCCATACATAGACAATGTCGACCACAATTCACTTCTCACCACTCTGTCATAGGCCTTTTCCAAGTCTAAAAAAGCGCAGTAGACCTTTTGACTTTTAGCCAAGAATTTTTCGACTATACCTCGTAATGAAAAGACCTGATCCATACATCTCCTTCCTCTTCTAAATTCTGCTTGCACATCCCATATCATCTTCTCAGTTTCATTCGTCATTTTTTTAATTAATATCTTTGCATACAGTTTGACGAGTAAACTAATACCTCGGTAGTTCTTACAGTCCTGCTGCGAACCTTTTCCCTTGTAAAGCGGCACGATAACAGCCTTGCACCAGTCGTCTGGTACGCTACCACTCCTCTAGTCCATTGAAAAGTTACATTTGTGGTTCAGTAATTTTTTGTCGTAGAACTATAAATAAAAAAGTTATAAGCGAAAATCTTCAGAAATTCGAGAAAAAAATTTATATTTTTGGATATAACTTTTTTTTTATAATCATGATGATGAACCGCCGACATTAACACCGTTTCCTTCTCCAGTTCTCCCACTGGTATTTAATTCAGAAAGCCGATCAGATGCTGAGCCGCAGCCTGGTCCATCGAAAGGACTGAGGACGGAGTAGTTCTAATTTATAAAATCACCGTGGATTATGCCTATTGGGGATAACACGTAAAAAAAACGCGCCTCTAGACTCTACCTCGTGGTTGGTGGGGAAAAGAGTCAATAATTAATTATTAATAATATTGCAAAATTTGTAATTAAAAAAGTTATAATAACAAAATAAAAAAAAAAAACAATAACTGATGACATATTACATACACACGTATAATATAGGTATAGTTAAGAATATTGAAAAATAGTACTCACTTCGGAGCGCTGTAAAACCTTAGCTATTGACTTAATGAAAAAATGATGCAAATAAAAGTTGTTCCTCCAAAAACGATCTACAAAAATGGTCGGATATCATTTTTTCGTAAAATGATAAACAAAAAGTTATATCGAAAAATATAAATTTTTTTCTCGAATCTTTGAAGATTTTCACTTATAACTTTTTTATTTATAGTTCTACGACAAAAAATTACTGGACCAAAGTTGTAGAGAATTTAGTTTGCAACAAAAAATGTTAATAAATTTTTTTATCAAATAAATAGTTTAAGAGATATATCGTAAAATCAATTTCAACCCCTATTTTCAAGATGGCGGCCGTGGGACAAGGGTGGCGACCCCACAAACTTGGTTTTAGCTTTACACTGACCCCCCCTACACATCAAAAAAATAAAATTGCGTCCTCTAAAAAACGCAAGGTAAGGCCTAAAAAATGTAACATTTCAATGGACTACTCCAACAAAGGTTAAAAAGGCGGTACAGCAGACTAGTTACCACGCGTTGTCCAGCCATCAGCATATCAACCGTTATCCTGTAGTACCCAGCAGCTTTACCCAATTTCATACTTTTCAACGCTCCCACAATTTCTGCCTTACTAATTTCACTTTCATTGCAACTTTCACTCATGTCTCCGAATGAAAATAAAATGAATTAAAATGCAACTAAAATTAAAATGTAAATAATATTATGTTTATAAAATGAAACCAGCAAATACTGAAGAATTAAAAGAGATAATTCAAACAGAAATAAACAATATTTCTCAAGAAACCATAAACAAGGTTCAACAAAAATCTGTACAACGTTTGGGTTACTGTGAAATACTGCAAATGCTACATTTAAGATAAAGTCATGTATCAACTTCTGGATTAAATTTTAATTCTTATATTAATAATTAAAAAATCAATAAAATTTATTTTTTAAGCGCATATCTTTCAAATTCTGTCCGTTAGACCACAAGTATCATACCTTTTTAAAACCAGCTCATTTTTATTGATCTAAAAATGTCACAAATAAAGGGTGTTACTTTTAAAAAAATTGTCGATGACGTCATCATCTTAATGTGTATCGCCCTGTATAATGAAATTTTGTTGTAAATGTATTTTGGATTTATTCCATACTTTACGGACACACATGTATGTAAGTATGTTTTTGAGTTGCACTCTGTGTGTGAAAATACTTTTAAAGAATATCCAGAAATAGTGAAGGTTATTTAAAACTAGCGGACCTGGCAGACGTTATCCTGCCCAAACGATAGCTTGCCTGATTTGGGAATAACTCTATTAAACTCAGCGACCCCGAAAGCTATAAATTTGACACTAACATCGTCGTTTTTAAAAAAATTTATATTCCATCCCTTTTCACCATTAAAAACTACGACTTCGACACAAATATCGATGTTTTGAATATTTTTTATATTTCATCCCCTACCCACACCTTACGTAGGAGTGCTAAAAAAATTAGAAATATTACTATCAATTTGGCCATCCCAAAACCTATGAATTCGATACTAATATCAGACGTTTTTGATAATTTTTATATTTCATCCCCTTCTCACCCTATCGTAGGGGTGCTTACAAAATTAGAATTGTTACTATCAAATTCAGCCACCGCAAAACCTATTAATTCGACACCAATATTATCAGATAGTTTTTAAATTTCATCCCCTACCCTCCGCTTCAGTAGGGGTGCTAAAAAAATTAGGAATGTTGGTATCAAACTCAGCCACCACAAAAACAATGAATTTGTCACTAATATCGGCGTTTTTTAATAGTTTTTATATTTCGTCCCTCTCCCACCCCTTTTGTATGTATGCTTACATAACTGAGAATGTCACTATCAAACTTAGAGTTTCCGAATTCTATGAATTCGACACTAATATCGGCCGTTTTTGATAGTTTTTACATTCCATCCCCTTTTTATCCCCCATGGTAGGGGTGCTAACAACACTAACAACTCTAACAACACACCTGGTATGTATAAAATAACTTCTGAAAATTTCATCCCAATCGGACTAGCCGTTTGGGAGTTTTTGAAGGACATACATTCAAACATTTTTATATATTTATAGATGATTTGTTAAGAAAAAGTCTATGATCCATGCCAATGCAGATCACAGTTTAAAATCATATCGTCCAAGAATTGGTACTTGACTTTAAATTTGCTCTTGTCGAAGAAATGGTACGACCGCCGCCATTGGGAAGATTTATTCTGAAAGTTCCAGCTAATTTATGTTTTAAGCATCCAAATATTTATAGAACATTTGGCACTCTAAATATGTTATTAGTATACACTTCTAACACCTTTTTAATTTGACTGCCCGTAGTTATAGGCAATTATTACAGGTGAAAAACTACCTGGTCACTACTTATCTTTTATAGTTTTCACTCGAAATTATAATGGTTTTGAAATCGAACCTGCCGCATCTTTTCAAAGCACCTGGCGATTGCTTTTGCTTTTGCCTTTTAATTTTTAATGCTAATTTAATTTTATAATAATTTATAGTTATTACATTAAACCGTTTTTCTACTCAACACGCATTTTTATTTGAACGTTTGTTCTTTAATCTTCTTTATTCTTTTAAAGATTTTGTATTTGGATAAGTTCATAGTCGTAACAGCAAAATGCGTATTGCGATTGCCTCTTGTTAGACTGACATTACAACGGTCATTTTAAACTCAAGTAAGATTCGTGCAAACGATTTCTGATGGTCCTGAAAGAAACCGTGTTTTATGTGTCAGCAACAGTTGCATTTGTAACTCATGTGCTGTCACTGCCTTTTTGAAGCTTATTGCAAAAAACGATCTTCATAATAGGTTGTAGATCTAGTGTGTCCTGTGTGTCTTTCAGATACTTCTCCAGTTTCTGCATAACGAGCATTTAGCAAGAAATTATGCTTTTTTATGTAATACATCTATTTGAGCAAAGGGTGTTGGCAGGAAAACAAATGAATGGGGCATTGCATAGCTTTATGAGCAGCCAGAAAATGTCAAAAAAGGCACGTCTGGCTGTGTGTTGGTTCCTACACTTATGTATGATAGTGAACGTTGCGTTTGGCAGAAGAAGCATGAAAATAGGATTAATGCTGCGGAGATGAGAAGTTTGAGAAGTATAGCCGGACTCGGTTCAATAAAGTAAAGAATAGTGAGATCAGAGAACGCTGTGGTGAGAAAGAAGATGTGGTTACAAAAATAGATAGAGGAATGCTTAGATGGTTTGGACACGTAGAAAGGATGGATAAAGGAAGATTGACGAAACAAATTTATAAGGCGAGTGTGAATGGACAAGTCAGTAGAGGCGAACATATCTCGATCGGATCAACATTGTTTTGAAGAAAGGCCAGGTCAAGAGTACCAACAACCGACGAGAATGCATAAGAGCCCTGATGAAAGTGATGGAAGCAAAAGATGTGTGTAAGAACCGTAGCAAGTGGAAGGAAGTGGTCTCTGCCCGTTTTTTTAAGCCTTTCTTTGTGTTAAAGTTAATCAATCAGAAAATGCAGTGATATACAATGTGGTTTAAAAAAGACAATATACAGGTATTTTTTTACGATGAGCGTTAATTAGACGTTTTTGGCAAACCAGAAAACGGATTTAACTGAAAATTTAATGGTATGCATAAATTAACAAGATCTCCACGTCTATAATATTTTAGACAATGCGGCGTTGCCGCTTTTACCATAAAGTAGCGGCTACTTTGATTTTTCAAATAGAACACCCTGTATATTATATCATTTTGTGATTTTTAATCAGTTATCCAACAACTTGTACTATTTTCCTTTGCCTATCTGTTACCGTTTAAAAGATAAAAATTAATTTCAATTTTTTTTTCTATTTAACACGTACTTCAATAAACGCCAATAATCTTGAACTCTCTGGTACTGAGACGATCAAATTCGAAACGAAGTGGATTGATACCAAGAGGATCCTCACTTCAAAGACATATTTTTATTTACCCCATACAGGGTGGTTAGAAAATGCAGATACTTTGCTCACATGAGAAAATGAGTGAAAGTCAAGTTTTTTAAATGAAACACCCTGTATAATTTCACATTTTTGAGCTCTACATGCAATTTTTTCTCTTTTGTGCCTTTTAGCTATCTATAATAATTGCGGCTTAAAGCAATACTGTGAAAATAAAATATTTTCGTTCGTTAACCATTCTTTTATTTTCTGTACCGTCCAGGAGTTTGTTGGTTGCTTATTTAAAATTTCCGAATGGTATGGAGCATTATCTAATACAATAATAGATGGTTTATGTAAAGATGGTAATAGTTTCTCTTTTAACCATTTCACAAAAATATCTGTATCCATATTGTCATGATAATCGGCCGATTTTAATTTTGACAAAAATAAAAAATCCGCTTTATTAACAAAATCATGCTTTTCACCTGCATTCACAATAATGTGTCTTTTTTTTTCACCGTCGGTGTGTTTTATAGACTTTATGTTAACGTCCTGCCAAATTCTTTTTGTTTCAACATTAGCAAAAATCCAAGATTCGTCCAGATAAACAAATGAAGAGCATTCTTGTTTACAGTGAGTGTAATTTCTTAAATTTCAATTCTTTTGTGTACGACTCTAGCCTTTTTACACAAAGCTTTTCGGTTGTCTTCATTTTTAAACTTAAACCCTATATGTTTCAAAATTCTCCAAAGACTCGTTCTAGTAATTTTAAATACATCTTTTTCTTTTACATTTTCTAATATTAAATTTAAAGGGTCTATACGATTTTAATGTCAGCATCCACTTTAATGATAACCCAGGATTACTAATTACTTTTCTAGAAATCTAACGAAAAATTTAACAAAAATGAATCAACAAGCCAAATTAAAGCTTAATAGCTTAGTTAATTAGTGAAATTTGTTTGAATTACTTACCTACCTCTCTAATTATGTACAATAAATAAAATCATTAGGAACGGATTTAGTTGCAAAATTATCCGTGCTCTCAAATAAAAATATTGTGTCTTAATTTCCAAACAAAATTCCCTTATTAAATAAAATTTGTTACCTACGAAATTTGTATGAAAATATTAGGAGAATTTTTGGTACTTCTTATATGTACAATTGTACAGTTGAATACTGGTTAACGAGTTTCTAAAAATAATTCGAAACCACCGTATATTTGTGAAATATGCTGGGTATATTTAACGTTGATTTATCAGTATGTTCATTTATTAATTTAGTAAAAACAAAGAAAAATAAAGCAGTACCGGCGGCTTTTACAACTAAATAATTCGATTTAATTACTAAATATGGCCTGATGGATTAAAAAAAATGGGAAAATCTCGTTACACTGCCATTTCGCTAAATTTGACGGGACACATCAGAAGAAAAGTGGAGACATTTAATGAATGATGATAACTATTGTTGTTATTGTTCGTTGTAATATTTAGTTTTATAAATAAAGTCATTTTTTAAAGTATTGCAAAAATTTGTGAGACCATACAATCATTTAGAATTTTTTTTTTGTTTTACAAGAGGAAAATCTTTTATAGACTCTCAGCATTTCGACTGCTATGAAGAGCGCGTTTCGGCGCTGAATAGTGTGGGACTCATTGAACGCTCGTTCAACGTTACCCACTAAAAAACTCTTTGAGTGTGATTTTGTGGGCTATTGTCTCTTGGTACGAGACTTACCCCTTGTGTAGTGTAATATGTAAGAGTGTGCACCATGGCACGTACTTATTTCATGAGATATAAGAAAATTCTTAGAAATCGGGATCCAAATATATCCCTTCGAATCCGATAAGCGAAATGCTATGTCTGGTCAGTACTTCTGTACGGAGTGGAGTCGTGGACTATGAAAGCAAATATGATCAATAAATTAGAGGCTTTCGAAATGTGGACTTACCGACGCCTATTAAGAGTACCTTGGACAGACAGGGTAACCAATGAAAAAATATTAAGAAGAGTCCATACAAACCGAGAATTGTTAACAACTATTAAATGACGAAAAACGGCTTACCTTGGTCACATTTTAAGACACGACAGATACCAGTTGCTGCAACTAATTTTGGAATAGAAAATAGACGGCAGAAGAGGAATTGAAAGAAACCAGATGTCATGGGCAAGAAATATTAGACAGTGTACCGGATTAAGAACAATAGAAGAACTTGTTAGCGCAGCCAGAGACAGGGATCAATTCCAACATGTGGTCGCCAACATCCATTGAGTGGATAGGCAGCTAGATTGCTTGATTGTTATGTAAGTGTGGGGTTTTCAGTTTAATAACTGGGGAGTTTTATTTTGGATGGGGGAGGGGGATGAACACTTTGATGACCTGGTATGTAGTGAAATTCGAGTTTATAAGCGCGTTTGGGTGAGAAATGGCTTTGTCGAAAAAGGTTTTTTGACGATTTTTTATGTATTCCGTAATCGTTTCGAGTTTTAGATCTTTGTGTAAATCTGAATTTCGAATATACCAGGGGGCATTTGTTATACGTTTAAGAATTTTATTTTGGAGTTTTTGTCTTGTGGTTTTTGCTGTTTGACAGAAGGAAATGCAGCCATAAAGAAGTTGTGGACGCATAATTTGTTTGTAGATAAGGACTTTGTTTTTGAGATTTAATTTGCTTCTGTAGTACTGAAGATTTCGGAGTCTGCCAGACGTTTTATTACAGCGGGTTATTTGCGTGTTTATATGAGAGTGCCATGAGAATTTTCTGTCTAAATTTATACTTAAGTATTTGACTGTATTGGTATACATAATATCTTTATTTTGAACCGTTAATTGAGGCATATTCGGAGTTCTTTTTCGAGAAAAGAGAATAGCTTGTGTTTTTTCGGCGTTTAGTTCTTTCTTAGGTTCGGTGATTTTAAACTCTCGATACAGTAACAAAAACAATTTTTATTTCAATGTTTTTACACATTAAATTTTACTTTTATAAATGACATAGATATTCAATTAGATATTCAACTAATTACAACTATTTAAATTTCATAATTTATAACCACTTTTTAAAACTAAACTGTCTTTTTTCACGACCACCGTCCTTTTTATACCTCTAAATCATAATTCGACCTTTTTCGCGAGAGCGACAGAACAATCTCAAAGCGGCAAAAATTTACTAGGCGGAGGCCGACAAAGGGGCTTCATTAATATGCTCTCTCGCTGTGGTCGATGCTCGGATGCCGATAAATAATCAGGTACGCTTTGTAACAATATGTAGAAATCTAAGACTTTTTTGTGTACTAATGGCCGCTGTGTCGTTGCGTACATAGCTAGTTCAGTTTTTGTTGTTTTTGGAGTGTTATCATTTAGAATTATTTTAATAAATTGAGTAGTGCCTTGAGCAAGGTAGTGTTTTGGTTACTACCAACATCACAGTATCACCCTGTTTTGTGTAATATCATACCAGTTAAAAAGTATAGATGTCGTGACTGGCGCTTTTCGCGTAGCACTTCATGTATACTTGGTAGGAGTCGAAGCTGTTGATGTGTCCAGTCGAGGTGTACCCACCCTACGCTGATGAGGGGCAACACACCCTGAAACCGGTCCATACGTGGTTGCTTCGGATGAATAAATCTAATAGTTTCTTCTCTTACTTAACAAGCATCTGCATATTGTTACCCGAAATGGGGTATTATACACGATTATGTATCAGAAGTAATTCAATACCTGTCGCGGCATATGGCCAGAGGAGTAGTTGTTTTTTAATACATATTCGACCTAAATGAACCTATACTATAGGTGACATACATCAGAATTAGCTGATTTTAAAAAAATAAGTTATACATTTTTCCCATCTATTAACGTTGTCGAAAAATGTTTAGTCTACTATAATAATATAGTTTTCTATAAATTTTGCAAATATATATATATATATATATATATATATATATATATATATGAGAAAGAAAGTTAGACGACTGTCTAAGATAAGAAAAAAGAAACTAATTTATTTTTTGAGTATGCAGTCTGTGGCTATAAAAGTAAAACTCTTGATTCTGTTTAAGCTTTCGAGTCTTTATTGACTCTTCATGAGGAACTCTAGAAATGCTTACCACAATTTTAGAAACATTTATCAATGTATGTGGTAAAACACTTCAAACATTACGCCATGGCACAATTTTTATAAGTTGAAATTAGACATTATATATTAAATTTTGAAAATTACATTATTAAAATACATAACCTAAAACCACGTGTGGTATTTTTGGAGAAAATATTCGCTAAACTGACAAGTTAAATATTACCATAGAACCATAGAAACACAAGAAATACAGAATTGTGTCAGAACGAAAAACAGGTTGGCCAACTACAAAAAAATGGGGGTTATTCAAATTCTTCAATTGTGTGATTTTTTGAAAAATATGAAGGAAGACTAAGCAGGTAAGAATAAATAATACTGAGATTATCAATATCAGTTCTAGAATTCATAGCTTTGGGTTCTTATATATATGCAAAATTTATAGAAAACTATAATATTATTATAGTAACCTATTAACATTTTTCGACAGCGTGAATAGATGTGAAAAATGTATAACTGATTTTTAAAAAATTCAATGTTATTTGGAAATTAATAGATAGAATTAATTGTTGTTTATATGGCTTATTTGAATTTTTCTTGCGATTTTATTTGATGTATCACAAGGTCGGGGTTGCTATTTGACATTTTAAAGGAGTTGGAGATGTTAAAGGGCTGCCACTTGGAAACAGCAGAATAACATTTTTAAACCTTCCCCTTGATATAAAATTCTACGTGTTTTTTGTTTTTCTTTCATTTACGCAAAATCAAAAGTTATTTGGAATGGCTGGTTTTGAAATAAAAGCACTGTATTGATTGTTAAATTTATGTAAATTTACTTTAAAGTGAATAAATATTAATATTAATGTTATATTGTATTTGTAAAATCAAATAATAATTATTTATAAAAACTAAAACATATTTTTCGTAACTTTAATGTTTTGTGTAAACCTAAAATGAACATCAACACAAGTGTGGATAAAAAACTATTTTAGTCTAAAAACACTGTCATTGAAATACTTCACTGCATTTATTTATTGGGTGTTTATTTATGTGTTTTGATTTGGACAAAACAAAATTTACTGTTTTCCATAAACAACAAAACAACCAAATAAAGTTAATCATTAAAATGTCTTCCTTAAAAAAATACTCAGCCATTAATATCAAGTAGAAACTATAAAAATACCAATTAAACATATCAAATAAAAACGATTACTTATTTGGTGGAATCCAAAAAACTATATTGCCATGGTTCCTATCCTTTTACTACTAAATCCAGTACATCCTTTACCAAAGATGTCGTTTATACTTCCTTTAAGTTTGTTCTCTCGATTTGTACGCAATCATCTATAAAAACAGAAATTAAAAAAAAAATAATTGTTTTAGAAATAGGCATGTCTCCATAAAAAAAGCCTTAAACGTAATACGTTGTTTTTTATTCAACCTTTCTTCTTCTGAAACTTACCATATTTTATTTATTGGTACCTACATTTATTTCTCCTTAAAATGTGTTCAAAGATAACGTAAAAATATTTACTGATAAACTCACACTAATTCTTTATCAGATAAGAAAAACATTTCCATTTAAAAATAATAAAAGCCCACCATTATTTTAGGTAAAACGCCATATGGGAGCCTAAAATAATTATAGTAAACACACCTCATTTTGAATTTTGAGTAGGTAGGATTGTTGTGTTTTAAGGGTTCGAAAAAAAAAAATAAAAGGGTAGGTATTATTAAAAATGTGAGAAAATAATATAGTGGATAATTTTTTAAGATTTAAACTGTATACAAGTATGATCAAAAATAAATAAGAATATAATGGTATAATAACAAAAGATAACGACTAATTTATAATTAGGCATTTATTTACCAATTAAAAATTATTATAAGTACTATTTTAGCACTATTTAGTTTAAATATAACGCTATTTTTAGAAAATTATTATTCCAATAAATAAACATATTATTTTTAAATTCAAAATAATTTTATCATAGTTTTAAACTTTGCAAGGAGAAGGTATAAAAGAGGAGATCGTTAGTAAATTGATCGAGAAATTTAACAGTTTAGATAAAGCATGTGAGGTTGAAGAATTGTGAAAGCCATTCAAGGAAGGAATCGTTTTAAAGAGATGGAAGGAATACTTCGAAAGTTTATTTGGAAAGAGGATGCACAAGTACAGGCCCCATTTGAAGAAATAAGTGAACGTTGCAATAAAAGTGATATTAGTACGACAGAAATTGTGGAAATTGTATGAAATTGGGTAAAGCTGCTGGGTACGATAGGATAACAGTTAAAATGCTAAAGGCTGAACAAAGCGTTGTAACTAGTCTGCTGTACCGCCTTTTTAACCTTTGTTGGAGGAGTGGTAGCGTACCAGACAACTGGTGCAAGGCTGTTTTCATGCCGCTTTACAAAGGAAAAGGTTCGCAGCAGGACTATAAGAACTACCGAGGTATTAGTTTACTCAGCATAGTCGGCAAACTGTATGCAAAGATATTGAGTAAAGAAGTGACGAATGAAACTGAGAAGATGATATGGGATGTGCAAGCAGGATTTAGAAAAAGAAGGCTTTTTATTACGAGGTATAGTTTATAGTATAGTAGTTGCAGTGGACAAAAAAGTTAATTCAGTGGAGACCCAGAGAAACAAAAGAAGCATAGGTAGACCTCCAAAAAGATGGCTAGATGATGTGAAAAGAACAGCGGGCACCCATTGGCAGCAAACAGATTAAGACAGAAACGCATGGAAGAGATTAGAAGAGGCCTATGTCCTGCAGTGGGCAATAATTGGCTGAAGAAGAAGAAGAAGTTGCAGTGAGTTCTGTCCTTCTTGCAATGTGGCCGATGTTAAAAAGATTTGGTTTTTTTTTTAACAGATTTAGTTTCTGAAGAACAGATTCATTTTTACGACAGGCCGTCCAGGGTATTCGTAATAGCCGTCTGTATGCATCTATCCGCCTGGTATCGCTTAAAAACCAATTCCGGGGTCCCACAGGGTTCCATCCTGTCCCCCACCCTATTTCTTTTACACATTAACGACCTCTTGAAAACCACCACGAACCCCATTTACAGTTTCGCAGACGACAGCACACTTGTCTCAACTTTCACATCCTATCGATCACTTTCGGTAAATGATACAAATAGACTCTGGCAGGAACAGGTGGACTTCATCAATAGAGATCGTCGAGTGGGGACCCAACAATCTTGTTCAGTTCAACGACCAAAAAAACAAAGCGCCACGTTTTCTAAGAAAGTGGATTCCTCACTCATTCCATCACAATGTCCGAAAATATCCATTAAATTAAGTCCCTCCATCTCGATTTTGGAAGTCACGGTGTGTAATAATATGTCTTGGCATGACCATGTTGCAAACATCGCAAAGTCAGCAAGCTAGAGGATAGGTTTTTTGTGGAAAGCTAGAAAGGTTTTTACTCCTGATCAACTGTTGATGACGTACAAGGCTCAAATCCGACCTCTACTGGAGTATTGATCGCACATTTGGGGTTCAGCACCAAGGCATTCTATTCGTCTTCTAGATTTCATTCAGAAAAGGGCCATTTGGTTGATAAACAGCTCAACTCTCACAGATACTCTTCACCCACTAGAACATAGAAGAAGAGTTGCAGACCAGACATTACTCTACAGATATTTCCATGGCAGATGCTCCAGAGAAATAAAAACTCTTGTACCACCATTGGCCACATTCGGCCGAAGAACTCGACAAGTATCGACTTTTAAAGCTTATTATAGAAGGGAAGATCGAAGGACGAAGAGGCTCGGGTAGAAGAAAGATATCCTGGCTAAAAAACTTAAGACAATGGTATGGAGTGAGCACTACCACATTGTTCCGCCGAGCTGTAGACAAGGTTCAGATAGCGCTGATGATTGCCAACGTCCGAGGAGGACAGGGCACCTAAAGAAGAAGAAGAAAACTATGACCTGCAACTTTTTATTCACTTTCAAGAATTTTGTTATACTTTTTTATAACAGTATTATAGTTTTCCATAATATTTATATTTTAATACTTCCATTTACAAGCTATTTTTACTGGATGGTGCTGGTTAAAAGTATAGATGTCTTGACTGGCGCTCTGCGGTCAGTTCTTCATATGTTCCTGGTGAAGGGAAGGATTATTGAGTTGTCTCTTCGAAGGGCTAACTTGGGTTTTGCCAAGACCTACCCTATGCTGATGAGCGGCAACACCCCAAAACCGGTCCATAGGTGGTCACTTAGAATAGATAAATTTAATAATTATTTTTTACTTAACAAGTATCTGCATATCACCCGAAATGGATTATGCACGATTATCTATCAGATGTAATTCAATGCTCGTTGTAGGCATATAGCCAGGTGTATAGTTATTTTCTAATGTATAATCGACCCACATATACGTATAGTATAAGTTAACATACGGCGAAATTAGCTGGTTTCTCAAGAATCAATTTTATAAATTTTTATTTTAATTTTTTTTAAGAATAAAATAATCTTGTGCCCCCTTAATATCGTTTGGTGTCAAATAAAATAAATAGATAAATTAATGTTCACATCATTTAAAAAATTGTTAACCTTGTGAATAACATCCATTTGGATTGCATGTTTTGGTGTCTGCACATCAAAAAACGTTTAGTGTAATACAATACAAATAAACTAGTGCTATAGGCAAGCTTGAATGCGGTGTATTCTTGCACCTTACACGTTTGAAATTAAGTTCTACTGGAATTATATTGATTTCGTTAAAGTAAACATGTACACTGTGGCAATGGAGAACAGGCGAGCAACTGAACTGTCAACCGCACGCAAACTTTTTAAACACGTCTATGTAATTAATAGTCAATGGGACTTGTATCATTAGTTTATTGGCGCCTGAGCCAATGAAAGTGTGAAAGTTTATTACCTAAAAAAAATAAATTTAAATTACCTATTATAAAAATAATCTAATCTAATCAGGGTCGTATCAGGACAAAAAATTTAGGAAAGTCGATGCTAATGAAAGATTTTTAGGGTTAAAAAAGTTTACTTTTAATAAATATTAAAAAGTTTTTAATGAAAAATAAAACAGAATTAACCCGGCTACATTTAACAAACAATTTTAAAAATATTAATTTCAGTGGCAGCTCAATATTTTTATTTTTTTCCTTTCCAAAGTTATTTAGGACATTTTTATCAATTTTAATGTTGCTATTGATGAAGAGGGTTTTTTTTATCTTCGCTCAACCATAGGGGTTTTTATATCTCCATAAGTTTAGCTGGTTCACTGTGTAGAATTTTTGCACTTTTTCCAAAAAAAAAAAACATTTTATTACTTTTTTTGGTGTAACAAAAAAGAAAAACAACGTAACAACGAAAAACAAAAAAGGTTCTTAGTCAATTATTATTATTTTAAGTCCAAAAAGAGCACTTTTAGGTATGCGAGAGAGATATTTTTATTTATTACTTACGAGAATCAACTGAACGAGAATACGAGATTTTTACACTTAATTTTTATACAATAATCTTTTTTATATTGAGACTAAAAGCATGTACTTTATTTTTTAAGTTTCAAGATAACTTAACATTCACCATCGAGTGTGAAATATCAACACTTATTACGAGCGAGTAGCATCAATAACTTCTTTCGAGCGAGTACTATAAAACGACTTTTTCAAACGAGAATTATTCGCGACTTCAAATGTTCACCTTCTGGAGTGATCACTAACGACTGGTTTCAAACGAGAACTATTAGCGATTGCATATTATTTTAAGATGTAGCGATAATCAGATAATCAGCCGCATGGTTATCGTAGGTTTACGATAACCATGGGTTGCAAGTATTTTCATATTAAACACACACTACGCTGCTTATAATTTTAATGTGGCACTGTTTAGATATTTCTATACCTTTTTGCGATACATTTTTGGACTGGCACTTTTCGAGATGAATTACAAACGAGTTTCACAACAGCTTAAATTGCTGAAATGGGATAGACATGTTAGTTGCCTTTATTTCAATAAAAAAGATCTTTCTGACAATGCTATTGATACAGGTAATGTTGTACGAAATTTTAAAATGGTATTGGGAAAAATGAATTTATTACATAATAAAATGAAGCTGCCTCCTAAGCATCTAAGCGTCTAGTGCTGATTCAATAGCTGAATCTGTAAAAAAATTTTTTATAAATGTAAAAAATATATATTTTTGTTTAGAGATTAGCCAGTCGCGGTTTGTTTTGGGGGTAGTTTTAATTTCTAATACCTTCCTGGGCTTTGAGGCCAATTAATAGTAGTATTTTCTCTGTTTTGCATATAGCTTTGAGCTACTCTTTTTATGGTACCCCTCTTTGACTGTGCTAATAAGGGTCACTTAGTATACTACATCTAAATGCACCGTTTTACTATGCAGGTCCAAGCACCTAGTTATTTTTTACTAGAACGCTCATTTAAGAATGGGACATCTAGATTTTAGAACCCGCACAAAAAATTGTGAAAAAAGATTCTCCGTTTAATTTTTAAGGCCATTTTTTCTCAACAAAAAACACCCGCACACCCCCGCACTCATACAATTACTAAAGCTAAACAACACCTATAACCTCCTTTTACAAGATTACATATTCCCGCTTAATTATATTCGCGTGTACTTCTTTGTTTACCTCGAGCAGGGTTATTCAGCAATTGTCATATGTTTTTGACGTTTCATCCTACTCCGACTTATTTAACCGGAAGTGATCCTAACAAACATTGATCAATCCAATGACACATCCAATATCAAAAACGTAGCGAGATATGATGTGGTAGACAATTTTGTATACCTGGGATCGTTAATGACCAAAGATAGAGGCTGTTCAGAGGAAAAAAAAGAGAAGATTGGCAATGGCCAGATCAGCAACAACTAAACTCATAAAAATATGGAGAGTTCAAACCGTTACAAAAACAGTGAAAGTAATGCTGGCCAATTCCTTGATCTTCCCAATTGCTCTTTATTCCGCTGAAGAAAACAAATCGGAAAGCCTTCGAATTATTGTACAGACGAATCCTAAGAGTGTCATGGGTAAAACAAAAATCTTCTACTAAACCAAATCAATAAAGCATATTTAAGTTACTTTGGCCACATAGCTAGAACAGGTGAGGGAAAAGTTAAGGGAAGAGACCTAGAGGATGGTCTCCAATGAGGTAGACCTTTAGTGACAATCATAATAAAACGGTTGGCTCTAAGTTTAAATAAACAAAAATGCAAAAACGAAAAACAATTTTTAATAATATTTGATTAAAATGAACCGAATTTTTTAATGTTAAAAAACTTATATACATTTATAAATACGATAGGTACCGTTGTACTTTTAAAGTTATTAAGTAACAACTGATTTTATACTTATAAAATTAATTTTTTTAGTTAATAGAGTATTATTGGACAAATCAACTGCTTTTGGTCATTTGATTCAATTATGGAAAATTTAGAAATTATTAGGATTAAAATAGTGAAAAAAGAGATTGATAATTTAATTTAATATTGTTGCAAGGTTTAAAGGAGACTTCTCTTCATAAAATGGTATACAGATAAAAAAGTGGATAATGATTTGACTAATTGTAAAAAAAAATTATTAATTACCGTTTAGAAAATTTAATATTTTGTCTTCTAATTTAATTATGTTCATTTAACATATTGTTCTAGCAAAATCACAAAGAAAATTGTAGACAGGAATGATTTTTTTATTAAAAAATAATGTATTTATTGTATGACAAGACATGCATGATCCCCAGTTGTTTTGTTTTTGAAAGGAACCACTTTTTGGTCAGATGCTTTAGGTACATACATACATATAGTAACGCTTTTTTTTCGTAGGTGTAGACAGACACCACTTCCTTCAACTTGTTACGGTTTCTACACACATCTTCTACTATCATAAGTGCTCTCATACATGCTCGTCGGTTGTTGGTACTCTCAACCTGGCCTTTTTTCAATCGATCTGATCAAGATATGTTCGCGAAGGTCGACTTCTACCGACTTGCCCATTCACACTCGCCTTATAAATCTGTTTCGTCAAATTTCCTTTATTTATTTCATCAACCTTCCTTCATTCATCCTCTCTACGTGTACAAACCATTTAAGCACTTCTTTATCTATCTTTGTAACATCTTCTTTCACACCCCAGCGTTCCCGTATCTCACTATTCTTCACTTTATCTAACCGAGTCACTCCGGCTATACTTCTCAGACTACTCATCTCCGCAGCATTAATCTTATTTTCATGCTTTTTCTGCCAAACCCAACATTCACTACCATACATAAGTATATACACCTCTATGCAGTGCCTCATTCATTTGTTTTCCTGCCAACACCCTTCGCTCAATGTCTTTTTTTTTTGCTTGGGCGGTTGCCATTCAGCCAGTCACATACGAAATTTTATTTATTTAATCTATGTAATTAGTAAAATCTTTCACACATACCAAGCATACCTTCTTATCATATACGAAGCAAAGTAAAATAAGAGAGAAATCAACAAGAGGATAAAAACAGTGGTCACTCGTTTCTCGTTTAGGGGCCTATCAAGACATTTTTAATTTACACACAAAACTAGACCACGGTTTGGTAGGTATAAAACAAATGGGATAGAAATAAAGGTTACAATTCTAACTAAGTTTACAGGCATACTTTACTTCCACAGATAAATTTCATCAAGCATTTTTTTGATTGAGAGAAAACAGATAACATATATTAAAAGGTAAATAAATATTGTTTTTTATTAAATTCATTACCAGATTATGAGCTTCAGGTGCATATTTTAAACATTCAAAGAAAATATGATTTAGATCACCTTCTACTTTGCATTTAGGACACAGTTTGGAGTTATAGCTCAATGTCACTGTCATACTTTCTATCTCTCGTAAATTTTGAACCCAAGAACACAAATTCATTAACTTGTTCTCCCTTAATCAGAACTTCACAGTTTGTCATGCTTTCTCCTCTTTCAAAAACCATTACTTTCGATTTGCTTACATTTATTTTCATCCCTTTGATCTTCAGGGCATCATGCATACCATTTACCACCGCCTGCAACTCCTTTTTAAATGACGCTAATATATCATAGGCGTAAAGAAGGCATTTGACTATCAAATCATTTATTTTTAATCAATACGAACTTACTTTCAATTCTTTTAAACAATCGTCTATGTATAAGTTAAACTTGACCCATATTGTATTTTATACTTATTGCAGAAAGAAATATTTTTGATCGGATGATCTCATGGACTAAAACATAATTAAACTTATTAGGTACTACATTCTAAATACTAACATAGCCTGAATAATGCATTAAAGTGTTGTGGAAGTGCTAAACAAAACTGGCTCTGCAATTCGCGGCCGTTCATTCTCAAAAAGGTTGCGTGTCGTGTCAGCTGCACGTCAAGATAAACCCCGATATGCGCTTTATTATTAGTTTAAGATTTAAAATTCGCTTTGTTATTTGAATTACAACCTGAATATCCAAACATTTATAATTTTCCTGCACGCCATAATATTATCTGCACTTTTTTTTTGGTTTGAAGAATGATATCTCCGCTTCGTCGAATGGAGATATTCCAGATTGCCTCTTGTCTTTAGTTATGCGTTATGGAGCCTCAATTACCGCACAAAATTATACTCGGATCGGTTTTTTATTCTCACAAAATAAAAATTATATTCGCAAATTTGTACTAAATATAATACATATCGACAACTTTTGGTAAAACTTGTATTATTATCTTCAAAAACATAAAATAGGTACCATAAAAATCGTATTTTTTTGTATTAAATTATATACTCTTATGATTGAATGTATTACGAAAAAACATTTTTTCAATAAATTTATTCTAGTCTATAAAGTCACGCCTTTTTCCCATGGGGGTAGGCAGAGACCACTTCCTTCCACTTCCGCTACGGTTCTTACACACATCTTTTGCTTCCTCTACTTTCATCAGTGCTCTCATACATGCTCGTTGGTTGTTGGTACTCTTGAACAGGCCTTTCTTCAAAACAATGTTGATCTGATCGGGATATGATCGCCGAGGTCGACCTCTACCGACTTCCGCCCATTCACACTCGCCTTATAAATTTGTTTCTTCAATCTTCTTTCATACATCATTCCAACGTGTCCAAACCATCTAAGCATTCCTTTATCTATCTTTGTAACCACATCTTTTTTTACACCACAGCGTTCTCTTATCTCACTATTTTTTACTTTATCCAACCGAGTCATTCCGGCTATACTTCTCAGACTACTCATCTCCGCCGCATTAATCCTATTTTCATGCTTCTTCTGCCAAACCCAACATTCACTACCATACATAAGTGTAGGAACCAACACACCTTTATGTACCGCCAGACGTGCCTTTTTTGACACTTTCTGGCTATTTATAAAGCTATGCAGTGCCCCATTTATTTGTTTTCCTGCCAACACCCTTCGCTCAATGTCACTGTCATACTTTCCATCTCTCGTAAACTTTGAACCCAGGTTCACAAATTCATTTACTTGTTCCACTCTTTCTCCCTCAATCGAAACTCCACAGTTTGTCATACTTTCTTCTCTTTCAAAAACCATTATTTTCGTTTTGCTTACATTTATTTTCATCCCTTTGATTTTCAGGGCATTATGCTCGTTTTAAACTACCACTCACTCCATACATAGACAATGTAGACCACAATTCACTCCTCAAAACTCAGTCATAGACCTTTTTCAAGTCTAAAAGAGCGCAATAGACCTTCTGACTTTTAGCCAAGAATTTTTCGAATAAACCTCGTAATGAAAAGACCTGATCTCCTTCCTCTTTTTAATTCTGCTTGCACATCCCATATCATTTTCTTAGTTTTATTCGTTACTCTTTTAATCAATATCTTTGCATATAGTTTGCCGACTATGCTGAGTAAACTAATACCTCGGTAGTTCTTACAGTCCTGCTGCGAACCTTTTACCTTGTAAAGCGGCACGATAACGGCCTTGCACCAGTCGTCTGGTACGCTACCACTCCTCCAACAAACGTTAAAAAGGCGGTACAGTAGACTAGCTACCACGTTTTGTCCAGCCTTTAGCATTTCAACTGTTATACTGTCGTACCCAGCAGCTTTACCCAATTTCATACTCTTCAACGCTTCTACAATTTCTGTCGTAGTAATTTCACTTTCATTGCAACTTTCACTCATGTCTTCGAATGGGGCCTGTATTCAAAGCAATAATTTCTAAATTTATAAATGGTAGGTAAACTTTTTGCCGTTGTGCTGAATTTGAATAGTAATCTCTGTAGTTCATCTTCGTTTTCTGCAATCAGAACAGCGTCATCGGCATAGCATAGGATTTTGACGTCTTTGTTCCACATTTTATACCCTTTCAGGTTACGAGTGCTTTTTATTATTTCGTCCATAACGATGTTGAACAAAAAGGGGATAAGCGAATCTCTTTGTCTACTATCACTATTTACAGGAATTTATTCGGTAGTTGTGCCATTAATTTTGGGTTGTATTTTGTTTCTTTGGTAAATATTTTGGATGGTTTTTATGATGTTGTATGGGATTTGCCTGTTGTATAGAAGGTGTTACACGTTCTCCAGTTGTATTCCAGGTCTATAAAACACATGAAGACTGGTTTGTTATACTCGATGGATTTTTCAGTTATTTGTCGCAGGACAAATACCGCATCTGTACGAGATCTTCCTGATCTGAATCCTTGTTGTTCATCGCCCAATGTGGTGAGTTCATTTAGTTTATTTGTTATAATATTTGTTACTAGTTTTAAGGTTGTATTTAAAAAGTTTATGCCTCGGTAAGTTGCGGGTATTGTGGTACTTAGGCGTCATTCGTCCGGAATTTTTTTATGTAAAAGGAATTATTATTATTAATTTAATTTATTTTAGCTATCGACTTTTTTTTTGGTCTGTCACGGACTTCTTTTGTTGTCCACTGCTATTTGGTTTGACCGTTGTGTTTGTTCCTGATGCTTTGGCTTGGCGCTAACATTTCGACGGATTTTCACCATTTTTGGTCATACTTTTGGACCATTTTCGCCGTGAAGACGTTGGTCTGTTGCCGTCAGGGCCTTTTAGATTTTTGGTTGCTTAAGCATTTCAGTTTTCGCCGCTCAGCCATTGAATTTTTAGCTCCGCTCTTCAGTTTTTTGGATATTTTCGCCCATCTCTGTTTTGGATCTGATTCAATTTTCCTATTTGTATATAACATTTTGTTAATTATTAGTTATTAAACAGTAACACAAATTTGACGCTCAACTTTAAACATTATTTCGTTACAAATTTGATGCCCAACATTAAATTAATTTAGTTACACATATATTAAACTCAACGTCAAGCTAATTACGTTACATTGTATTCAAAGGTTACGAGAGACGGAAAGTATGTTTGTGAGCGAATGGTTAGCAGGAAAACAAATGAATAAGGCACTGCGTAACTTTATAAACAGCCAGAAAGTTTTAAAAAAAGCCACGACTGGCTGTGCATGAGGTGTGTTGGTTCCTACACTTATGTATGGTAGTGAATGTTGGGTTTGGCAAAAGAAGCATGGAAGTAAAATTAATACTGCGGAGATAAGTAGTCTGAGAAGTATAGTGACTCTGGTGGATAAAGTAAGTGGAAAGAAGAAAAAGAGGAAGGAAGCGGAATGTTTAAAATTAATTTTTAAATTTTTTATGGAAATAATATACAACCTACACAACCGACCGTATAAATAAATAAATAATATGGAACGGCAATGGAGCATTCACAATTTGGCTCTATTCAGCATTTAAGTACAGATGCAAAATTGCAGGGATGTATAAAAGGGAAGAGGAAATAAAGAGAAGATTGGCAATGACTAGATCAGCAACAACTAAGCTCATAAAAATATGGAGTAATCAAACCATTACAAAAACAGTTAAAGTAATGCTAGCCAATTCCTTGATCTTCCCAATTGCTATTTACTCCGCTGAAACATGGACACTAAAGAAAACAGATCGAAAAAGAATTGAAGCCTTTGAATTATGGGTGTACAGATGAATCTTAAGAGTGTCATGGGTGGAACACAAAACAAACGCCTCTGTTCTACAAGAACTAAAAATTAAAAAGCTTCTACTAAACCAAATTAATAGAGCATATCTCAGTTACTTTGGCAACATAGCTATAGAAGAACAGGTGATATGGAAAACCTCGTGGTCGAGGGAAAAGTTGAGGTAAAAAGACCTAGAGGACGGACTCCAATGAGGTGGACCGACAGATTAAAAGAAATGAAGGAACACTCAATGCACAAGGCAATACATCTAGCACAAGATAGAAACGCATGGAAACAATACCTAAAATAGTATCACTACACCCTTTAGAGGGTAAAAGGACTGAGAAGAAAAATAAAAGGGCGTATTTATATGTTTCATTGACTGTAAAAAATCACTCAAACGGGTGCAATTTTAGAAATTCATGGATATAAATATGTATTGGAAGCAAAATTAAGAATCAATGTCATTGATTGCTATCGACAGCAATAAATAGAGGTGTTTGTCAATGCTGCATTTTATTTCCACTATTGTTTTAGGCGATTAGTTTTATGGATAAAAGAATTAAAGTGAATGAGTTTGTCATCAACAACACTTTTAGTCGACAACTTAAATGATCCATAACTAGTTAAGAAAGTAAATAGGCATAGCAAGCAAAGACTATAATTGTCAGTATACCATACCAAAACGCTGTTTTAATTGTATACAAAAACCCATTGAACGTGCGTTCAATTTTAAATAGCGGATGCTGGCTACACGAAAAAGATAAAAAAGATTAAATGCAAAATTAAAATGACAAGATCCTACTTTTTCAAATGCACAAAAGTGCTGCGCAACCATGGTCGGTACTTTGATACGGTGTAGAGGTTTGGACGCTAAAATTTGCAACGATGAATAAACTAGAGGCGTAAAAATTTCTTGAACAGGCAGAGTCACAAACGTCAAAGTGTTGAGAAGATTACAGAAAGACAGATAATTACTTGTAACAGTCAAGCGCAGTAAAACGGCTTATTTTAGCCACGTCAAGCGAAGTACGAAGTATGAATTACTACTGTTAATTATTGAACGTACAAGAGCCATTGATAGAAAGCAGAAATCATGGTTAAGAAGTATAAGAAATTGAACCGAATTGAGAACTATTGGCGAATTGGTCCATACGGCAAGATGTCGAAATGTATACGCCAATAACATCCAATAAGGTCAACAATGTGATCGTCAACATTCTGTAGTGGATAGGTAGCAAAACCAGAGGAAGAATATTAATTTAGAGAAGTGGTAAGGTGCATGCAAAGGAGCTAAAAAGATGTAATAGATGAGGAAGAAGACCCGCACCAGCGTGTTTTTTTTTACTGAAAATAGTCGCAAAAAGGGTAGACCTATCGTGGACCGCCCGCACTGCGACTATTACAAGTGAGAGGGATTATAGAAAGGAGATGATTGTGGACCCGCTTTTTGAAAAATTGCAGGTCATAATTTTCTGGAAAAACTAAATTTGAAAGCCTGTTCCATTCTGTAGCAGCCCTGTAAAAGAGGGATTCTTGATGGAGATTGGTCCTTGTAGTGTCAATCTTGAGAGTAAATGGGTGAGACTGATCAGCGTGCCGAGTTCTTCGGCCGGATGTGGCCAATGGTGGTACAAGAGTTTTTATTTCTCTGGAGCATCTGCCATGGAAATATTTGTAGAGCAATGAATGGTCTGCAACTCTTCTTATATGTTCTAGAGGGTGAAGGGTATATGTGAGAGTTGAGCTGTTTATCAAGCGAATGGCTCTTTTCTGAATGGAATCTAGAAGACGAAGAGAATGCCTTGGTGCTGAACCCCAAATGTGCTAGCAATACTCCAGTAGAGGTCGGATTTGAGCCTTGTACGTCGTCAATAGTTGATCAGGAGTAAAAAAATTTCTAGCTTTTCACGGAAAACCTAGCCTATGGCTTGCTGACTTTGCAATGTTAGCAACATGGTCATAGTCATTCATAGTAAATACAGGAGTCTTTAATGAAAATCCAAAGAAAAAATTATCGGATGATGAATTGCCCTATGAAGAAGACATATTGTCCGATGACAACAAAAGTAATTTTAATGAACAATCGACTTCTTTTAATTTAGCCAATTCACTGATTACACTATTCACTATTACTTAAATTATTTATACTGAAAAATTTCAAAGGAAATTTTAGGTATCAATTTTGGTTTCTTTTCGAAGTTCGAAAGGTGAAAAAATCACCTTTTACAAAGTGCTTGCTGCAAACAAACATAAACTTTGAGATTGGTTTTCCTATCTTTAAGAGCATCTTCCATTTCTGAGCTGCATTAGGATTTGAAGGAAATTTATGCACATATATAATCGAATTGCCATATGTAGAGCATTGTGAAACAGAGCATATTTTTTTCGATTTTTATATCCCTTTTTTTAACCATTTTCGAATTTTGTGGTTTATTAACACCATTTCTTTACAAAATATCGTTCAAATATAACACTTTCAATGCTTAAATTGCTCAAAATAATATATAAAGTTCACTTTTCACCCATATAAACAAATGGAGGTTATTTTGTTGTTCACACCTCGAGAAGTTTATACGATCAATAATAGATGTCGCTCACTCCGTGATTTTACCCTATTGGTATCACGTTTTAAGATCAAGACGACAGTGCGGACAACGTCGAACTACAAAAAGTCAGTAAACAGTATATATTGCACTCACCTACATTGAAATATCAGCATAAAAACTTGTTGTTTGCTAAAATTGGGCTTGATGGAGTCGTAACAGCACAGGCAATACAGAGAAATATGATGGATTATGGGAATTAATGACCACTGCAGTTTTCCATTCAAAATTTTGAAAACATTGATTGGCTCTCTTAAAATGTACACGAACTGCAGGTATTTTTGAATTAAGTAAGGCCTCTTCAGTACTCAGTTGTTTCTTGTCTGTCAGTAAGGGTGGTCTTATCAACTTTATTATAAATATTCCACATGAACCATCAATCATAAATCTACCATAATTGCATCAACCGATCTTGACAATTTTGTGATTAAATTACTTTGATCGAATATCTACTTATCAGATGCACGACCTCCATACTAATAAAAGTAATTATTCCACCAGGTGATATACCTTCATAAACTTTACCGTTTCGTGGGATTTATACTGTGAGTAAAATTTTAACGGCAACAACTTTTAAATCAGAAAACCGTATGCAGGATTTTAGAACCTGACCCAAAATCGGGTTTCGGAGACAAATGGAACGAAAGCTTAGAATTTTTTTTCTCCCAGGTATAACAAAGAGGCACTGAACAATACCGACTCATTGAAACTTTTAAATCAATAAAAAATACCTCAATAATTTATAAAAGCAAAGCTCTATCTCTTATGTAAATAAACCGGACTACTGACTAATTATATTTCAGATTTGTCCACCAGATGTCGTATCGCATTGCCAATACCTACTCTTAAGTCGAGTAAAAGCTTTACATAATAGGCGGGGAGCCAGTGACACTAAAAGTGCACTTTATGGATTCTGATATTTAGCATAGGAATTAAATGGTATTTAATCATAGGTACAGCATAGGCCCGGTGTGCCAGATTTTATTCTTGCAGAAATATTTTTTTATAAATTTTTATTTTTCTAATAATCATAAGTAATTTGCACTTTAATGAAAATTAATTTTTTTATAAACCATTTTGTAGCAAATTTTATGTATTTTCAAAAAAAATTGGTGTGACAACTCTCATCGTGGCAAAAAAGTCTGTCACAACGACTTTTAATAACTAAAGTTCAAAAAATGTTTCCCTTATCGCGGGATTACTTTTTTTTAATCTCTTCCTTTTCAGTTCTTCTTTCAAAATATCTTGGTGTTACAGCTAATTGCCCAAAATATCTGTCACACCACTTTATATTATAGCTTCAACCCTTTAAAATCATGAAAATGAGGTGGAAGATACAGAATCTCAAAGAAATATATGTTATGGACATGATGATAAAGATAGATGATTTTGAGTAAATTTTTGTCTAATTATAATAATATATGATGTTTGTATATAGCTTAATCCTATGACCTTTATTTATTTCTCTAGTTCCTGCATTTATTAAATAACTAATGTATAGAAATTGACAAAATTATGAATAAATGAAATTCTGAATTTTATAAATAAATAATGTTTTCCATCAATACATTTGTATTAATTAAATGACCTTTACTTTCCTTCCTGGTATTAGTTTATAAATTTTTTTAATAAATAAATTTTAAATATAAAAAAATAATATTATGTTTCTGAAATCATCTAAATCTAACTGGTGTGAAAGATATTTTTAAAATAATAAATGAACAAGCACACTGATCGAAATATTGTAACGTTCAACAGGGCTTCAAATTGTAACGTTCAACAGGGCTTCAAAGCAACTGACTGAAGGGACAAAGATGATCTAAATATTTTTAAGGCTTTTGGGGTAACTCAGGTATAGTACGGGGTTGCTCAATTCAAAAATTAAAAGTAAAAAGAGAAATAATCATAGATGACAGACAGTATTTTGTGTCGAAAATGAAAAATATTCCAATAAGCTCAATTTTCATGATTTTGAAGGGTTAAAGCTATAATATAAAGTGGTGTAATAAATATTTTGGTCAAGTTTTAAGCTGTCACACCGAGATATTTTGAAAGAACAACTGAAAAGGAAAAGATTAAAAAAAAGAAGTAATTCCGCGATAAGGGAAACATTTTATAAACTTTAGATATTAAAATACATAAAATTTGCTACAAAATGGTCTATAAGAAATTAATTTTCATAAAAGTGCAAATTACTTATGATTATTAGAAACATAAAAATTTATAAAAAATATTTCTGCCAGGATAAACTCCGGGTCTATGTTGTATGATACAAATAGACTCAGGAAGAAACAGGTTCACTCCATCAATAGAGATCTTAAAGCAATCGTCGAGTGGAGCATCACCAATCTTGTTCAGTTCAACGCCCAGAAAACACAAAGCGCCACGTTTTCCAAGAAAATAAATTTCTCAAATCACTTCATCACAATGTCCGGAAATACCCTTGAATCAAGTCCCTTCATCTCGATTTTGGGAGTCAGTGTTTCTAATAATATGTCTTGGCATGACCATGTTGCTAACATCGCAAAGTCAGCAAACCAGAGACTAGGTTTTCCGTGAAAAGCTAGAACGTTTTTTACTTCTGATCAACTGTTGACGACGTACAAGGCTCAAATCCGAACTCTACTGGAGTATTGCTCGCACATTTGGGGTTCAGCACCAAGGCATTCTCTTCGTCTTTTAGATTCCATTCAGAAAAGGGCCATTCGGTTAATAAACAGCTCAACTCTCACAGATACCCTTCACCCACCAGAACATAGAAGAAGAGTTGCAGACCAGGCATTACTCTACAGATATTTCCATGGCAGATGCTCCAGAGAAATAAAACTTTTATAACACCACCGGCCACATTCGGCCGAAGAACTCGGCACGCTGATCAGTCTCACCCATTTACTCTCAAGATTGACACTATAAGGACCAATCTCCTTCTTTTACAGGGCTGGTACAGAATGGAACAAGCTTTCAAAATCAGTTTTTTCAGAGGACTATGACCTGCAACTTTTCAAAAAGCGGGTTCACAATCATCTCCTTTCTATAATCCTAATAGTCGCAGTGCGGGCCGTCCGCGGCCCACACGATAGGTCTAACTTTTTGCGACTATTTTTAGTAAAAAGAAAAAAGAAAAAAAAACCAATGATTAAATGCTATTAATTCCTATGCTAAATTTCAGAATCCATAAAGTTCTATTTTAGTGTCATCAGCTCCCTGTCTATAAATATTTATTTTATAAAATGTCTATTTTTGTTGCTTTATTTTCTTGAACCCCTCCCTAAAATTTGGATACGCTCTTGCCCATATTTGTTACTAGTTAGGTAAAATTGTAATTCATTAAAATAAATAATGGTAAATGTCGAATTACTACAGTACTAGACTGTTAAATAAGAATATACTCGTACATATAATTCTTAGCCTAGATCTTCCCAAAGAAAAAAATTAGTGTTTACATTTCAAATCGTAGACAAAATAAATATTTTTAGTTCTCAGCTGAAGTCGAGCGATTATCAGTTAATATGCGGGGTATAGAAAGGAAAAAATAATTGGATATAGGACCGACGGATCGGTTGGCCGGTTCGGTCGATATTTATCCTGAAGCTGTGAAGGCTTGAATTGGTAGCTAGGACCGAGATGTTTTGTCGGCTCGAGTAATAATCACAGAACGGCGTATGCGGTCGGACGCGATCTCAACAGATCAAACGCGCGAATGGGCTCGGTAAACAGCAATTAAGCGGCAAGTTTAACCACCTTAATCACGGGGCTTAACGTGCTACTTTGACTTTATAATCACCGACCAGTCATGCTTATAAGCCTGGTATATAAAACTTATATATTGTGAGATGGTCGAGAGTCTATTCTCTCAGCTCAGACGAATCGCCTTTGCGTCTCTTTTCTCTTCTCGTTCTTCGTTTTATTATTTTATTACTCGCCTCGGTGTTGTGTTATCGAGTTTGCATATGTGGGTTGTGTTGTCAGATCATGTTTACTCATGACGAGTATGGTAATTGCCTGCATGGATGATACTTAATGCTATTAATTGCCTTTAATGTATCTGTAACTTTACAAATTTAAGCCAATTACTAGCTTTTATTTCGTTAAAAAAAATCCTATAATCACCTGCCATTTTTGTTTACCTTTCTTTCCTAATTATCTTTTTTGCGCAAGAATATCGGTTAATTTTACGATGCAATTGTTAATTTATTAAATTTTTTTCGACTTTTAGTTATTAATTAAAATTTCACACTTTTTCTTCTTATGGTGCCGTCTCTACACGGAGGTTGGCTATCATTATGGTTATTTTTACTTTCAACGCTGCGACTCTGAAAAGTTAAAGGGATGTGCATCCAAACCACTCTCTTAAATTCTTCAGCCAGGATATACGTCTTCTTCCCACCGATCTCTTTCTTGCAATCTTGCCCTCCATTATCAGTCGTAGTATACTGTATCTCTCTCCACGCAGAATGTTACCGAGATATTCCAGTTTTCTGGCTTTAATTAAGTTGTCCAATCCTCTTTCTCTTTCTACTCGGCGTAGAACCTCTTCATTGGTAATC
Source organism: Agelastica alni (assembly GCA_950111635.1). Taxonomy (NCBI): domain Eukaryota; kingdom Metazoa; phylum Arthropoda; class Insecta; order Coleoptera; family Chrysomelidae; genus Agelastica; species Agelastica alni. The sequence continues at coordinate 61,313,924 of OX467710.1, read as the reverse complement.
TTTTTTATCCACGATATTTTAAGTACACGCCGGAAGATCCACATTTCAAATGCCTGGAACTTTTTCATTGTGGCTTTATTGATCGTCCATGATTCTAGTCCATATAAAAGCACTGGGATTACATAACATTTAACCATTCTCAGACGTAGTTGAAGGTTTAAGTGTGGGTTAGTAAATAGTTGTTTCATTTTAAAGAAAACATTTCTAGCTTTTTCGATTCTGACTTTGATTTCTTGAGTCTGATTATGCCTATCGTTGATCCACGTGCCAAGATACTGATATTGCTTTACTATTTCGGCTAACACTGAATTGATATTGATGTTGGTATTAGGATGGTTTAATGGGGTTTTACTTCTGACCATGTATTTAGTTTTTTTATAGTTCATTTTTAAACCGTACACCCTGCTGACCCGATCGATCTCTTGTAGTAATACTTGAAGATCATGTATGTTGTCGGTTATCATCAAGGTGTCATCAGCGTAACGTATGTTGTTGATAATCTTTCCATTTATATTTATCCCCTCGTTCCTGTTCCTGAGAGCTTCTTTGAATTTAGCCTCTGAATAATAATTAAACAGAAGTGGTGACAAGACACATCCCTGGCTTACCCCTCGTTGTATTTTGATATTTTCTGATGTTTTCCTTCAGAGCTGATCACAGCGACTTGATTCCAATAGAGGTTCTTTATTATTCTGACATCTTGCTCATCGAACTGACTTTCTCGTAAGAGGTTAATCATCTTTTCGTGCCTCAACCTGTCAAACGCCTTCTTGTAGTCAATAAATCCCGTATACATTTCTTTGTTCATATCCAAACATTTTTGTATTATTACATTTACCGCGAATAAGGCTTCACATGTGCCCATTCCATTTCGAAATCCAAACTGATTTTCACTAATATCGATTTTCAGCTTTTTGTATATACTATTGTGTATGATTTTGAGGAAGGTCTTCAGAGTGTGGAACATTAAGCTAATTGTGCGATGCTCAGCGTATTCCTTTGCATTTACTTTCTTTGGCACCATTACGAAGGTTGATCTCAGCTAATCTGTAGGGATAATTCCTGTGCGATAGATAGTGTTATATAGATTTACTAGTATTTGCAGTTGATCATATTCTGTGAGTTTTGGTAGTTCTGTCGGAATACCATCAACACCAGGTGCTTTACCAATTTTGGTGCATTTTATGGCATATTCTACCTCAGTCCTAGTGATAGGAGGGCCTATTTCGACTTCTTGGGGTTGTAGTTTTTCTTGTTGATCTTCAAACAGTTCCCTAATGTACTCTTCCCATCTTCTCATTTTTTGGATAGCATCTACCACCAAGTACCAATGCAACCGTGCGGTGCGTGATAAAAATCAAGCACATCGACTCTGGTTCGAAGTCCCGACAATTGCCAACCGAGAAGCCTTTGTCCACGCGAGGAACGCCTGCAAAAGAACGATCGATCTTGACAAAGAATCTTACGACACGAGAATATGCAACAAGCTTGTCAATGCCCCTCCTGAGTCAAAGACCTTCTGGTTTTTGGCTAAAGCCATAAATAAGAATTTCACAACTTCTTCTTTACCACCACTCGAGAGGTCCGACGGCACGACAGCCGTATCTTCCAAAGAAAAAGCGGATCTGCTGGCCGGAATGTTCAGCTCTAACTCAACACTCGATACCAATGGAAAACAACCCCCAACGATACCTAGAATAAACGCATCAATGCCTGAGGTCACTATCCGCCATCGCACTATCAGGAAAATCCTACGAAATCTTGACTCTAATAAGGCAGTAGGACCAGATGGAATCCCGACAATTGTCCTGAAGACCTGTGCTCAAGAGCTCACCCCAGTTCTCTGTAGACTCTTCAAGTTATCATACAGCAAAGGGGTATTTCCGTCCATGTGGAAAAACGCTAAAGTCCAACCGATTCCGAAAAAAGGAAAGAAGACTATTCCTGCGAATTATCGCCCTATTGCATTACTCTCAGTCATATCCAAAGTTATGGAAAAAGCGATTAACACAGAACTCATCAAATATCTGGAGAAATTTGAGATAATTCATGACAGACAATATGGATTTCGACAACTTCGGTCTACTGGAGATTTGCTGGCTTATGTCACTCAGCTCTGGACAAACACTATTAAAAAGTTTGGTGAATCCCGTGCAATAGCCTTGGATATATCTAAAGCCTTTGACCGCGTTTGGCACCAGGCATTGTTAAGTAAATTATCTGCCTACGGTCTCCCAACCAAACTGCGCTAATGGCTCTTGAGCTTCATGCAAGATCGCTCCTTACATGTGGCAGTTGACGGTATTTCTTCTGATGCGTTTAAAACTAATGCGGGGGCCCCACGGGGTTCCATCCTGTCCCCCACCTTATTTCTTTTACACATCAACGACCTCTTGAAAACCACCACGAACCCCATTTACAGCTTCGCAGACGATAGCACACTTGTCTCAACTTTCACATCCTATCGATCACTTTTGGTAAATGATACAAATAGACTCAGGCGGGAACAGGTTGATTCCATCAATAGAGATCTTAAAGCAATCGTCGAGTGGGGAACCAACAATCTTGTTCAGTTTAACGCCCAAAAACACAAAGTGCCACGTTTTCCAAGAAAGTGAATTCCTCAAATCATCCCATCACAATGTCCGGAAATACCCTTGAACCAAGTCCCTCCATCTCGATTTTAGGAGTCACGGTGTCCAATAATATGTCTTGGCATGACCATGTTGTTAAAATCGCAAAGTCAGCAAACCAGATGTTAGGTTTTCTGTGAAAAGCTAGAACGTTTTTTACTCCTGATCAACTGTTGACGACGTACAAGGCTCAAATCCGACCTCTACTGGAGTATTGCTCGCACATTTGGGGTTCAGCACCACGGCATTCTATTCGTCTTTTAGATTCCATTCAGAAAAGGGCCGTTCGCTTGATAAACAGCTCAACTCTTACAGATACCCTTCACCATTTAGAACATAGAAGAAAAGTTGCAGACCAGTCATTGCTCTACAGATATTTCCATGGCAGATGCTCCAGAGAAATTAAAACTTTTATAACACCACCGGCCACATTCGGCCGAAGAACTCGGCACGCTGATCAGTCTCACACATTTACTCTCAAGCTTGACACTACAAGGACCAATCTTTATCACGAATCCTTCTTTTATAGGGCTGCTACGGAATGGAATAAGCTTCCAAAATCAGTTTCTCCAGAGAACTATGACCTGCAACTTTTTAAAAAGCGTGTCCACAATCATTTCCTTTCTATAATCCCTTCCCCTTCTAATAGTCGCAGTGCGGGCCGTCCGCGGCCCACACGATAGGTCTACCCTTTTTGCGACTATTTTCATAAAAAAAAAAGTTCCCTTGTTTATCTTTGATAAGACTGTAGCGCTTATTTTTACCTGTGCCTGTGATTTCTTTGATCTTTTTGTGAATCCCGAAATTGTCATATTTTTTTTCTATTTCTCCTATTTCATGACACTTTTCTCTCATATATTCCTCTTTTGCTTCAATTATCTTCTGTTTTATTGTTCCATCTATATTTTTATAATAATGTGTATTAATTCCCTTATACCTTCTTCTTTTATTTATCATCTCGAGAATTTTACTTGTCATCTATCTCTGTTTGAATGTTCTGCTTATTTCTGTTAGTTTAGTCTGTGAGGCCTCTAGTATTCCTTCTTTAATTTTGTGCCATTGTTCGTTAGCATTGTTGTCGCTTATTTTCACACTGGTACTTATTTTTAGCTTTAAGTTAATTTGACGGTTCACCAAAATTATTAGACGTTCTCTTGGCATCATGATAGGGACTGTCTACGGAATTTATATGGTTTGACCCGAAAACGTTTCATTTCAAAGTTTTAGGCACTTCTGTATCCAATGTAAACTTTATGGAAATTGTTTTTTTTATCGTTGCAAACCCAAACAAATGTATTTTCTTCCATAGCTCAGCGGTTAAGGCATTCGACAGTGGAATCAGATTTCGAATACTGCTGGATACAAAATTCAATTTTATTTTTCACCATAAAGCTTTAACATAAAACTCCTTCACCTTTCCTGCACTGGTATACATTTCTTCCAGCTAATTAAAATTACTCAGGATAACACAGTCAAATTGTTACGTAAACAAGGCCTCTAAAGAAGCACACTAGACTGCCCAAATGATAGACCAGTTCTTTTTCTTCACGTGCCTTCTCCGCGGCGGAGGTTGGCAATCATCATAGCTATTCTGACCTTGGAGGTGGCAGCTCTAAACAGTTCGTTTGATGTTCATCCATACCATTCCCTCAAATTGCGTAGCCATGATATTCTTCTCCTTCCTACACTTCTCTTGCCCTGGATTTTTCCTTGTATAATTGCTTTAAACATGGTGTATCGTTCCTCACGTGTAATGTGTCCTAGGTATTGTAGTTTTCTGATTTTAATGGTTTTTATGATTTCCATTCCTTTGTTTATTCTTCTCATGACTTCGTTGTTTGTTACGTGTTCTGTCCATATTATCTTCAGGATTCTTCTATACACCCACAATTCAAATGATTCCAGTTTCTTAATGGTTGCCGCGTTCAGCGTCCAAGCTTCCATGACGTAGAGTAACGTCGAGAAAATATAACACCTTGCCAATCTAACTCTTAGGTTCAAATTCAGATCCCCCGTGCAGAGTATCTTTCTCATTCTGTTAAAGTTTGTTCGTGATTTCTCTATTCGCACTTTGACTTCTTAAGAGTAATCATTTGCGGAATTGATTGTTGTGCCAAGATAACTGTAGTTCTCCACTTGTTCAAGGATCCTGCCATTGACCGTCAGACTTTCATCGTTATTTTGGGTTTTTGATATCCTCATAAATTTCGTTTTCTTGACGTTTTTTGTTAGTCCGTACTCTTGACTACATTCAACTATCTTGTTCATAAGTATCTGAAAGTCTTTAAGGTTGTCTGCCAACACGACAGTGTCATCTGAGTATCTAATATTGTTAATCGGTGTTTCATTGACCTTTATCCCAGCTGTTTCTCTCTCGAGAGCTTTCTTCAGAATTTTCTCAGAGTAAGCGTTGAATAGGAGTGGCGATAATACACATCCCTGTCTCACCCCTTGTCTTATTACAATCTCTTTTGCTCGTTGTTTGTAATATATATATTCGCTGAAATTCGAAGGTCATTGTATTCTATCTGTTTTGTTTCAAGGACTTTCATTAGTTGTTCGTGGCGGACTTTATCAAAAGCCTTATTATAATCTTAAAAGCATATGTATAAGTCCTGGTTAACATCTAAACATCTCTGAATTAAAACATTGAATGCAAAGAGGGCCTCACGTGTACCAAGACCTTTAAGAAATCCAAACTGTTTGTCTTTGATGTCCATGTCCAATTTTTGGTATATACGAGAATTATGTTAACAACCAAGAATTAAGAAAGATACATATAAACACTCTTCAGAGTCTGACGATTATTTCTAAAATCCCTAATATATATTGTATTGTAAATTTCGGAATGATAATAAATGTATAAATGAATCTTCTTCTTCTTCTTCAGCCAATTATTGGCCACTGCAGGACATAGGCCTCTTCTAATCTCTTCCATGCGTTTCTGTCTTGAGCTGTTTGCTGCCAATATGTGCCCGCTGTTCTCTTCACATCATCTAGCCATCTTTTTGGAGGTCTACCTATGCTTCTTTTTGTTCTTTGTTTGTTTTGTTCTTTTTGTGTATATTAAATACCTTCATTACCAATGATTTGATATTTTTTATTATACTAGCCAATTGTTTTTGTAAGCACTAAATTATGTGCTGTTTTAAATTTAAATAAATTTATTTAAATGAAAGATTCATCAAAAATTTCTACTTTCGTTAATGGTTACAGAATATTTTTTTTGTGTATTGGTAGCAGACAAAATAATTATTATTTATTGTTATTATTAATAATTATTCCACTATTTTAAAACAGTAATAAGGAATTATTTAAATTGACTTCAACCGACAGCAATATTTAGTTATTTATAACGCAAAAAAATACTAGCAAGATAAACAAGCAGTGGAAATATTTAGGCACACGACAAAGTAACAGTAGCCATTTTTGACTCATTGATTCATTTCGTGAGGTTTGTGGGTATGACGTCAGGGTAAAGGTCAATTTGTTCTACTTTACATGCCTACTCCTTTCATGTCATCAAAAGATGTCAAATACCATTTGAATCATTTCATGTCTTATGCATGTAACGTAAATACGAAGTTAAATAAGTAGGTAAACCATATCTTAAATATCAGGACGTTGCTAGTCGTCCGGTGAACGAAAGAATAAAATTAATTTATCGTCCGATGATCGGACGAATAAAATTAATTAATCGTCTGATCGTTTAATCGTTTGAATAATAAGATATATAACAGGGTAAGTAGGGTAACAGCATAAATATCCAGTAATTATTGTTAATATTAAATATTTTGAATGTTTCATTGTAGTCAGAACAGTATCAAATGGTGTATTCATAAAAACCACAGAAAAATAAAATTCACCTTTTATTAAAAGATAATATTACTTTTTATACATAACTAATGAAATAAATCTATTTAAAGCCTTTGACCGCGTTTGGCACCAGGCATTGTTAAGTAAATTATCTGCCTACGGTCTCCCAACCAAACTGCGCTAATGGCTCTTGAGCTTCATGCAAGATCGCTCCTTACATGTGGCAGTTGACGGTATTTCTTCTGATGCGTTTAAAACTAATGCGGGGGCCCCCCGGGGTTCCATCCTGTCCCCCACCTTATTTCTTTTACACATCAACGACCTCTTGAAAACCACCACAAACCCCATTTACAGTTTCGCAAACGATAGCACACTTGTCTCAACTTTCACATCCTATCGATCACTTTCGGTGAATGATACAAATAGACTCAGACAGGAACAGGTTGATTCCATCAATAGAGATCTTAAAGCAATCGTCGAGTTGGGAACCAACAATCTTGTTCAGTTTAACGCCCAAAAAACACAAAGTGCCACGTTTTCCAAGAAAGTTAATTCCCCAAATCATTTCATCACAATGTCCGGAAATACCCTTGAATCAAGTCCCTCCATCTCGATTTTGGGAGTCACTGTGTCTAATAATATGTCTTGGCATTTTTACTCCTGATCAACTGTTGACGACGTACATGGCTTAAATCCGACCTCTGCTGGAGTATTGCTCGCACATTTGGGGTATTTAATGCCATGGCATTCTCTTCGTCTTTTAGATTACATTCAAAAAAAGGGCCATTCGGTTGATAAACAGTTGATTAACTCCTACATATACCCTTCACCCACTAGAACATAGAAGAGTTGCAGACCAGACTTTACTCTACAGATATTTCCGTGGCAGATGCTCCAGAGAAATAAAAACTCTTGTACCACCATTGGCCACATTCGGCCGAAGAACTCGGCACGCTGATCAGTCTCACCCATTTACTCTCAAGATTGACACTACTAGGACCAATCTTCATCAAGAATCCTTCTTTTACAGGGCTGCTACGGAATGGAATAAGCTTCCAAAATCAGTTTTTCCAGAGAATTATGACCTAAAACTTTTTAAAAAGCGTGTCCACAATCATTTCCTTTCTATAATCCCTTCCCCTTCTAATAGTCGCAGTGCGGGCCGTCCGCGGCACGTGTGATGATGTCAATAGAAGTTGCGAAATGGATTAATTGCATTCTCGAATAAGACTTATTAGGTGGTGTTGGAGGAAAAATGGGGAGTTCAATGAAAACCATGACTGGTATTACCAAGTTCAAGACCAGTTGCATGTAACTGGCTTTAAGTTTTGTTATTTCGCGGTATGGACATATACATACATACATAAAGTCACGCCTATTTCCCATAGTGTTTGGCAGAGACCACTTCCTTCCACTTGCTACGGCACTTGCACACATCTTTTGCTTCCTCTACTTTCATCAGTGCTTTCATACATGCTCGTCGGTTGTTGGTACTCTTGACCTGGCGTTCCTTCAAAATAATGTTGATCTGATCGAGATATGTTCTCCGAGGTCGACCTCTACCGACTTGTCCATTCACACTCGTGTTATAAATGGACATATAAAGGTATACAAAATGCCAAAATGTATCGTAATGATACATTTTGGCAAAATAAGAGAGAAATATGGAAATAAGAGATTGATAAAAGTTATTTTTGTAAAATTAGATTGTTATGTGTATATTTTGTTTTCAAGTTCAAGTTTTCGAGTTTTCAAGTTCAGTGTGAATATTACTGAATACTTTTAAAAATGTCATTCATTCATACCTATCGAAGAAGAATATTTCTAAATATTTTGTTATGTATGAAAATGTCCAATAGAGTTTTACCACAAACAGCATTTCTGCAGCGTTTTTTTTTTCTGTGTGTATCTATTTTTTTATTGACTACCTACCCATATCCATATTCATCATACGCGAAATATTCATTATGATGAAAAGGATACTCATTTTATTTTTAATATCCTTATGGACATTTTTTGATAATAAAGAAGGAGGCCTTTTCTGAGAATTCTAAAGGCCGCAGACCCGGCAAGGCCAAATTTACTACGAAATTTACGCATCAGTGAGCTGGAGTGAGACGCAAACAGCGCTAAGCGTTTTTCGTTCGTCATTGGTCTTCGGGATTTTTACTTCCCGCTTTACACCGCAAATTTACTCTGACATGTTTGTAAAGGTTAACCCCTTCTTAAGAGGTCTTTTTATAAAAATTTATCGAACGACTAATTAATTTTATTCGTCCGATCATCGGACAATTAATTAATTTTATTTGTCCGTTTACCGGATGACTAGACACTTCGAAATATCAAATTGAAATAATGGAACTTCGTTTTGATGATCTGTTATGTCAAAATTGAAAGTTCCATTATATCATGCGATAAAAACGTTTTTTGTATTGACGAAACCGCAACAACTGTATACTTTTTCGTTTTTCAAATGCTTCAAACATTATTCATTTTTCGGAAAAGATGATACGACTCAAGAGAAATTAAAAAAATATTTTAACCAACTCACCGTACCGCAACTACTGGCGCAATCTGACAAGTTGTATGAAGAAGAAAAATATTTGGAAGTGTACGAACTTTTGGATCGAATACGTCTGGTAAACGAGCCGGAGGTGTTATGGAGGATAGCGAGGGCGTTGTATAATTTAAATTTAACTAAAAATCTGAATAAAAATACAAGAAAAGTAATCATAGACGAGGCTTTATTTGTATTGAAAATGGCTTTTGGTAACGGTGGAATCGATAATGCCGAAGTTCATAAGTGGATGGCTATTATCTTGGATACCCATTACGCGCTTGTGAATCTCGAATCTAAAGTAAAATATTCCCCTTTAGTAAGAGATCATTTAATCAGAGCTTGCGAATTAAATCCTCGGGATTTTACGGTCCATTACATGATGGGAAAATGGTGTTATCAAATGTGTCGGTTGAGTTATATTCAAAGATTCATAGCTAAATATTTTATAGCGTGCGAGCCGCCAAAATCCAACTTCAAAATCGCATATCAGTATTTATTAAGAGCAGAAGAATTACAACCCCGAACAGTGCTATCGACTTTATACTTACTTGGTGAAACATGCGTGGAAATCGGACAGTTATTCAAAGCAAAATATTATCTGAATTTGGCTGTCAGTTTGCGCCCGAAAGACGAAAATGAAAAATGCATTTTATCCAAAGTTAAATGTTTAATGAGAAAATTAGAAAGATACGATTTAGGAAAGAACGTTTTGTTCTATGATCCGTTAGGATTTAATGATGAAATTTAGTAATTAAATATTAAAAAAATACTTTGGTGCATTCGCCTATTTATTTCACTATTTGCCGTTTGAATCCGATTGAACAATATGTGAGCGCGCCGGCAACGACGACGAGAAGCTAGCAGTTGAGAATCGACAAGCTCTTGCTATTCGACGACGTCTTCCGCAACGTAGATGGTGGATTCCTTCGATAATTCAGTCAAGCTGACTCGATTAGTTTTTTACCTACTATAAGCTGAAGGGTTTACTGTCTTTTATCGCCGTGAATTTTGTTATCACAGTAAATAAAACAACATCGAGAATATATTGTGTAATTTAATACATGGAGCTTACAGTTTCCAGCCTCCTGTCTTTTCAGAATAATTTAACTGGTTGTTAGCCTTGAATTTCATTTATTTTATCTGATTCTATTGATGTGCATTTTACCACGTGGTTTTTGAAACAGGTGCTCTTAGCGGCGGGTGTTGTGCATTCTTTGACGGTCGAAATAAAGCAAAGCGGTGCTCTGAACGCTAGCGGTGTTTATTCCTCGGCTGATGAAATGCAAAAGAGGCTGAGAGACCGGAAGCACGGTCAGACGTGCCTTTGTGTTAACCGTTTTTCATCAAGTGATCGTATAGTTTATTTCTACGATTGCGGGAGAAGATTTCGGAATGTTCTGCACCTATTTTAAGATGATTTTTGTCGGCGTCTGGGCCGTACTGAGTAGTATTAAAAATCAAGGAATTTCTCAGAGAGGAATTGTACAGTTGAAAGTACCAATTTCCAACAATATGGGTAAAAAGATATTATAATTAAATATCAGTGCTCTCCGGTGGTCTGGGTGCGACCCGAGAGGTCCACACGACTAACTTCCCAGTGAAAAGAATGAAAAAATACCATATGTTTTATTAAATTATTATAAAAAACGATTTCAAATTGTTTATAACTAATTATAATTGTCGTTAACAATATTCTGTTTATGTCAACCCATATTCTTTCAAACTTTTTTTTATCATTTTATACATACATACATACGATCACGCCTTTTTCCCGTAGGGGTAGGCAGAGACCACTTTCTTCCACTTGCTACGATTCTTACACACATCTTTTGCTTCCTCTACTTTCATTAGTGCTCTCATACATGCTACTCGGTTGTTGGTACACTTGACCTGGCCTTTCTTCAAAACAATGTTGATCTGATCGAGATATGTTCGCCGAGATCGACCTCTACCGACTTGTCCATTCACACTTGCCTTATAAATTTGTTTCGTCTATCTTCCTTTATCCATCCTTTATACGTGTCCAAGCCATCTAAGCATTCCTTTATATATCTTTGTAACCACATCTTTTACACCACAACTTTCTCTTATCTCACTATTTTTTACTTTATCCAACCGAGTCACTCCGGCCATACTTCTCAGACTACTTATTTTCACAGCATTAATCCTATTTTTATGCTTCTTCTGCCAAACTCAACATTCACTACCATACATAAGTGTAGGAACTAACACTCCTTTATGCACAGCCAGACGTGCCTTTTTTGACACTTTCTGGGTGTTCATAAAGCTATGCAGTGACCTATTCATTTGTTTTCCATTCGCTGAATGTCACTGTCATACTTTCCATCTCTTGTAAACTTTGAACCCAGGTATACAAACTCATTTACTTATTTCACTCTTTCTTCCTTAATTAGAACTTCAAAGTTTGCCATGCTTTCTTCTTTTTTAAAAACCATTACTTTTGTTTTGCTTACATTTATTTTCATCACTTTGATTTACAGGGCATCGCCCGCAACTCCTCTTTAGATGATGCTAATATGACTTGATCATCGGCGTAAAGAAGGCATTTGATGATCAAATCATTCATTTAATCCATCTTTCAAATCTTTTAAACAATCGTCTATGTATAAGTTAAACAGCTATGGCGAAGCCACACATCCCTGTCTGACACCTTTTTCAATGTTAAACCAGTCCGTGTAAGCTCCGTTTATCCTGACACAAGCAGTGGAATCCTCGTAAAATGATTCTAGTCCTCGTATTAAACTACCGCTCACCCCATATTTAGATAATGTCGACCACAATTCACCCCTCACCACTCTGTCATAGGCCTTTTTTAAGTCTATAAAAGCGCAATAGACCACACCTCGTAATGAAAAGACCTAAACCATGCATCTCCTTTCCCTTTTAAATCCTGCTTGCACATCCCATATCATCTCAGTTTCATTCGTCACTCTTTTAATCAATATCTTTGCTTACAGTTTGCCGACTATGCTGAGTAAACTAATACCTCGGTAGTTCTTATATTTCATTTCATAAGCGGGAGCTATTTTTAGTTGTTGTTTTAACAATTGTATGTATTTCACATTTTGTATAGCTCATTTTTAGATGATTTTTTTTTCTGCCCCATTAACATTTTAAAACTCGTATCATGAGTTTATGTTTGCATCTATTTAAATTTAGTGTAAAAATCGATCAAAATTAGCCTTGGTATTATATTATAAGTATTATTTCATTTTTCATTTAAAAAATTTTAACTTTGAAATTATTATGTCTGATGTCTTTATAGATGACTGGATTTGTCTTTTGATGTGTAATAGAGCTCGTTAACAGCGTATGTAGGTGACCAATGACAAAGCATTGTTCGGGCTAATCCCTAATATTGAAGGTCCAAGATCTTTTAAAAGAAGAATAATATCAAGCGTAGCCCACTCTCGAATTATGTATGGAGCACCTGCATGGTCTAATGGTTATAAAAAACAAGAAATTATTGGAAAAATTTAGAAACTTGCAGAATAAAGTGAGCATAAGATTATGTTGCGTTTACTAAACAGCTTCAGCTGAGGGAGCAGAAGTGATATTGGGTATTTCTCCTATTAAATCCCCAATAAAAAAAAGACACGAAAAACACAATAGCTTGTACGGGATAACGGTAAGAAAAAATCTTATGTCAAGATGGCAAACGAACTGGAGCGATGGAAAATATGGTCGTTGGACACATTATCTTATTCCCGATATTCAGGAATGGATCAGTACGGGAAAGTGGACTACTTTCTGTCCCAGGATCTTTCTGAACACAAGTGTTTTAGATCTGTACGATCGCAAGAGAGCGGAATCAGATAAATTTCTCTACTGTGGAGGACAGGATAACTCAGAGCATGTCCCAGGAGGGACAGGACCATAAATGAATTTCTCCGGGCAACAGGGACACAGGGACACGTAAACAAAGCCATCAGAAACATAATATAAACTATCCAGTAACTTCTGGAGCTGGCAAAAAACAATAAGGTCACCCTGATGTGGGCAATAAAAAATCAGACCAGTTAGCAAGACAATTATCTGAAACACCAAAAAACCTGTGCTTGGAACCAGTAAAACCGATGCAGGACCCTGATTGACGAGTGGATGAAATAAAGACACCAACAAAACTGGGAACAAAGCGTCGGGCAAATACACAGCAAAGTCATGGTAGGGCACCCAAGCCAAACTCTGACGGCTAACCTTCTGAATCTGAACGGAACAAAGGCACGCATTATAGTAGTTGGCTGGACACTGCGGCCTGAGGAAACACCTGAACACCATGGAAATACTTACATAACCCGTGGAATGCAGACTATGTGGTAGCGATAAAGAAACAGCCTCTCACATCATCTTCGAATGCGACGCCTTAGGAAGCAGGCGTCACAGAACCTTCAAAAAGATCAACCCAGAAATGGGCATTAATCCGAATAACCTCATAAACAGGCTATTAAACCTAATAAATGGCACAAACCTGTACGTGTGAGGAACCACTGACGAAAGAGTAATACAATAGAACCCAGCTGGTCACAGTGTTACAAGGAGGTCAAGTACTAGTCTCTTGCTCGTCAGCCAACCAACCAACCTTTTCTAGGTGCCGTCTCCGCTTCAAAGGTTGGCAATTATCACAGCAATTCTTTTTTTTTGAGACCTCAGCTCTAAATAGTTTATTATTACTGCATCCAAACCAATCGCTAAGGTCTTCTTTCTATAGATCTCTTGCCTTCAATTATTCTCTGCATAATTATTTGTAGCATTTGACATTTGACCTCATGACATGTCCCATGTACAGCAGTTTTCTTCTCTTAATTGTTGGATTCACTTCTCTCTCCTTATGCATACGTCTCATTACTTCCACGTTGGTTATTATCTCTACCCATGATATCCTCAATATTTTTCGGTATATCCACATCTCAAATACCTCCAATCTCCTCATGTCGGCTACCTCCAGTGTCCGGGCCTCCATCCCATAGTATAGTATAGACAGCACATAGCATCTCATTATCGTATTTTTAAATCAAGTTTTAAATCTCGGCAGCATTCTTGTAAAGGTGCTTCTCGCCTGTTCTATTCTGACTCGTATTTCTTGGGAGCTGTCATTGTTCTCATTAATAATTGTACCTAGGTATTTGTATTGTCTTACTCTTTCAATAGGCTGGTTCCTTATATATATCTTACGATTGTCTTGAGTTATTTTTGTTATCAGCATATATTTTGTTTTGCTTATGTTTATGTTATGATTCTTCGCTTACTGTGACCATTCTGTTAATTAGCGTCTGTAGGTCTTCGTGTCTTCCAACTAAAATAACTGAATCGTCAGCGTACCAACCAACCAAAGAAAACGATGACAGAAAAGGATAAAAAATATATGAAATTTAGACTACGCCACTCACCGAAGTAATGCAAGGGCGGTTCCAGTGAGTGGGGTTAAACGGGAGAGAAGAGGTTTTAGTCGGTAGGAATTCTCTTCCGGTGAAAAAATTTATTGATTAATGACAAAGGTAGCTTAATTTTGTTGATAAAATAGGATGCTTTAAAAGTTGGTAGCATGTACCATTTTCTGTTATTAAAAACTTTTGTATATGTGTTTTTAGACTTAAAGTACTGCTCGAGAATTAAAACATGGTAGTTATATGCTATTTACAGAATAAACAATAAACTGTTAATTTTTTTAACCGCACGAAAGTCCTATTATGGCGAAATAATCACTTTTTGCAGATAACCAAAGATTCTCAGAATTCAATCCAACTACTTAATTTCTGTATTCCAATACCATTAACTCTATAAAAATATTTGTACGAACTCAAAAAAATTTAATCTCCGGTGTAACAAATTAAATAAATATCCATTATCTGCTTGTAAATAAAATGATTGCTTTTTACTCTTTTATTTATTGTTGTTCGAGCCGTAGTATTATTCGCTCCCACAGCCACACAAAAGAGCATCTTTTACAATTCAAAGACGTAGTCAAGTAAAACTCCATAGGGAAATATCTCACTATTCCACAAAGCAACCCCCGATTACATCAGAAGTTCATCGATTATATCAACCGCTCCAGTTAAACAGAGATATAAAAAAATAATTGCAAAAAAACCAGTCGACCAGCACAAAATAAAAGTTCGTATGTTTGTATGTGCGTTCGGTATTATTTTTCGTCTTAATTATCTCGAGAACAAAAAATAAAATTGACGTAGGACCAATTGCATTCGACGCATAATTACGCAACTTAGAACTGATAAGATTTTCAGCAAAATCGGTCAAATTGTTTTTTAAAGAGGATAAAAAAACTGAAAAAAATGGTAAACTTTCGGAATTATTTTTCGTCTCGATTATCTCGAGAAAAAAAATTGATATCGACGTGGGACCAATTGCATTCGACGCATAATTACGCAACTTAGAACTGATAAGATTTTCAGCAAAATCGATAAAGATCTTTTATGGAGAATCAAAAAACTGAAAAAAATGGCAAACTTTTGGAATTATTTTTTTTGTGTCGATTATCTCGAGAACAAAAAATGATATCGACGTGGGACCAATTGCATTCGACGCATAATTACGCAACTTAGAACTGATAAGATTTTTAGCAAAATCGGTCAAATTGTTTTTTAAAGAGAATAAAAAAACTGAAAAAAATGGTAGACTTTCGGAATTATTTTTCGTCTCGATTATCTCGAGAACAAAAATTGATATCGACGTGGGACCAATTGCATTCGACGCATAATTACGCAACTTAGAACTGATAAGATTTTCAGCAAAATCGATAAAGATCTTTTTTATGGAGAATCAAAAAACTGAAAAAAATGGAAAACTTTTGGAATTATTTTTTGTGTCGATTATCTCGAGAACAAAAAATAATATCGACGTAGGACCAATTGCATTCGACGCATAATTACACAACATAGAACTGATAAGATTTTTAGCAAAATCGGTCTAAATATTTTTTATGGAGAATAAAAAAACTGAAAAAAATGGTAAACTTTCGGAATTATTTTTCGTCTCGATTATCTCGAGAGCAAAAAATGATATCGACGTGGGATTAATTGCATTCGATGCATAATAACGCAACTTGGAACCGATTAGATTTTCAGCAAAATCGGTAAAGTTGTTTTTTATAGAGAATCAAAAAACTGATAAAAATGGTAAACTTTCGGAATTATTTTTCGTCTCGATTATCTCGAGAGCAATAAATAATATCGACGTGGGACCAATTGCATTTGACGCATAATTACGCAACTTAGAACAGATTAGATTTTCAGCAAAATTGGTTAAGCTGTTTTATGGAGAATAAAAAAACTGAAAAAAATGGTAAACTACCTGAATTTTGCAATTTATAAATTATAACAGAATTTTAAAATATTTTAAATAATATAATTATTGCATGTTAGGAATATTTGTGTGAAAAATATAACGACAATATTTCATAGAAAGAGGTAGTTTTAGTAAACAAAAAAATTAATTGAAGAATTTTAAACTTGTGTTAGTATTGAGAGAATAGCATTGAAGACGCTATAACAGTGAAAAATTATTGTTAGTAATAATCAAGCATTGTTTATAACAATCGAATATTGTTACTAACAAATAATTATTGATCATAAAAATTAGTTAATTATATTTTAATAATTAAAGGTGGGCATTTATGTGTGTACATGAGTGCGTGTACATTTTTAACATCATCTGAATATTTTGCTTTCGATTATGCCATATTTATTTCGTTTACTAAAACATTGTATACAAATTTTCTATATTAAATAGTTTCGATATTTTACATCTGCCAGGCCTCCCGCGACAGCTCATTTTTTTTTACAGTTGGAGGATTAACTGGAGTAGTACTTCTATTGATATAGTTCTAAATGACACCTACAATTAGTTTTGGATAAAAACCAAATGTAATAAAAAAAGAATGGGATAAAAAAACTTTCATAAACAGATTTTCTTTTAATTTGTGACACCGTATTTATTTTGTATCCTGTTCTCAGTTTATTTTACTACGTCCTTGTTTCAAATAACAATGTGATACACCAAACAACGAGTTGTTCAAATTGATTTTTGTACCTTTTACACAACTAAATCTATTAAACGATTAAAAAAGACCTCCTCTTTGAAAATCCCGCACTTTTTGTGAATAAGACAATTTTCTGGCACATTTACACTAACAGAGTGTTTAAGGAGCTGAGCTTTTTTCTGATCGAAAGAATCCTTTGAGGACCTTGAATGCGAGATAAAAATCCAGTGGTGGACTTGATTTAAAAATATACATTAATAGTCAAAATTTCTTCTTAGTTTACTCAAGAGCGCTGTCTTTAAAAAGCGATTTATCATGCTTTACACTTTACCTCTATAATGGAAATTAAAAGTTTTTATATAACAAATTAAAAATACAGTTTACTTTCTCAAAATGTTGTTAAAAAAATAATGTAAATTTCAAATACTACTTGTAAATTAAAACATTTAATATTTTAGTAATAATCTCCATTTAATTAAAATAATGCCAAACAAATACAGGGTGATTTTTCTCGATGGCATATTGGACGTTACAGCAAAACTAGTCGGAAAAGAAATCTAAAAATTTGTATTAAGGGGTTTTCGGCATTGGTCTATCGATTGAAAATATGCTCGACTCTCGGCGAATGCTGGTTGTACCGGATGTTGACGTCAACTTCGTTATTTTAAGTATAGTGCATCTCCTATCGGAGGTGTTTGATATCATCACAGCTATCCGGACCTTATTGACTGCAGCTCGAAAGAATTTAACATTGCTACAATTAAATCAGTCCCTTAGGTTTTTAAGCCAAGACACACGGCGTCTTCCAATATTCCTTCTTCCACCAATCTTTCACTGAACCATCAGCTGGAGAAGGGCGTATTTGGGTCCTCTCAGTATATGACCTAGATATTGAAGCTTTCTCTTTTTTATGGTGTTAATGACTTCACATTCCTTATTTATCCGATTTAGGACTTCCATATTAGAGATCTTTTCTGTCCAGGGAATACGCCACATTCTACGGTAGCACCACATCTCGAAGGCTTGTAGTTTGTCTGTATGATTCTCCTTAAAAGTCCATGCCTCCACTTCATACAAAAGCGCATAAAACACATAACAACGCAGCATCCTCATCCTAAGTCCAATCTTTATATCTCGACTGAACAAATTTTTCATTTTCGTAAATGTTGACCTGGCTATCTCTATTCTCGTTCTTATTTCTTTTGTTTGGTTACCCGATTGTTCTATCCAGGCTCCCAGGTATT
Organism: Agelastica alni; assembly: GCA_950111635.1. Taxonomy (NCBI): domain Eukaryota; kingdom Metazoa; phylum Arthropoda; class Insecta; order Coleoptera; family Chrysomelidae; genus Agelastica; species Agelastica alni. The sequence continues at coordinate 61,295,654 of OX467710.1, read as the reverse complement.
TGTATAGCTGCACATTATCTATTAAGATGTCTGCTACTGACACGTTTACATGGTTGTGATTTTGGGGGAACTTTGTAACTACCATTAACTTGGTTTTCTTAAGAACTATCTTTAGACCGTATTCGTTACATCGATCATTTAATTTCTCTAGAAGAAGTTGTATGTCACTTTGATTGCTCGTTAACAAGACGGTGTCATCAGCATATCGCATATTATTTATAACTTCTCCGTTAATAACTATCTTTACCATTTCTTCTTGCAAGGTTTCTTTAAAAATGCCTTCGCTGTACAGGTTCAATAGTATTGGCGATAGAATGCATCCTTGTCTTACACCACGACCGATTTCCATTTCCTCTGTTGGCTGGTTTTCTACCTTTGTATTCGCTCTTTGGCCCCAGTATAGGTTGCTAATTATTCTCACATCGTTCAAATCCATGTTTTGACTGACGAGTAGCTGATGTAACTTGTCATGTTTCACTTTGTCAATAGCTTTCTCAAAATCGATGTAACATGCAAACACATATTGGTTCATATCGAGACAGCGCTGGAAAAGAACGTTTATCCCAAAGAGCACCTCTCTTGTTCCAAGTCATTCGCGGAATCCAAACTGCGTGTTGCTCATGTCCTCCTCAAGTTTTCTGTATATTCTTTTATGCATGATCTTTAAAAACAGCTTTAAGGTGTGACTCATGAGTGCAATGGTCCGGTAGTATGAGCATTCTATTGCGTTTGGTTTCTTAGGTATAAGTACAAAAGTAGATGTCAGCCATTGCTTAGGGATTTCTCCACTATTATAAATGTTGTTAAAGAGGTCCAGAAGAATATCTATCACATCGTCATCAACGAGTTTAACAAGTTCTATGGGTATTTGATCAGGACCAGCAGCTTTGCGGGGTTTCATAGTTTCCAAAGCATATACTATTTCTGATCTCAATATTTTTAGGCGTACTTTGCTTGATTCTAAGATCGGCCTTAGAGGTCTTTCGTCGTAGAATAGTTCCGAGAGGTATATTTTCCACCTCCTTAGCTTGTCTTCACGTCAGTAATATTACGACCGTCTGTACCCTTAATTATGCTACCAGCAGTTTTGATTTTGTTGCAACCAGCCATCTCCTTTATCTTTTTATGCATGTGGAAGCCGTCAAATGTCCTCTCTAGTAATTCTATTTCCTCGCATTGTGTCACTAGATATTCATCTTTGGCTTCTTTTATTCGTTTTTGTACTATTTTATGTAGTGCCTTATATTCCTCCACTTTGCCCTTGCTCTTTCTTCTCTCTTCCATAAGATCCAGGATTTCCGATGTAATCCAGGGTTCTTCTGCTTATTTAGTGTTATTTAGCTATTGTTTCTAATCGTGTTTGCATCTGTTCCCACCTTTAATCCACACTGATCACGTTTAGTTTGTTGATGTCTCTCATACATTCGTTAGTCTCCTTCTTTACTGAATTATGGATTTTAGGGTCCTCAAGAAGTTTCGTATCGATATAATTGTTATGGCATTTTGTTATCTTCTTCATCCTGATACTAAGTTTAGCTATTACTGGGTTGTGATCGGAATGCGTTCTGCGTTCTGGTAGTTTGAAGCAGGTATTTGATATCATAAGTTTCTTGTCTTGACAGAACTCTATTAGTCGATCACCTCTATTATTCCTCTCTCCTAGGCCAAAACTCCCTGTGTGTACTTCAACCTTGACTTTAAAAGTTAAAAGTTTAATTCGTCAGATAACGTTTATTTTTTATTGCTAAAATTAGTAACAATGGCTACATACGAACAATAAAAATCAAAAAATACCGAAAAATGTTTAACTTGGGTATAGGAAAATGTTAAGAATATTTTTTTTATAAATCTACTATAGAATTGTACAGGGTGAAAAAAATATATGTGTGCCATTTAAAAAAAATAAGTTTTTAGCATTTTTTATAATCCAAAATTAACGTTGATTTTATTTCACCCTGTAAAACAAAATTTAAAATATTTTTCTGGAATAACATTGAGCTGTCATCAGTAATAGATGTAGATGGTAAAAATTGACTAATTATAATTTATCACGAAATAAATAGAGTTTCTAAATAACAGTAAAACGTCAATTTTTCTACTAAAATAATTATTATTTCGAAAACCAATAAATTTAGGTGTACTACCTTGTTTTAAAAAGTTATTTATAATTAAGTAAGCAATTTAAAAAGTAAAAATTTTCGGGATGTTTCATTTAAAATAATGAAGTTAACGTCAACATCCGGTACAACCGGAAGTCGAGCATATTTTCATTCGATAGACCAATGCGGGAAACCCCTCATTACAAATTTTCAGATTTCTTTTCTGACTAGTTTTGACATAACGTCCAATGTGCCATCGAGAAATATCGCCCTGTATAAAGTTACCAATAACAAATGTTTTTCTTTCATAAAAAATTCCCAAGTAGTTTTAAGCTGTGTAATAATAAAGGTGGAAAAGACTAAATAGGAAAACTTGTGTCATAATCTAAAGACTTTGGACAGCAATTACATCATTCATATTTAGCAAACAGACAACAGAGAGTCAGTATTACTAAAGACTCGAAAAACTTTAAATCTGATATTATAACAACATCTATAGGTATACCGCAAGGAAGTGTAGCGGGCCCACTGCTGTTCGTTATATTTATGAATGATTTATGCAAATCTAAATTAGCAGAGAATCAATTTATAACTATATATGCTGATGATACAAGCCTTCTGGCAGGGGGAGTCACATATCCGGAGATTATAGTAAACTGTTATAACATATTTCAGAAAACAAAAAATTGGTTGAAAACAAATAAGTTAGTATTGAACGAGTCTAAAACTAAAGTGATAATGTTTGCAAACTATCTAACAGCAGATGAAAAACCAAATGATATATTATTTACCGATATTACTTTTCAGTTATCGCATGACACCAAGTTCTTGGGTGTTTACATTGATGAATGGATGAACTGGTCACAACATATAGAGGAAATCTCTTCGAAGCTTGGAAAAGTGTCCTATGGACTAAGAATAATCAGTAAACATCTAGAAAAGCAAGCAGCTTTAACTCTTTATTTTGCAAATTTTGAATCAGTCATGAGATACGGAATAATTTTTTGGGGATCCAATACGAACACAAATAAAATATTTATTATTCAAAAAAGAGTAATAAGAATAATCAATTGCAAATATTATAAGGACTCTTGTCGAACAGTTTTTAAGAATAATAACATCATGACTGTTTATGCTCTGTACATTTTTGAATGTTTGATGTATTTGTTTAAAAATAGAGAAATTTTTCATCTGAATGCCACAGAAAACGAATATAACACTAGGAGGCACGACCTCATTTATCCATATCATACACTAAGACTTACTGAAAAATCTCCCTATTATATGGCAATGAAATTTTACAACAAGTTACCAGTACTTGTAAGTTGTTCTGCTAGTAGCAATCAATTTAAAAAAAACATCAAAAAGATACTTGTAGAAATAGAACCCTATTGTGTTGAGGATTTTTTAAAACATCAGTTTTGAAATATCATTGTTCGACGTCATTTTATTACATGTTGTAATTGTTTTTTTTTTGTACAAATAATTGTAGCATTTTTTAAAATAAACATTATTATTATTATTATTAGATCGCTTGGATCCATTATCATATGGCCCCAGGTTTGATACCTGTACACCGCTAACATCGGGCAGTGACACAGAATGTGTATACTGCTCTCCTCCTCCTCTCCGCATAGTCGGAGTCGGAGTCTCGGCCGCCAGCTTAAGTTTGAAGAGGTACGCCCTTAGTGCGATGTGTCCTGTGAGCAGGCCAAGCGTGCTGATTAGTCTACTCCGGTCCATGGATAAAATTTTCTATCTCGTTCGCGTGTTTTCGAATGGTATAAACGGTGTTCTGAATGCCAAGAGAGCACCAAAGATGACCAACGTACTGATCGACATCAACGGCATCGTAATGACTGAATGGGTTCCAGAGGGTGAAACTGTAAACCAAACTTACTATTTGAAAGTTTTGGCAACACCAGGACAACGCACCTGCCCATAACGCGCTATCCGTAAAGCGTTATTTAGCCGCTAGAGACACTCAAGTGCTCGCACACGCGCCTTACTCGCCTGATTCAGCAGCCTGTGACTTTTTCCCGTTTCTGAAGATCAAGTCTGCCAAAATCGAGGCCAAAGAGTCAGTTACTAATAAACAAACAAATAAACATACAGGAGAAACTAATATAAGCGTGTTAAAAAGAAAGTAAGTTGAAGGTTAGGGAGGTAGGAAAAACATACGATGACAGTGAGTTCTACAATCCGAAGAATTGGGAAGCATTATTGACGAAATATAGACGAAAGATAATTATTTTACTATTAGGTTAATTAAAGAAAATTAAAAGCTAAATAAATCATGATGTATACCAAATAGGTATTTAATAAAATATATTTTAAATAGTTTGCTGCACGGCTCTATTCGAAATTAATAAAAAGAAGTTAAAACTTATAAGTATGTTTATCGTAAAATAAAGTTGGTTAAAAATTTTGATTCGTACATATTTTAGATTCGGTCCTGTAACAAATGAAATACGAACATCTAAGCAAGATCAGTGCAGCCAAGCAACGGTCCGTAATACACGCATAAGAAAGAAGAGAAAGATTCGAAGCATGGACAATGGAGCGCATTGTTGTTCACTCGATCAGCTAGTTAATAGATAAATTATATGGTTTTACGCTCAATCACAGCCTGATATGATCAGCTGTGTGTGCATTGTTGCGCCGACATGGGCTGTGCCTCTTCAAATTTCATGCGACATTAAGTCAAAATAATGTAATTTATCACGAGAGAAGAGCGAGAGGATTCCTGTTCTTGCTCAGACAGCGGGGCGGGCCCACGATGGGCGAAGGGCTCGAGAGGGGATCAAATGTGGGAGGTTAGCTCGTAGGGGTGCGTATGTGTATGCGTGAATATTTACGCTGGGGGTTGTTAAAGGTTTAAGAATATAAAAAATCATTCTGATGTTTAAATTTTTTTGGCAAATATTAAAATAAGTTTTTTTTAAGTTGTATGCTTGTATGTTACAATACACATTGTTATTGTAGTGTTCAATATGAGAATACAAGAAATGATAATTCCCTAAAAGAGCCGACTCTCTTGTTAAAGTCTCCGATCGTCAGATTTTTGCATATCAGATTTAATCGCTGATTCATCTAGATCTTTGTCTGAGGCTCCCTCCTGGGTTAGGTTAGGTTTCATACGAGTGGGACGTAGTAAGGCTGCCACTTCACTTCGACCTCACCCCTAGAGGCGTATATAGTTTTTTTTAGTAAATGAAATGGTTACTGTTTTTCAGGGACTCACAAATATCAAAATAGGTTTTTTTACTTGTGTAACAAAACATATTCTTATAATTGTTATTGGAGTGTTCAATATGAAAATACAAGAAATGGTAATTCCCTGAAAGAGCCGACTCTCTTGTTAAAGTCTCCGATCGTGAGATTTGGCATATCAAATTTAATCGCTGATTCATCTAGATCTTTGTCTGAGACTCCCTCCATAGAGCTATCGTGGGTTAGATTAGGTAGAACCTCTTTATTTCTCACTCTGTCTCTGAGTGATATCCCCGGCATAGATCTTTCCATCTTTCTTTGTGTAACACTCAATTTTCTTGCTGAAGCCCTAATGAGCGTTAGGGTTTCTGCCCCATATGTGAGAACCGGTAGGATACACGTGTTAAAAGTCTTCCTTTTTAGACTTAAATGAATTTTGCCCTTAAATATGTATCTCAATTTGCCGTATGCTCCCCATTCGAGGTTTATGCGCCTTAAAAGTTTACAAGTTTGGTTGTCACTGCTGATTTTTAATGCATATAAGAATTTTCTGTTGGTATTAGGTTTGTCATTGCCTTGGTTTTGGCATAGTTTATGTTCAGACCAACCACTTTCATTTCGTTTTGGAGTTGTTGTAGCATATCTCGTGCTTTAGTTAGATCACTTAGATGAATGCATTCATCAATAGATTACGCATAGGTATGTAATTGTTATCGAATCCAATGGTAGTGTAGAAATTTTATTATTACTTGATTACTCGATAAGACCAATGTGCAAGTTAGGGTATTTAAACAAAACAAACGGACTTTATTGTGATTTAATTTCCAGGGACAATTAGATTATTTCTTATTTTTGTTAAAATTTTCCGAAAACTTTGAAAACATAATGTAGTTGTTCTAACATTTGTGGCATCATCATATATTTCTCACGATTTTAAATGATGATTATTTAGCTACGGTACGAAACATTTATTTAGCACTCTTTAATATTACACGATTGAAAAGACGTTTTATTAAGTACCCACAAAAGTACTCGAAACAGCAATTTAAGCGGGAAACGTTTTAAAGTAAAACCATTAAATTGCCGTTTAACAAACTCCTAATAAAATCGCTAACGGTAAATTTTCAACATTAAACTCATAATTCTCATTTTATTCGCCCCTATATAAAATAATTCCTCGTATTAGTAACTTATAATTAATCACGAACACATACGAAACATGAAGGGAAGATTATTCTTAATTATAGCTCGGTAATAATAATTTCGTATCAATTTCTTTATTTCCGGCCACCATTTACAAACCTATACAATAATTTCTTTAAACGTTTTTATAGGCTACAATTTCTTTCCGGTTGGCTTTGAATGTATCATTCTGATAATAATCAGCGGTTTTGATTTGTTGTAAAAACTGTATGAAGAAAATATAACAACTGGTGTTCGTGATCTTTACACCAAAACGAACCATAAAAGACCGCCAGTTACTTACTTTATTAGACTAAATAATTTATTTAAAGGCTTTTTTTATTTACCCTTTTGTGCAAGGAAAATCAATAAAATTAAATGTTTGCAATCGGCAGCATAAAATGTTCAAAAAGACAATATTAATAAAATAATTTCACAAAAGGATATCCAAAAACTGTTGACGATCAATCATAAATGAGTCAATTAAGAATGTAAAAAACTGATGTATATAATAGATAATAAATTAAAAATAACAATATGATGTTTTTCATCATTAAAAAATATGGGGTCTTTTCTGGACCGATTTTGATAACATTTTCAGCCAATCTTTAGATTGCCCGTCGCATAATCATGTAAAGTTTGGTAGCAACCCCGCATTTTCAATTTTTGTTTCTATAGCCATTAAGAGTTAATTTTTATTTATTAGTACTGAAGGTGAGTCTAACTTATTTAATTGATTTGTCAAATTTAACAGAAATGATAATTATTATTATTATGATTTGTGGTTTTTGTGATGTTTTTTTATACTAAAATTGAAATGATGGTTTGGTTAGGTTAGGTAGGTATCATGTGAGTTGGCCTAGATCGTCCCTCCACTGCGACCTTTAGTAGGTCTATTGTGGCTCACCCCTAGAGGTTACAGTTCATTGCATAATCCAGCCCTTCTCACGAAGTCAATGGTTGTAAAGGGTGAGATTTTTTTGAAATCGGTAGGTTCTAGGTTGGTATAATCAAATACGTTGAACCTTATTCTTCCAGGTCGGGGCATAAACATAGTATATGTTCAGCAGTTTCGTCTACCGCGCAGCAAAACCGACAGTCCGTTTGTTGATTCAGACCTATCCTTCCGAGGTGGTATCTTAGACGACAGTGTCTTGTAAGCAGTCCCGTTAGAATTCGCAGGTCATTCTAGGATCTGCTTAGTTGTTTTTTGCGAGGGTTTAGGTAGGAACGCTTTTGAGTGAGTTAACCCTCGTATATCCGCTCAGAACGAAATAATTGTTTTTGCGGCACTTGTAGTAACTCCAAAAACTGGTTCTGGTCCATTGAACGCAGATCTGGCTACCTATTTTGCAAGGGACTCGATGCAATTCCATACAAGTTTAGAATTTATCTTGTTAGAGCTCGGTGCTTTTAAAGCAGCCTGGCTATCTAATATTATACTTATGTTTTTGTTTGCTAGAGGTCCGTTAGTCAGCTCTCTTGCACGCAAATCGATAGCGAGGACTTTAGCCTAAAAGATTGTAGCATACCTGCCAAGACTAGATATTTCAATCTTTGGTTTCCTGCTAAAAACACCGGCTCCAACTTCATCTGGGATTTTTAAGCCATCCGTGTACATTACGTATTTAGTCTCTGGGAAGAGAATATCTCCCGTCTCCTTATTCGGAAAGAGGACTTTTCTTCGTGTATTTTTGTGGCTAGCATGTCAGGAACCATACCAAAAATTTGGTGGTTTTTTGTTTTACTTAGTATCCCCTAGTTGCTTTCCAATGGGATGTTACAGAATATATTAACATGGCCTCTGCGCAAAAATGACACGTTAACATTAAAATATAACGGCTGGACCGATATTGATGAAATTTTCAGCCAATTTTTAGATTAGCCCGGCGATTGATCGTGTGAAATTTGGTAGCAACCAGCATTTTTAACCCCAAAACGTGATTCTAACTTATTTAATTGATTTGTCACATTTTGGAATAATGATAATTATTATTATTTATGGTTTTTTGTGGTGTTTTTTTTATGCTAAAATTGAAATAATACAGACTAGATGTTATAAAACAAAATACTTGAAAAGTTAATTTAAGAAAGGGGAAACACAAGTACAGGCCCCATTCGGAGACACGACTAAAAGTTGCAATAAAAGTGAAATTACGACAGGATAACAGTTGAAGCTGAATGCTAGACAAAGCGTGGTAACCAGCCTGCTGTACCGCCTTTTTAACCTTTGTAGGCCAAACGACTGCTGCAAGGCAGTTATCGTGCCGCTTTACAATGGAAAAGGTTCGCAGCAGAACTGTAAGAACTACCGAGATATTAGTTTACTCAGTATATCCGGCAAACTGTATGCAAAGATATTAATTAAAAGAGTGACGAATGAAACTCAGAAGATGATATGGGATGTGCAAGCAGGATTTAGATGAGGAAGGAGATGTATGATTTAGGTCTTTTCATACCAAGGTATAGTCGAAAAATTCTTGGTTAAAAGTAAGGTCTACTGCGCTTTTAGAGACTTGGAAATGGCCTATGACAGAGTGGTGAGGAGTAAATTGTGGTCGACATTGTCTATGTATGGGGTGAGCGGTAGTTTAATACGAGCACTGAAATCACTTTACGAGAACTCCACTGCTTGTCTCAGAATAAACGGAGCTTACACGGACTGGTTTAACATCAAAAAAAGTGTGGACAGGGATGTGTAGCTTCGCCATGGCTGTTTAACTTATACATAGACGATTGTTTAAAAGATTTAAAAGAAAGTGCGTATGGATTGAAAATGAATGATTTGATCTTCAAATGCCTTCTTTACGCCGCTGATCAAGTCATATTAGCGTCATCTAAAGAGGAGTTGCAGGTGATGGTTAATGTTATGCATGATGCCCTGAAAATCAAAAGGATGAAAATAAATGTAAGCAAAACGAAAGTAATGGTTTTTAAAAAAAAATAAAGTTCTGTGAAGTTCTGATTGAGGGAGAAAAGTGGAGCAAGTAAATGAGTTTGTATACTTGGGTTTAAAGTTTACGAGAGGTGAAAAGTATGACAGTGACATTAAGCGAAGGGTTTTGACAGAAAAACAAATGAATAGAGCACTGCTTAGCTTTATAAACAGCCTTCTTCTTCTTCTTATGGTGCCGTCTTCCGTCGAAGGTTGGCGATCATCATGATTATTTGCATTTTGTTGACTGCTGATCTGAAAAGATGATTTGATGAACAATTGAACCATTCTCTCAGGTTGCGGAGCCACGACATTCGTCTTCTTCCCACGCTGCGCTTCCCTGCAATATTTCCCTGCATCACCACTTGTAGCATTCGGTATCTCTCTCCTCTCATAGTGTGGCCCAGATTTTGTAATTTTCTGATTTTTATTTCGTTATTAATTTCTGTTTCTTTTGAGAGTCTTTTTAGTACTTCTTTGTTTGTAATTCTGTCCATATAAGATATTCTCAGTATTCTCCTGTATAGCCACATCTCGAATGCTTCTATTTTTCTCATCATGACTTTTGTCAATGTGGCCGCTTCTATGCCGTATAGTAAGATGGTGAATATGTAGCATCTCAGCATACGTATTTTGAGATCGTTATTTAAATTTCTGTTACAGAAAAACTTTCATATTTATGAAGGCTCTGCGTGCGATTTCAATTCTTGCTTTCAGTTCGCTAGCATAATCATTGTTGCTGTTAATCCATGTTCCCAAATATTTATATTTATATACCCGTTCTATTATCTGGTTGTTTACTATCAGCTGTGTGTTGTTGTTTCGGGTCTTTGTGAATACAAGGAATTTTGTTTTGCTGAGATTCATGTTTAGCCCGTATCGAATACTGACATTATGTACCTTTTGTACCATTCTTTGTAGGTCGATGGCATTTTCGGCTAGCAACATAGTGTCGTCCGCATACCTTATATTTGAAATAGGTATCCCATTAACTCGCACTCCAGCTTCTTCTTCAGCTAATGCTTCTTTCATGATCGCTTCTGAGTAGATGTTGAACAGCAAAGGGGAAAGCATCCCTGTCTCACTCCGCGCCTGATCTCTATATCTTCCGTCTGTGTAATGTCTATTCTGATGTTTGCTGTTTGATTGTAGTATAAGTTTTCTATAATTCTTATGTCTTGAGTATCTATTTGTTTTTCACTTAAAATTTTTATGAGTTGGTCATGTCGTACTCTGTCAAACGCCTTTTCATAGTCTACTAGACATGCGTATACTTCTTTATTCACATCTAAGCATCGTTGTGTCAGTACGTTTACAACAAACAATGCCTCCCTTGTGCCCGTTCCATTTCGGAACCCAAACTGGAAATCACTTATCTCATTGTCCAGTTTCTTGTGTATCCGGTTGTGTATAACTTTTATAAATACTTTCAATGTGTGGGTCATTAAGCTAATAGTCCTGTGTTCGCTACATTTTTTCGCATTGTTTTTCTTTGGTATTGCTATAAATGTGGATGTTAGCCATTCTCTGGGTATAACTCCAGTTTTGTAAATCGTATTGAACAGTTCCGTAAGTATTGGTGTGTGTTCTTCTTCGAGTAGTTTTAGCAATTCCACCGGTAATTCATCCGCGCCAGGTGCTTTCCCATTTTTTGTGTTTTTAAGTGCATATATTACTTCTTCGTTTGTTATGTCTGGATTGTCTGTTTTTACCTTTCGTGTTAGTTGGGGCCTGTTTCGTTCGTCTTCAAACAGTTTTTCGATATATTTCTTCCATGTTTTAAGTTTGTCTTCTAAATCTAGCATTATGTTTCCACCTTCATCCATTAGTATGTTGTTCTGATTCCTTCTGAAGCCGCTGGTCATTTCTTTGACCTTTTTATGTAGGTTAAAAGTGTCATGTATCTTTTGCATTCTCTCGATTTCGTTGCATTTTTCATTCATCCATTTCTCCTTCGCTTCCCTCACTTTCTTTTGTATTTGTCGGTGTAGCTCTTTGTATCTCTGTTTGTTCATACTCTTAGCCTCTCTTCTCTTTTCCATCAGTTCCAAAATCTCCTCTGTCATCCAATCCTTTTTGTTCTCTTTACTCTCCTGTTTTAGTTCTTGTTTACATGTGTTTACTATTGTGTTCTTGATGTTGCTCCATTTTACATTCACGTTCTCTTCATCCTGATTTTTCCCTTGCATTAAGTGTATTTTGTCATTTACTTCTTCTTTGACTTTGTTTCTAATTTCTTCGTTTTTTAGTTTTGAGATGTTAATCTTATTATTTTTATGGGTTTGTTTAATGCGTTTTAGGGTTAGCCTGAATGTTGCCACTACAGGATTGTGATCAGAGGCTACGTCTGCACCCGGGTATGTTTTGGTGGATTTTATGCTATTCCTGTGTCTTTTCCCAATCATGATATAATCAATTTGGTTTCTTACTATTCTGTTTTCCGTATCTTGGGGCGATTTCCACGTGTAGATTCTTCTCGGCGGCAATTTATATAATGTGTTTGTTACTACCATTTCTTTTTCTTGTATAAATTCTACTAGTCTTTCTCCCCTTTCGTTTCGCTCTCCCAATCCATGTTCTCCAATCAGGTCTTCGCATTTTCCTTTACCAATTTTGGCGTTCAAATCTCCCATTATGATTAGGATTTCATGTTTCTTGATGTTTCTCAACAGTTGTTCCATTTCTTCGTAGAATTCTTCGATTTCGTTGTCTTCGCTCTCTGATGTTGGCGCGTAAACTTGCACAATGTTCATTTTTATTTTTGGTGTTTGCATCTGCAACATCATTACTCTATCCGAGAGGGGCACAAAATTTGTGACTGATTTGTCGGTGTTGTTGTCCACCAATATACCGACTCCGTTTGGGTGTTTCTGTTGATCGTCGCTACCTGAGAAATATAATGTTCCTTTGTCAGTTGTGAGTTTGCCATTTCCTGGCCATCTGACTTCGCTAATTCCTAGTATATTGATCTTTAGTCTGTCCATCTCTACTGTTAAATTCCGTAGTTTGCCAGCTTGGTATAGACTTCTGACATTCCACGTTCCAATTTTTAAAGTCCTCCCGGGGATTCTTCGCACCCTCTGACCATTTAAGGTCTGCCGGGGACTGAGGGCCTTTACTTTTGGTGTATTCATCATGACGATTGTACTAGGGATGCTTACAAGCCTTTAATACGGTGGTTTCCCGTTGCCTTCCGTATCCTTATACCGTTGACATTGCTGTTCATCCGCCTTCGGGGCCGATTTCTCAACCCCAGGACAAAAGGGTGCCCTTGCCTCAGCTGTTCTTCCGCCCTCTAAGAAAGAAGGCAGCTTGAGGGGGGATAGCTTATTCCGGCTATCGTTCGGTCGTATAAACAGCCAAAAAGTGTCAAAAAGGCACGTCTGGCTATGCATAAAAGAGTGCTGGTTCCTACCATTATGTATGGTAGTAAATGTCGGGTTTGACAGAAGAAGTATGAAAATAGGATTAATGCTGCGGAGATGAGTAGTCTGAGAAGTATAGCCGGAGTGACTCGGTTGGATAAAGTAAAGAATAGTATGTATTGCTTCCAACAAATCGCGTTTCTTCAGGGTTTTGGTTCTTATATTAATATTCTATTTTCTCGACATTTTCTTCATTCTTTCCATCTCAGCATCACTTCGCTATCATCTGTTTGCACATCTCTTTTTTCGTTAGTTACTGTTTTTGTTTACTGTATATAGTTTAATAATAAATAATGTAAATGATTTTTTAAAAGTTTTTCGTTGTAAATATATTTTTTAAACAGATGAAATAACATTTCACATACGTGTCTTGGCAATTTGACTTTAGCGGTTTCAGCGCTATTAATTCCTATTGTTCGTAATGGTTTCGAAATGATATACGCATACACTTACAATCTCACACAAACACATATTCTTCCCCTTTGGATCGTTAGGAGCCTTCACGCGCCATAATGTGACAATAAAAGGAAACTCGATGCAAGGGAAGAAGTAATAAATTACTCAATTTTAAAAAGTAATGACGTAAATATGACTTTGTGTTCTAAAAATGTAGGCTCGAGGGCAGGAGTGGCATCGACCGATTGGTCTGATTCTTTACAACGAACTTAAATATTTCCATAAATTCCATTGCGTAGGAAATGTGACGGTTTACACAATAAAAATAAAAATCATAAAAAAAAACTGTAAAAATAAACATTAATCTAAAAGAAAATCAAACGAATAGTTATTAGTACTTAAATAGAATATACAGAGTGTTTCAAAAAAGGTGACCCCGTCTCTAGGACAGGTAGAAAAATGAAAAATAATTGGGGTTTTCTTAGTCAAAAATTTTCGTAACGCCATCCGTATTCAGGATAAATGGCGTTGAAAAAAAAATTATACACATTTATTACGATTTTGCCGAAACTACTGGAAACATTGTAATGAAATTTTATACGAATATGTTTTAGAAGCTGATACATCCTATCAATTTGTTCTCATAGAGGGCGCTAGTTACACGGTTCGGACCAAGTAGTATTGAACATAACTTTTTTGAGGTTAAATTTATTAATCAAAATTTCAAGTGAACTTAAACATCATTCAATTTTACACCAAAAAGGTACTCTTGGTAACCTAAAGCCCTTCGATATCAGAAACTTAGCCCCCAGCAAACTGATAATCAAACTAAAAAGTCAAAAATAATTCTTGACATAGGAATAGAATTACCTGCAAAAAAATTAATGCCACTGTCAAAAAAAAAATTAATGTTAATCAATGTCACTGCTTTGTATGACTTTATTAAACTAACTCTGCGTTTCCGAATGAAAGCACCTCACGCTTTTAGAACAGTGACATTAATTTTCTCGTCAGTAGTTTTATTCCTATGTTAAGAATTATTTTTTACTTTTCAGTTTGATTAACTCTAAAATCGTGTTTTTTATTTTTTTTAAACTATAATTTATTGTGTTAGATCATACGTAAATATTTTATTATTGCAAATTAGTTTTGAAAAATGGAAACTGCAGCAAATGTGTGTAATACAGATTTAGAAAAGTAAGTTGATAAAATTGTATAACTTGATACAAGTATGTACTGTTTACATTTGTTTGTTGTACATGTGATTTAAGTGTTTACTATTTATTTTACTATTTAAATTATAGGGAGACAATAGTGAAATCATGTGATCAGAGTCCAAAAGAGTATGGAAAGCGCAAACGTCAGAGTGCAAATAAAAAAAAAGTAATAAGCAATTTTAAAATTATATTCTGAAAAAAATGGGTTAGGAATTATTTGAAATGATTTTTGATAACAAACAATAATCCTTTTTAATGAAAATTGTATTTAATTTAATTGACACTGACAGTGACAGAAATCAACCTCAAAATTTAAAAAAGCCAAGTACTGAAATATTTTATTCGAATAATTATTTATTATTACTTACTTGAATTATGTATCAATGATCTGCACTTTATTGAGACTTATTATCCACAGTAAATATTTATTTATATAGTTTACGTATATATCAGCAAACTTTACACACAACACTGTAACTTAAGTGCACAGCTGATGGCTTACAGTACTGACCTCTCGTGAAATTGGTTGACGGCTATTTGACGGCCAACTCTACCACCGCGCGCTCATTAAAATCAAATAACGAGTACTTCCGCGACTTCCTGTTCAACACTTTCTGTTACATTTCACGAAACCACTCCCACAAATTGCAATATTAAATGAAACTTTCAGATGTAATTCGTTCCTTTAGATTATTTGCCTTGAACAAATATAAAATAAAAATTGAAATATACAAATTTTATTTTGGAGTTGAAGAAAAAACGTAAGGATCCTCGTTCCTTACGGGGGTTCCTCATATGTTGTAACTCATTTAGTCCAGTTACAATGTGAAATACTTTTGGAAAATTAATCCGTTTCGAAGAATTAGCCAGTCTCTTTACAAAAGATGAATGCAGCTATACACTTGGGATGAGTTCTTTTAATAGTTCGTAGAATATTGTGAAATTTGTCTTTTCTGAGATTTGTAAATCTCTATATATATAGGTAATAAATTAACTTTTAAAAAAGTGTTTCTACTTGTGTGACGTTTATAGTCTATTTTAAAAAGATCTGGTAAAAGTAAATTGTAAGCAATTTTAAACTGTTTTATATTTGTTACAATAGAAGATCCATAATCCGATTCATAAAGTAGACGTTTTTTTTATTGCTTAAGTGTTTGTTGTATTTTTTAAAGATTTATGTTAATGCGCTCTTTGTGGTTACAATCTTGTGCGTTGGAATTATGAATTGGTTTGCCTTTAAATATATACACGTTAATATACAGATACGCGCATGAAAATAATCTAAAGATATTTTATTTTGAGTGGTAAATTGTTAACCAAATTGAGGTTTTATGATTAACAAATAAAAACAAGTTAATTTTGACAAAGTTTAACAAGCTTGTGCTCTAGGTTTTCGCAACATCTGCATTTGTAACTTAGGTATCGTCAGGGCCGGATTAAGAGGTCTGGAGGCCTCGGGGCAACATAAAAGTGGAGGCCCCCCGGTCCCAAATTATTTTCCAAATGAAATGAACAATTTTTTTTAGTCGAGTTTTTCAATAAATAATTTATTGTGAAAGTTGTTTTCTATTGTTTACTACTCGGAATTTAAAGTTTTTTATCGAAGTCTCTATTGCGGGGGCCCCTCTTTTGTGGAGGCCCCGGGGCTATAGCCCCGGATGCCCTCCCTTAAATCCGGCCATGCGTATCGTTACCGTAGGGTTGCTTCTTGTAGATAATTGCAAAAAACAATTTTCTCTATCGAGCGTCCTGTGTGTCTCTCAGATTCATCTTCAGTTTCTACAAAACGGGCATTCAAACAGGAAATTGCGCTTTGAGCTATACCAAATGACGTGGTTGCTCCAAACATGGTCGTCTCGACAAAATATATACATTGTTGTATGTTTTGAAAAAGAATTTTATTTGAACAATTCAGGTAACAGGAAATATACAAGTTAGTAGAAACATATTGAGTGTGAACTGTAATATTCTAAAAGAAAAGCAATTTAAAGTTTAAAGGCCATGTTAATCACCTGATATGTCAACTTTCATTGAGGAAAATAATGTAGCCAACTTATCCACGACTGGTTTTGTGATTCTACAACACCTATTAAAATACTAAATTAAGCATATCAACAAGCCACCAATATAACAAACAATACATTTGAGTGTCTGCAACATAATTTACACAAGCATAAAGTCAGTCTTACTTTACATCGACAAAACAGTAATTTTGTTTTTTTCACCAATCACTAACGCCGCCATCACGGTTTGACAGATGCATGAAGGTGTCAGTGGCTTCATTTTACGACATTAGTCCTGAAGATGGCGTTTGTAGTCCCTTTAAAATTCAATAGGATTATCTTACCCCAACGGATCATCTCACACACCATACACCTTTTCCTACATTTTTTTCTGTTTATTTAATTATCTATAAGGAAAAATCACGTAACGCGAGATGGCGCTGTCAGTGAAAAAATATCGTATCGAGGTGTGAACAACAAATATTCTGTCATTCGATCACTTGTAAAACCAAAGTTTTGATTGACGGAAATTTTAGTTATCTCAGAGATTTGAGTTGATTTTTTGTGTTAAACTATTGAATTGAAGCTGGATTTAAGGTTTGTTTTTAACGTTTCAGTTTTATTGTCGCTAGATTCTCGTTAAATGCCAGTAAAGACCAGGTGTGTCCTGGTATCAATTTTGGTTTTTTTTCGAAGTTTTTCAGTTCTGTTGTCCCTGGAATTCTTGTTGCAATGCATATGAAAGTCGAAATATCAATTTCGGACATATTGTAATTATGTGGGTGAACGTATTCGATCAATTAAGGAAGGTGAAGAGGTTTTTAAGGCTGGCCCATCATTTTATGTGGAACTGACGGTCTCAATGGAAAAATCATAAAAGTTATCTTTTAAACGGATTCTCTGTTATATTGAAGTCACTATGAATAATCACAAATAAAATGATAGATCATTGGACAACAATATCAAACTTACCACTAAAAAAAATTATCTTTAACAAAGTGCTTGCTGCAAACAAACATAAACTTTGAGATTGGTTGTCCTATTTTTTATTTTTAAGCTCTCTTAAGTTTTAAAGAAAATTTATTCAAAGATAATCGAATTGTCATATGTGAAGCATTGTGGAACAGACCATATTTTTCGCGATTTTATCTTCATATAACCTTTTTTAATCATTTGCATTTTCGGATTTTGTGGTTTATTAACACAAAATATCGTTTAAATATAACACTTTCAATGCTAAAATAATATATAAATTTTACTATTTACCCATATAAACAAATGGAAGTTAGTTTGTTGTTCACACCTCTAGAAGTTCATACGATCAATAATAGATATCGCCCACTCCGTGATTTGTCCCAATTGTGTAGCTTCAAATTATTCATTAAAAAAATTAATGTTAAGTTATATTTATGTACAAAAAATTAAATCTTTACGTAATTTTAACGGTCTACATAAATTTCATTTATACCTTCCTAAAAGCTACAAGTAAAAAATTATTCAGAAATTAATGGTCATATATTAATAATTTAATTAAATAGCCCATACAAAGTGAACGTAGTAGCAGGGGCACTGTCATAAATTAATGTTCAATATTTTTTTTCTTCAAATTTAAACCATCAAAAATTATTTTTATATTCCTGTTAACGTTGTCTGCATAAGTTCGTTTCCGAAAAACAGGTTTATAAAAAACTTTTAAACCGTTTTCGTAATAGCTTTTAATAAAAAAAGATTCACCGCACTATCTGAGGATGGTTTAAATCCATTGGCGTACACAAAAAGATATTAAAATTTAATAAAAATATATTAGTATAGTCGACACGGAATTTACTTCAAAATACTAATACAAAGATATGATATGTAGAGTGTTTTTCGAACAATATTTTTATTTATCATTAGGTAGGTATGTCATTACATTCGACAGCACAGGAACTGACGTCAAAGAGATCGAAAAAAGAATTGTTCAGGCCATAAAAGTTATTGGGTGCCTCAACGGCATACTATGGAGTAAGGAAATTACTAAGAAATGGAAATATAACAAATCTTCGGTAAGACTGCAAAACTGCGTAACAGTACTCTGCAATACCGCGTATCTACAAAAGTAGAGATTTGAGAAGTAAGATTTGGCGCCAGTGAGTTCAGAGTGTTTATTAGCTCCTAGTAGAACTCATGCGATTGAAATTAGCCAAATGGGAACATCTATTTAGCCGTTAAAACAATTCCGCGTATCAGTAGTTGGCGTTACGGTTGACGAGTGTTAGGCAGCAAAGCTGCGTATTTACCAAATGCTAAAAAAAGTCTTGACACGAGTGGCGCGTGTTTCTGATTTATTGTTATTTATTTCTGAATATTTCTCAAAATCTAATATACCAATAATATGCGAAAATGTAGATACGCGGTGTTACGCGGTTTTGCAGTCTCACCGACGATATACCAGACTGAATGATAAAGAGCACCTTATTATATAGAGCAGAGACGTGGAGAGTGAGTGAAGGGCAGAAGAAAAAACTGGAGGTGGTGGAGATGGAAGCGATGAGAAGATCTTTATGTATATCCACAAGTGACCGAATTAGGAATGAGATAGTAAAACAATGGATGGGTCTGGAAGGATCTATAATTTAAGACGTAAATGTCAAACTGTTAACATGGTATGGGCTTGTACGACGGATGCCATCATCAACACTACCTAAACAAATTTTAGAATGGCAACCGATGGGTCGACGAAAAAAAAGCATACCCAAAATAGAATGGCAGAAGATAATCTACAAAGCCATGAGTGAAAAGAATTTAACACCGGACGACTGGGAAGACCAAAAGAGATGAAGATTAGGCGTCAGACAACGTCGCAAGACGTTTTAGAACCGGCTTATATAAGCTCACATAATATAAATGTGCATGCACGTCATAGAGCGAGTATGAGGTTACATTTGAACAACGTTGCCAGACTTTGACAGTAGTACGGACATTGAGGAAATAATAAGGTAATGTTGTTGATCATTTAATAAACATACTTTACCGTTAATTAGTCTAGGACATTGCAATAAAACTTTGAGAATTATACCTAAACAAAGGGTTTTCAATAAAAACTATTCAAGTTAGTTTATTAATGCAACATAGAGTTAATTAGAGGCAGTAACAAAAAATAATACTGATCATAATTTTATTAATAAAAATAATACAGGTTAAAATGCTTCACAATGAAGGTAGAATGCTATTTAGGGACTGACATACTTACCTAATAGCTGCTTTTTCATTTCAAGCAAAATATTGATAAATTACAAAAAAAGTATTTCTAAGCTATATTACATTAGTTTAATTAAGCTACAACGACAAAATATCTGAAACAGAATGGATAAGTTATTTCTCTATTCTGATTCTGACTCAAAGTCACTGACATTACTGTTAGCGTCAATATCAATAACAATTACTTGTATTTCTAATATTCGTTCTCTATTATACCATTTGTCAATTTATTTTTCTGTATGATCAATAGAGTTTTTCCAGATCTCTGAGTTAACGGTTTAAAGTGCTTCAGATCACATATTTAAGCAGTCTTTTTCTGCATTTCCATTACGGCCAATACGTTTATTATAATATTGCTTTGCAATGCCCCAAATCGATTCAATTGGATTGAAAATGCAGTGATAGACGTAACACTTTATGTCCATATTGTTTAGCAAGGTCATATATCAAATATCTTTTTGGTGGTTTGTTTCTAAAAAATATACCAGTTTCAATTTTGTTAAGAAAATCAGTAAAACTACTTTAAAATTTAGTTACAATGCAATGTAAAAATACAGGTAGGAGATTGTTTGATAAAATTAGAAACTATTATATTATATATATGCGAGAAGCAACTTTACTAGAATAAAGAGGCTTTTCTGCTGCAGAGATTTAAACCTTGATTTAAAAATACGACTGATGAGATGGTATGTGCTGTCTATACTATACTATGGGATGGAGGCCTGGACACTGAAGGTAACCGACATGAGGAGACTGAAGGCATTTGAGATGTGGATATACCGGAGAATATTGAGGATCTCATGGGTAGAGAGAATAACCAACGTGGAAGTGATGAGACGTATGCATAAGGAGAGAGAAATGATTCCGACAAATAAGAGAAGAAAACTGCTGTACATGGGACATGTCATGAGGGGAGAAAAATATCAAATGCTACAAATAATTATGCAGGGAAAAATCCAAGGCAAGAGATTTATAGGAAGAAGACAAAATTCATGGCTGAAGAACCTTAGGGATTGGTTTGGATGCAGTAATAATGAACTATTTAGAGCTGCGGTCTCAAAAATAAGAATTGCTATGAAGATTGCAAACCTTCGAAGCGCAGACGGCACCTAGAGAAGATATAAACAAAAAATATAATGTTTTTACTGATACACAATCTTTAGAGGCTCATGTTTAAACATAGTATGTGAAAAAGCAATATTTCGATTTGCTAGAAAATCTTCAATATCTGCTTTGAGCCAGGACATGTTTGGTATTTTGTGTAATAACATACTGTGGTAAGGGGCATTGTCCATAACAATTACTGATGGTTCAGTGAGACTGTTTAACTGATTTTCAAACCATTTTAAAAAATTATCTTGGTTCATTTCACCATGATAATCAGATCTGACAGCGTCTTAAAAAGGTATATTAAATTGCCTACTTATGAATTAACTGTCAACTGCCAGCTGGCGCTCATAGATCTTCAATCGGAAAAACCTTTTTTATTAATACACAATAAAACTTGAACTGTGTGTAATATAAAATAAAATATTTATGTATAATATCTGCAATTTTATATACCGTCTAAAATAATATAGAAATTGTAATATTTAACAAGACATTGACTTGATTAATGCAATAAAATATTACGAACAGACTGATCCGATGTGTTCGAAATTATATAAAACGAACGGTGATTTTTATTATTGTTGGTATTAGGTTTTAAAACGAACAGATCATTGATGACGTGCACGCACATTTGTGTTGTATGAGCTTTATATAGGTATGTCATAAACGCTCTTCAAAAAGTGAACTAATACGTAATATCGAGAGTTTTTAAATTAAGAATTTTTTAAACATAATACTGTCGATTCTCGATAATTCGACACACGTTAATTTGAATCTCTCGATAATTTGAAATGTTTTTCCGGTCCCTTGAAAAAGACTCGATAAATTGAATAAAATCAATGTTAATTGGTCCCTTTGGTAATTTGAAGTTAAAGAAATAGTACCTTGCTCGCCAACATGCGATAATTTGAAGTCCAGGCTTCCCTACTCTCTATAATTTGATGCGTTAATCATGCACCTGTCGTTTGTTTACATAAATGTACAGACCTGTCGCTGAAGTCACTCACTCAAAAAAAGAAAGATACGGTTTTCTTTTCGAAATAAAAATTTGTGAATAATTGTTTTATTATATTTAATTGTTAATACATAATCTAATATATAAAATTCTCGTGTCACGGGGTGCGTAATCGAACTCCTCCGAAACGGCTTGACCGATTTTGATGAAATTTTTTGTGCTTATCCGGTATCTATGAGAATCGGCCAACATCTATTTTTCATCCCCCTAAATGTTAGGGGTAGTCCACTCCTAAATTTTTTTTTTATTTTTTAGACAAAATTTTTAATTTCTATTTTTTTATGATACAACATACAAAAATACATACAATCCTCAATTTTCACCCTTCTACGATTAACCCTTATTTTTTAATAGCCATTTTAGTAATTTAATCATTTTTCCTCTCCGGTCAAAAACTGATCAATCATCATTTAATTAGTTATCCCCGCCAGATGTCTACAGGTGTCACTTCTGACCCAGTAAACAGCACGGAGTAGGGATGAGAACGAAGCCGGTCTCCTTTCTTTCTCACTCCCTACACAGTTGTCGGCCATTATTATTGTTTATGCATCAAGTGTAGTAGTAACGTTGACAATTATTATTCTACTATCTCAGTGTAACTCTCATATTAACTTTTAATCATTCCTATTTTATCAATAATAATTAAATTATCAATTTTGAGTGTATTTTGCACGATTAGTTAATCAAGTGATTTTATAACCTTAAAAGTACTCAACACGTGACACGAGCTTCCAATAACAACGGATTTTGTGTTGTAAGTATACTTTTTTTTATTTATATCGAAAATGTTGTTGATCTTATAAAAATGTAATTTTAATTTAATTTTATTAAAAAAATGTAATTGAACAATTAAGATTTTCATAGTTTCCAAAGAATCAATCATTATGAATCTTTATTTTGAAATGTCAATGGAAATATTGGTTGCATGAAAAAATTATAAGAGACAATGTTTTCATAAAATTTAATTTTTTACTTTTGTTTGAAAAAATTTTCCATAAAACTTATATTTTTGTTATAATTTCATAAATTAAAACTAATCATTTCAAAACTGCGGCAAAAATCCTGGCCCTAATTATACTTTTAACATTTTTCATCATTAAATAATTTCATTAATTCTATTTATGTATGTTTTGTACGGTGAGCAATGCCAAGAAAACGCAAAGGGGCTGATTTGAGCCGCAGTACAAGTAAAGCTCGAAACTTGCGAAATAGCAGATCCGAAAGAACAGAAGAACAAATCCAGCAACAAAATACTGATGCACGTGTCAGAATGGCGCAATATCATCGAGAAGAGCCAGAAGATACACGAGCTGAACGCAATGAAGTCAGAAGATTAGAACAACGACAATCACATTCTTACATACATACAATATACACATTCTAACATACATACATACTTACAATAAGTAAGCTATTTTTTGTCTACACTAGAAATTACTAGGAAATTATTTATATGGCAAAATAACGTTTGCCGGGTCAGCTAGTAATAGTATAGAAATAAAAAATCACGAATTTTGATCAAACTCCTATTTACTTGAGTCCCCCTTCCGCCTGGTGGGTATTTGAACGGTTTTTTATTTTGAACTCTTGGTTATTTGAAATTTATCTCTGGTTCCTCGAGTTTCAAATTATCGAGAGTCGACTGTATAAGATACCATTGCAGAAAGCCCAACATTAACCAACATAATAAAGTATTTTGTGGCTCCAAAAACTCTAAAAAACGCAATCACTTTGTCACTCTTTCACTTATCTATTTAAAGTCAACGTGCGACATTGTATAACTATCATTATCTATACTTTCTATATCTATAATAAATTTACTTAATATTGGTAAACATTTCACCTATTCATTTTGGTCGCCTGCGTTTTGATACCAAGACATAAAACCCCCGACAGAAAACCCCTTGACCAAAAATACGCGACAAAAATATTGAAAATCATAAAATAACTTCACCGTCGTTAACATACGAGGGCAGTTTGATAAGTCAGTGACTTTTTGAATTTCCCGCGCAGTTACTCCAAATGCAACAGTGCTGCCGTCAACTATAATCTATCAGTAGGCAACTTTCTAATTTTGAGCAATCTACGTCGTGCAGTTGGTGTTTGATAGCCGTTCAAAGAAGACAACCTCGTGAATTATTACGAAAATGGAAAAAAGTGAATTTCGTGTGCTGATTAAGCATTACTTTTTACGTAAAAAATCCATCACTGTAACTAAGGAAAAACTTGATAAATACTACGGGGACTCGGCACCATCATTTTCAATGGTTAAGAAGTGGTTTACAGAATTCCGTTGTGGTCGTACCAGCACTAGTGACGCCGAACGTCCAGGTCGCCCAAAAGAATTGATAACGCCGGAAATCGTCGATAAAATCCATGAAATGATATTGGATGATCGGAGAATGAAAGTGCGTGAGTTGGCTCATGCTGTAGGTGTATCTCAACTGAACGGGTACATCATATTTTACACGAATATTTGGACATGAAAAAACTCTCTGCGAGATGGGTGCCGCGATTGCTCACACTCGACCATAAGCGCAATCTTGTGACCACTTCAAAAGAGTGTTTAGCGATGTTCAGCCGTAATCCGGACGAATTTTTGCGCCGTTTTGTTACTGTGGATGAAACATGGATCCATCACAACACGCCAGAGACCAAGGAACAATCGAAACAGTGGGTTGCTCGGGGTGAACGTGGACCAAAGAAGGCGAAACAGAGTCTGTCAGCCAACAAGGTCATGGCCACAGTTTGTTGGGATGTACGCAGTCATTTACATCGATTACCTCAAGAAAGGTAAAACGATCACCGGCGAATATTATTCAAAGCTTTTGAACAAATTCGACGTTGATTTGAAGCAAAAACGGCCGCATTTGGCTAAGAAGAAAAAAGTGCTGTTCCATCAAGACAATGCACGTGTGCACACTTATCTAGTCACGATGGCTAAAATCCACGAATTGGGATACGAACTGCTACCCCATCCAGCATATTCTCCAGATTTACCCCCCTGCGACTATTTTCTGTTTCCAAACCTAAAGAAATGGCTGGGCGGTAAGAGATTTGAGTCGAATAAAGAAGTCATTACCGAAACAAACGCGTATTTTGAAAGCTTTGAAAAAACCTATTATTTGGAGGGAATAAAAAAATTAGAAAAACGCTGGACTAAATGTATCAAGCTAAAAGGTGATTATGTAGAAAAATAAAATGTTTATTTGCGGAAAAAAATTTGTTTTATTCAAAAAGTCACTGACTTATCAAACCGCCCTCGTAATAAACAATTATTTGACGAAATAAATTACACAACAAAATTAATAAAAAAAGACACATTATATTTTTATTACAAAAATAACTTTTACATCACTCACTAATGATTTCCATGAAGGGGAGCAAATACAGTTTATTAATTTTGGTTATAGTAAATATTTTACCTAAGATTTTCATGAAGCGGGGCAAATTAAGTCTTTTCGACGATTGTGTGATGTAAAAATCATCAACAATATAATGTTGCTCAAAATGATAAATATTAGATTATCGACAATAAAATATAACAAAGTGTTAGATAGAAAATCCAACGACAGACAGCAGCACTTTAAAACGACCAATTTGCTGCCAAAATTTGAATGTTTTTTTATAATATTCACAACTATTTTGGACGCTTTTTTCAGGAAAATTGTAGGATTACCTATATTATTAAAGGTTATGAAATTTTGTAAAATTTGTGACGGATTGTAATGAAACTTCCGGAAGAAAAACTCCCGGAAGGGAAATTTTCCTAAAATGAAAGAAAGGAAACAGAAACTACCTAATAGAAGCTTGAGAAGCTTGTTTTTTAGGAAAATCGTGCGTATTTTAAATAGTATAATAATGATTATAAGCTTTTTACCGTATCTCTTCCTTATTTTGCATATTTTGTCTAGGATATTATGTCGAGGAATATTTTTACTTGGGATATTTTGTTCTTGGAATATTTTGTCAAGGGATGTTTTGTCGGGGATATTTTGTCGAGGATATCGAAGGGTCGAGGGATCAAAACGCGTGTCACCATTCATTTTCACCTCAATAATGTGTTTAATGGCATTTTTCCAACTCGTCACCTTAATTTTTATCGCTTCTTCTCTAATTAATTAGTGAACAGCCGAAGAAAATTTTGGAGCCACATTGTTTCTTCTTACATTATTTTTTAATCACGCCCATATTAAATTAACTGTCCAATCAAAGAAAATGAAGAATTTCGCCGCCGGCACAAACACGAGTTATATTAACACTCTGCAGATATTGTTACCAGCATAAGAAAGCGAAAAATGATGTCATTTGGTCACCTCGAATGGACACCCAAAGACATACCCGTCGCAATCATTTATCAATTGCAAGTACATCATCCTATTTAAAATGGGCAAGTCAGGTTATAAATGATTTGCAGGAAGCAAGCAGTTGAAGACATTTAAGATCGACATGGTTTCAGAGATAAGGTTAAAACAACCAAAAACATTATCCCCTCACTATACCAGCTCCACGTCCTCTCAGCAGGTGGTCACAAGAAAGTAAGAAGGCCCACTTCATTAGAATAAAGATCTACTGGCAAAGTAAATAAAATCAGTCATAAGAAAGACAAAAAACCTTCGTGGTCCCTAGCAGGTCGAAACGATAGCAACAAAAAAAATTTGAACAGTTTGTAGAACTATTTTTTGTAAACCAAACAACCTTTTTTTGGTGTATGAGTAACCAATAATTTTAATCTTGTTTATGCTTGAAATAGTAATAAAGTACTTATCCACTAAAGTCAATTCATCGATGTCTTTTATTTTTTTCCTGATTGGTTTACACTTTTACACATGACATAACCCACGCACTGTACTTTGCTTTTGCACAAAACACTCTACGAGTTCCAAAGGCTTGATTCTCTTCCATCCTCGGACATGATTTTGATTGTCCAGCAGCTAAAGAGCTTCTGCATTAGCTTGGAGGTGCAGCTTGGCTTCATACTTGCCAGAAAACCACTTGATCCCCTCTCTAACTGTTGGTATTCCAAGGTCACGATAAAGAACTGAATTTCGCACGTAAGTACCACGTTGTATTTACTATGTTACGCAGTACTTTATTTATAGCCTGGATGTTGATATTAGTGGTGCATCACCGTACTTGAATGCCGTAAAGCTATACACGTTAAAGTATTTGTACCTGGTTGTATATTAAAATTTTGTTACATGCGAACAATTTGGTATTCCCACCAAAAAGCCAGTTTTTCTGTTTATATATTAATAATGCCTATTTTTTTTATTTTAATATGTCCTTTCAATCGTAACTTGGCATCTAGAGTCATGCCAAGGTATTTTTCCACAAATCGCTAGGAAATTTTGACATTTCAGACAAAATTTCTTAAAGAAAAATTTAAGATTTTCTAACTGTTAGGAAATATTCATTTCCTTACTGTAAGGAAATGATATGTTCTTACAGTTATTAGTGTTCTACATAAATGATTGAAAACACGTTGTTTTTAAAGAATTAATTTATATTTTGAAAAGCTTAATGCATTGCAGAATACATTTTAAAATTAGTTTGTTATATTTACACTTATTTGACAGTTAGTACAATTATTGAAATTTTGGAGGAACATTATTAGAACTATGAGAAACATTTTGGACAACAGGTAGTAGGGTTATTTTGTTGAATAATTTGTACTGTGAAAATTTTATTTGCTACCCCAACCTTATTGTTAGGAGATTCTTCGATATATCCTTCGGCAACGTTTAATGATTTCCATTTCCATTTCCAAAAAACGGCGGAAACCTACAATAATAATCGAACAAGTTTCTAAGATCGAATATCTGGGAATAGAAATAACCAGCTATGGAGACCTAAAAGAAAGTGTACGAAAGCAGGCTAATAAAGCAACTTATGTATCAAAATTTTTAATACCTTTACCAAATCATAATGTATTTAAAATTAACGCATTAATTTTATAGATAAATTCCCCTATACCTACGTCCATGTGTAGATGTCTTTTAAAAAAGACACAAAATATAAAGTAGACGTCTAAGTTTTAAATTTCCTTTGTCATTTAAATAGTACATCAACCGTTCCGCTCATCTGTAAAACCGTTTAAACGAATATAGACAGAAGTTTACTTCGGACAAGAGTTATATTTTTTGTAGTTAGTGATTAAAGAAATTAGAACGATACCAATATAAATCACATCTAGGTATATATTATCACGCTACGTAAATTAGTAGAATTTGGATTAAATTTAAACATCAAAAAAACTAAATGGATGGTGATTAATAGGAACCAAGCTAGAAGTGGTATTCTTCAGGTACAGAACCAACAAATCGATCTCGTCCAGTCATACATAGTAAACGAAAGCTGGGATAAAAGCTAGAAGCCTACGAAATGTGGACGTATCGACGAATGTTAAAAATATCCTGGATGGATAGAGTGCGCACTGTGGATGTACTTACAAGAATGTCCAAAGATCATGAAGTCATGTTCACACTTAAAAAACGAAAGTTGTAATACTTTGGACACATTCTCAGAAACGAAAATTAATAATAAAAGAATAAATCGAAGGAAGAGGTCCCAGTTGTCAAAGAATATTGTGGCTAAGAAATTTACATGACGATGGTATGGTGGAACGTCAACGTACATATGGCACTGATGATTGCCAACGTTCAAAGAGGACAAGGCACTTGAAGAAAAAAAAGTAAATTAGCAATTTAAATAAAATCATAAAGTGGACGTTTAAGTTTTTAAAATTTCCTTCGTCATTTAAATAGAACATCAACCGTTCCGTTCATCTGAAAAACCTTTTAACCCTTATGTGAGCAACCGGGTACCCACAGCCTTACATTTTTATCGATCACTCTTTGAAAATTTTTTTTTACGATCTGAGGTTCCGGATCCTTACGATTTAATGTTTTTAAAAGCTGTTGGCTATATTAGATGTATCAAAAAATTTTCAATGAAAATTTAGCTCTTAAAAAAAGTAGCCCTGGGGGGCAACCGGGTACCCACTCGAATAAAAGTGACGTATTTACTTTGAAATTAGTTTTGTTAATTAAAAATATTATAATTATATAATACAGGTCAATAAATAAATAAATAAAATAGTTATCAAGATAAAAATAATTGATTTATTAGTAATTCACATGTTAAAAATGAATAATTTAACATTTTATCAACGCAATCAGAGCACAATACTTTTTTTATAGAATGTTCATCGCATACAGGTTTCTGAAATTTTACGCAACTCTTTCTAGTCTTTCTACGTCTTTTTATAGTTAATCTGTAGCACAGATGACAAGAGCCTGTAACTTTCAATCTGCAAGTAGTATCTCGAGGCTCAGTATCTCTTTCAGCGGCAGGCACAGGACCGAGGTGAACTCCGAATATATCAACGATTACGTTCTTTGTTGAGTGGCGCATGATTTGATTGTTTGAAGAGCGGTCTTCAATCAAAGACTTACATGGCTCTTTACTCAATTGGCGTAAAAAATACGACGCTGATGGGTCTTTTTCCTGATCATACTATTATTTTCAAAGTAAACTTTGTACGCTGCAAGTGCAGCTATGTTAAAAAATAAACCAAGTGGCCACCTTTGAGCGCTTCTGTGAGTGCTATATCTGCCTACCATCTGGTCCATTGTATCAACACCATTTTTGTATTTATTATAATAAGTAATCATGTGTGGGCTTCTTCAGGACGTGATAAATGGTTCTGCATGATGAACGATGACAAATATCTTCTGTACAAATCAATCAATAACACTGAATTAATTACAACAGCCAACAGCCAACACCATCACGGAGTTGCGCTTATACTTGATGAGACTCTTCAAAGATCTGTGAAGAGTTTCGTACCTTTCTCTCCACGTGTTTTGCTTTTACAACTCGAGGCATACTGTGGTACACTCAATCTAATCCAAGTGTACGCTCCAACAGCGGATAAAGACGATGAAGAAGCTGAATCCTTCTACAAGGACATCGATGACGTCATGAAACTGACAAAAACAAGGATGTCACTATAATCCTGGGTGACATGAATGCAAAGGTTGGACAGGGTTCATGTGACAAATGGATCGGACGGTACGGACTGGGCGAACGTAATGGAAGAGGAGATCGCCTTCTACAATTTTGCCAAGAAAACTCTATGACAATAACTAATACCTTTTTCAAACTACCAAAACGCCGCCTATACATATGGAAATCGCCACAGGACAATGAAGACCATATAGTCCGGAATCAAATCGATTATATTCTCATCAATCAAAGATATAGAAACGCAGTGAGAAGTGCCAAAACATACCCGGGAGCAGATGTAGGCTCGGATCATAGTCTCCTCATGGCGGAGATTATGGTGAAGCACAAAAGGCTGAAAAGTTCGTTAAACCAAAGACCTATTGATACTAACCTACTAAGAAGAAAAGACGTGAAAGTGAAAGTATGGCAGGACGTAAACGAAAACCTAAACAAGTTGATAAATGCCCGTTCGGCAACTCAGAACCAACCTGAAGACATGTGGCAAAGTTTAAAATCATCCATTATAGAGCCTTGCAAGAAGCATCTGAAACCTGAGAAAAAGATAAATCGAAGGGATTGGATGACGGAGGAAATATTACTTCTCATGGAAGAAAGAAGAAACCCGAAGAATACAGACAAAAATAAGTATAAAGAAATACAGAAGGACATCAAATATAAATGTCGCCAGGCTAGGGAGAATTGGCTAAAGGAGAAATGTACAGAAATCGAGAATCTGCACTACACGACTCCCATAATGTGCATAAAAAAATAAAAGAGTTTACTGGAACTTTTCGGAAGCAAAAATCATACATCCTTGTAAATGAGAAGGGAAACATTGTCTTGGATATTAAAGATCAGTTGACTCTGTGGGAAGAATACATCAAAGAGCTTTTCAACGACCAAAGAGAAGAAATAAATACCAACACTACCAACACTACTAATCAAACTGGACCATCTATTTTAAATGAAGAAGTGCAGGCAGCAATAAAATCAGCTAAAGATGGGAAAGCACTTGGCCCTGACGACCTACCCGCAGATGTGCTTAAGTTGATTGAAGAACAACATTTGGATGCTGTAACTTCTTTATTCAATAGGATCTATGAAACGGGAATAATACCGAAGGAATGGCTTCAATCAACGTTTGTCACAATTCCTAAGAAGTACAATGCCAAGAAATGTGAAGAACATCGTACGATTAGTCTTATGAGCCACACACTGAAGATCTTTCTCAAAATCATCCATCGTAGAATTTATAAGAAGCTAGAGGAAGATATATCAGATACTCAGTTTGGCTTTAGAGGTGGTCTCGGCACAAGGGAGGCTCTGTTTGCGTACAATGTCTTGATGCAGCGGTGTCTTGATGTTAACCAAAAAGTATACGCCTGTTTTGTTGACTATAATAAAGCGTTCGACAAAGTGAGACACAAGCAACTAATACAAGCACTGGAACGAAAAAACCTTGACGCAAGAGATATACAAATAATAGTGAAATTGTACCTAAACCAAAGTGCGTCGGTTCGCGTCCAATCTGAGTTGACGAAAGCAGTGGAAATCAAACGAGGAGTTAGACAAGGGTGTGTTCTTTCACCACTCCTCTTTAATGTCTATTCGGAAGAAATCTTCACAAAAGCCCTTGAAAATGATACCGGTGGAATACGAGTTAACGGCATTGCCTTGAACAATCTACGTTATGC
The DNA here is from genome assembly GCA_950111635.1 of Agelastica alni. NCBI lineage: Eukaryota > Metazoa > Arthropoda > Insecta > Coleoptera > Chrysomelidae > Agelastica > Agelastica alni. The sequence continues at coordinate 61,264,115 of OX467710.1, read as the reverse complement.
AGACGATACAGTACTTCTCGCCGAAAACATACAAGACCTTCAGAATATGTTGAATAAGGTCATCACTACTAGTCGAGAATATGGTCTGACACTGAATATTAAGAAGACCAAATACATGATTGTCACTAAAACTGAAGTGCCTAATGAACATCTATATGCTGAAAATGAAGAGCTGGAAAGAGTCGAGAGGTATGATTACCTAGGTACAAGTGTCAACTGCACCGTGGATTATTGTTCGGAAATAAAGATTCGCATTGAGAAAGCCCGTGCATCCTTTGTGAGAATCAAGAAACTGCTCTGTAGTCGCGATCTGAGCCTGGACCTGAGAACTCGGATGCTCAAATGTTATGTGTTTCCAGTCCTTCTGTATGGTGTGGAAGCTTGGACCCTCAACGTATATTGCGAGCGAAAACTTGAAGCCTTCGAGATGTGGGCATACCGTAGGATGTTGAGAATATCATGGACGGAACATATGACCAATTTGGAGGTTCTGAGAAGAATGAAGAAGGACATAGAGATCCTACACGAAGTGAAAAGAAGAAAACTGCAATATCTCGGCCACGTCATGAGAGGCCCAAAATATGAGATTCTGCACCTCATAATACAAGGAAAAATTGTGGGAAGAAGATCTATTGGAAGGAGAAGAATATCCTGGCTTAGAAATCTGCGAAAATGGTTTAATGTCACGTCATCCGACTTGTTTAAGGCCGCAGCCTCCAAAGTCAGAATAGCAATGATGATAGCCAACCTCCGTAATGGAGACGGTACATGAAGAAGAAGAAGAATTACAACAACTTTTAAAACTGAAATGACGCTTGGTGTCGATGTATATTCTGCGTAGCGGCGGCTTGATGCTCCATGGCACAGTTAGTTCTTGTTGCTAAACACGTCTTTCCTCTTTGACTAGACACTCCTGACTGAGCCGCAGCTGTTTCAAAGGGCCTCAGTGCTATAGTAACGCAGGTTGGCTATTCTACTACCCCCACTATTATTTCGGAGTATAGTTTAAAGTATTCCAACTACGAGTCATAAAAACCAGGTACAATTCGAGCATTGTATAGACTGCATAAGCACTAAAATGTTACCCGATGTAAAAAGGACAACTGTAGTAATAAAGTTGCAAGCAGTCAGTTCTCTCCGATCCTTAATGGTGTTAGGACACACTTCCGAAAACTCTATTTCAATAAAGAAAATCTTCCAAATGAATAAAATCTTCATTCATTCTAAAATAATACACCGTCACTTTTATCCATAATCCCAACAGCTCACGTAAGGGTTAAACGAACATAGACGGAAGCTTACTTCGGACAATAGGTATATTTTTTGTAGTTAGTGATAAAAGAAATTAGAACGAAACCAATATAAATCACATGTAGGTTTATATTATCACGCTGCGTAAATTAGCAATTTAAATGATGTAGATGTCTTTTAAAAAAGACACAAAATCATAAAGTGGACGTCTAAGTTTTTAAAATTTCCTTTGTCATTTAAATAAAACATCAACCGTTCCGCTCATCTGAAAAACCTTTTAAACGGATATAGACAGAAGTTTACTTCGGACAATAGATATATTTTTTGTAGTTAGTGATAAAAGAAATTGGAACGAAACCAATATAAATCTATAAACGAATACTTTTACAGATCTCAAGGGTCGTCACATCCATCTAAATTTAACGTTAACATTTTATTTTATTGTTTCCTATTTTTTAACACGTACAATCGCGTGATTATATGCACAATATTGGCAATCGATACTATGTATACACTTTATATAATAACAAAAAATAACCCTAAAATTTTCCATTTTGACAAAGAAACAATATTTACTAACCAAACAATGGAGATTAAAATATGTAAACAAGTGGTATGTTTTAAGTTTATACACATGTCACAAACTTGTTCTCGTCTAAATCATATGTCTACAACGTTATGAATTTATTAACTTAAAAAGAACCTGTAGAAAAATTAACAGTTTATCAAAATTAATGGCTAAATATATTGAAAATTATAAGCGCAGGTTATGGTTGATTAAATGAAACACGTATGGTTGGTTCTTTGTATATTCTATTTTGTATTGTCGATCAGAACAGTATGAATATTTACAAGAGACTAAAATTACTTTTATTATTTGGAAATACCCTTCCTCACTAAATTAGAGGGCCGATAAATATGGAGACCAGATGTTTATTGATTTTAATCTCTGGGGTGGTCTCCCTTACTTAACGGTTTATTTTATTACACCGCTTTAGTAAGTATCAAGAGTTTTATTTTTGAATCATAAACATTATTTATTTTTCAACAAAATATACATATACAATGTTCTAGATAAATGTATTTTTAAATTATTACATTTTTGTATTACCAGATTTCCAAATTTTATATTTTAATTGATGTCTATATAAATTAATAAAATATGTTTGCAAATACAGTGGGGTTTATATTATCATGCTACGTAAATTAGCAATTTAAATGAATTTTATTATTAACGTATTACAGTATTCATTTACTTCTTTCTTGCGTTCGGATACAGTGACAAAACAATTTTTATCCGATACTTTTACACAATAAACTTTACTTCTACATATCACATAGATATTCAACTAATTACAACTTTTATAACTATTTAAATTTTATGACTCATAAACACTTTTAAAACTGTCCTTTTTCACGACCACTGCCTTTTTTAAATTTCTCATAATTCCAGACCATTTCGCGAAAGCGATAGAACCATCTGGAAGTCTCTAGGTGCGGCGAGAGTTTATTAGACGAAGGCGGAAGCCGACAAAGGGCTCATTAATATGCACCCTCATTGTGGTCGATGCTCGGGTGCCGATAAATAAACAGGTCCGGGTTGTAACTATATATACCAAAGTTATGCACAAAGTCGAAGGTTTGGATTTACATTAAAAGGGCTGTGCAGAGTTTCGGATTGGTCATAATTTTTGGGAATCGATAGAAATAAAGAGTAAAAAGTTATTAAAATTAATAGCATTTAATAAAATTACAAATACATTTAAATAACTGATGGTTTTTCAAATAATTTTACACTGTGAATAATTCTCATTTAATTAATTAAATAAACTGTTCTTGGTGTTCTTATTATAATTCATTTCTACGATTAATTAAAAAGGTTAATTTCTTAAAACTAACTTATCTAGCTGTCATTTGCGCTGTATATCCTTGTTCTTGGTTAAAGCAAAAACCTTTAAGGGGGCGTCATGTACATTAAGAATATTAATCTTTTCGTTAACGGACAATGGACATTTGTTCACTCGTTCCACTGGAACAAAAACTAAAGTTGCCATTTTAATTGACACATTAGGTATGTAGCTCATTTCACCAGTGCCGGCGCTAGGGGTAAGGCAGGTGAGGCGGTCGCCTCATGCGGCAGTTTTTCAGTGGCGGCATTTTTAATTCCAAAGCAACAAAGAATAGAATAGTCTAAAAACACTAATAGGTAAAATATATTATTATACTTCATATGATGGTAGGAATAAAAATAATGAATCAGGAGACGCGAATTGTTTATCAGTTTTTAATAAATTACAAAGCGAGCTGCTTCTATTAGAACAATGTTTCTTTCATTATCGGTCAGGCGCTGGACCTATTGCAGCTGCACTCTTCATCTGTTTCACTGCGTCATTGGTGTCTTTCTGACTTTCTAACGGTCCAGACGGTCGACGGTTACGTCACAATATGATCCCGATTGGCTCGGCGCTCCCCCACCCCAACATTCCCAACAGCAAACAACAATAAGATGAGATTTAGAAAAAGGAAAAATCATCAGTCAGCTTTGAGTCTAGCTTGGAGTGACTTCTTCGAGAGAGAATCGAATGTTTTCAGTTTATTTTGTGCTTATAAGGTCCATAAGGATTTATTTTTTTATCAACCTATTTGCGTTATTTTTGTTACGCAATGTTAATTTTTTCTTTTATTTTTATTATTAAGTTTATCAACCAAAACTCAGGCAAGCATTTTTCTTTCTTCTGTGGTTTTTGTAAAGTTTCATCGCCATCGCCATGATCAAAAAAACCTGATATATCTAATGAAAAAATCCTTCTGTGGCAGTTCGAATTCCCGCAGTTTAATATACATGGCGAGGCATCAGAGACACTCGCCTCAGGTGGCTATTCCGGTCTCGCCGGCACTGCATTTCACCAATATAAGACGGTATCTGATTAGTCACCGAGGCATCGACTTAACGGGCGCACTGTGTTGAGAAGTACATTAGTAAATTCCCCTAAGATTTAAACCCAAAATTTCTTGTTTAATATTTGTTGAGAGGTTTTATTTTTATTTTTTGCTTTATTGTGAACAGAAATCGTTGATGTAGCTCTCGATGAGTTTTTTGGTTAGAAATAGGCACATATTTAATTATGTTAAAAGGGAATGCAACAAAAATTAATTATCGGTGCAAATTTAATAAATATGTTTAATCATGTAGTACTTACGGTATTATCAAGCATCAGATTTATAGTCATTATAATCGGAATCACTGTCATCCTCATTCGAAATGTAAATGATAACAGGATTAACTGCTTCGATGCGGTTTTCACGTACCCACCATTTCTCTATTAAATTTACACAATTTGTGACACATTTTTCCCAAATTTCAGGAGTGGCTAGTGCTCGTTGCTAGGTTTCCAAAACAGCCTAATCACTGTAACTATTAAATCCAATATGATTGTCATAATAGGTTTTGCATATTTCCCAAATGTACTTAATGAAATTAAATTGACAATGATAAGGCAGAAGTCTTAGCACACGATATCCATAGCTGAGTATAATTTTATCCACTTTGTAAATTTTTTTTCTTTCGTGCCTTTTAGCTATCGATAATAATTCCGACTTGAAGCAATACTGTGGAAATGAAATATTTTCGTTCGTTAACCATTCTTTTATTTTCTATACCGTCCGAGAGTTTGTTGGTTGCTTATTTAAAATTTTCGAATTGTACGGAGCATTATCTAATACAATGACAGATGGTTCATGTAACAATGGTAATAGTTTCTCTTTTAACCATTTTACAAACATCTCTGTATCCATATTGTCATGATAATCGGCCGATTTTGATTTTGACGAAAATAAAATATCCGCCTCATCAATAAAACGATGTTTTCCATCTACATGCACAATAATGTTTCTTTTTCCACATCGTCGGTGTGTTGTATAGACTTTATGTTATCGTCCTGCCAAATTCTTTTTATTCCACCTTTAGCAAAAATCCAAGTTTCGTCCAGATAAACAAATGAAAAGCATTCTTATTTACAGTGAGTATAATTTCTTAAAAATCGGTACTATACGATTTTATTGTCGGTACCCACTATAATGATAACCTAGGATTACTAATTACTTTTCTAGAAATCTAACAACAATTTTACCAAAAATTAATCAACAAGCCAAATTAAAGCTTAACAGTTTAGTTAAATAGTGAAATTTATTTGGATTACTAACCTACCTCTCTTATTATGTGCAATTAATAAAGTCATTAAGAATAGATTTGGTTGCAAAATTAACCGTGCTAACAAACAAACAAGTAGTCCTTTATAAAATAAAATCGTTTCCTACGAAATTTGTTTAAAAATATTGGGGAAATTTACTTTCGTACTTCTTAAATGTACAGTTGAATACTGGTTATTGAGTTTCTAACGATAATTCGAAACCACCGTATATTCGTGAAATATGCTATAAGTGACGACACATCACTTAGCACGAGGCATAAAGACTCTAACATTAACGTATATTCTTCAGGTAGTAATATTTGGTGTATTTACACGGGTTTTAACTCAAAGATACAAAGTGCGTGCGCATCACATTCTCCTACCTCTTGCGATCACCCTTCCACCTGGGTCCTGGACAATAAACATTGAGTGAAATGTTTCGTAGCAAAAGAAGTTTCATTTCTTTGGTACGTTAATAAGAAAATCCATTTTTTAACTAGTTAGTAATAGACGTCTTTCGTCACCCATAGCAGTTATAAAAAATGTCACTTTACGTTCCAAAATCAGAAAAATACATTTTCCACTTTTAACCAACCCAATTATGTACGCCTATGTAACAGCCCTCAGAAAATGATTTATTACTCCGTACCATTTCGAAATGTAGTATAACTTGGCTGGCTGTTTTGGTCTATGAACTAGTATGGCGTTTGACAGGGTTCGTTTGGGAGACATTCTACGTATATTAATAGAAAATATGGCACCGGCGACCATAACAAAGATAATCCATAACCTTAATAACAATAACGTAACAAAGGAGGAGATCAATTTACTGAAAACATCCCAATACCGGAGAGAATTGGGCAGGGTGACAACCTAAGTCCCTTTTTATATAATCTTCTAATGGATAAAATTATAAATAAATAACAGATCTTAACCTCGGATACAGACTGGGCAACAAAAGAATTGGTATGGTGTGTTAAGCCGATGATGCAGCAATTAATGCCGAATCAAAAAACGACCTACAGAGACAGTTCTGCCAAGTAAGCCGCCAACTCAATATGAACATTTCTATCAACAAAACCAAATTTATGACAATCGCAAAAGATCCGCTCATATGTAAACTACTGGTGAAGGACAATCCCATAGAACAGTTGATGCAATTCAGATATCTGGGCATAGACATATTAAGCACCCACGACTCAGTTACAGGCCTGATGAGCCAGATTAATAAAGCATTCGCACTATTAGGATGCCTACGAGGTATAGTCCGGTCAAAAAGAAATCCGTGAAGACACCAACAAGACGAAACACATGCTAAGGGTGGCCGAAATGAAAACTCTAAGAACAATAGTGGGGAAAACAAGAGACAGAGTAAGAAATGCAGACATCAGAGAACAATGCGAAATACAAGATATTGTGAGATGGGGAAGACATCGTAAGAGGCAGTGGTACAATCATGTAAGACGGAAGGACGAGAACAGACTTCCGAAAATAGCCCTAGAAAGCAACCCGCCCGTTTCATGACCTTCCGGGAGGCCACCTAAAAGATGAAGAGATATTTGGAAATTTACCTCTCAGGAAAAGATGCAGAGGTAGCTTCAGAATTAACAGATCGACAGATCTCCAAGAAGTAGAAGAAGAAGACTAGTATGCAGGTTATTTTTGTGGATATTTTTGTTAAATTTGACCGAGAGAACTTATTACGGATTGTTTAATATGTATCGTATATTTGTAATTTTTATTTGATAATTATTATGATTATTGCCACCAATGCCACATTGTCAATATTTTTCCGTTTCTTATTCCTTGTAATGGATTTTTCGCAAAGACACTGCAATACTGAATTTACGATCCTTGAAAATCTGAGTTTATTTCATATTTAAATAGTCTTTTTTAAAGAAGTATATGGCAAAAAAATTTTAATTTTGCGCAGAATTTATTACTATAACCTAAGTAAATGTGAAGAATTCACTACAAGAAGTAAGAAAAAGAAAATTACTGATAAATATGGTGTTGGTGACAGCAACCAAAATAATTGTCAAATATTAAAAAATATACACGCTTTTGATCAGCGATGACAATCTACTACAACTGTCTAAAATATGACAATTTACAACCATAGGGAAAAATCACGTAACGCGAGATGGCGCTGTTAATAACAAAATCTCGGATAGAGGTGTGAACAACAAATATTGTGACATTTAATCACTTGTAAAACCAAAGCTTTTATTGAAGGGAATTTTAGTTAATTTAAGTTAATTTTTTTTGTTAAACCATTGGATTAAAGCTGGATTTAAGGCTTTTCTTCGACGTTTCAGTTTTATTGTCACTGGTTTCTTGTTTAATGCCAGTAAAGACCTGGTGTGTCTAGGTATCAATTTTGGTTTGTTTTTAAAGTTTTTTAGTTCTGTTGTCACTGGAATTCTTGTTGCAATGCCTATGAAAGTCGAAATATCAATTTCGGACATATTGTATTATGTGGGCGAACGTTTTCAACCAATTAATAATAATATTTCAATAAATAATGGCTCATCAAGTGACGATAGTGATTCAAAAACTTTTACCTTTACTAATCTTTAATTGCAACAGAAAAGTAAGCATCAGAAATGTATCCTTATATTTTGGTAATAAAATTAATGTACCGTAACATTTTTTTATTATATTTATATTTAAAAGCATACAAAGTATAGAGGTATGTTGGTTCCTACACTTATGTATGGTGGTGAATGTTGGGTTTGGCAGAAGAAGCATGAACATGATATTAATGCTGCGGAGATGAGTGGTCTGAGACTCGGTTGAATAAAGTAAAAAATAGTGAGATAAGAGAACGCTGTGGTGTAAAAGAAGATGTGGTTACAATGATAGATAAAGGAATGCTTAGATGGTTTGGACACGTACAAAGGACGGATGAAGGAAGATTGACGAAACAAATTTATAAGGCGAGTGTGAATGGACAAGTCGGTAGAGGTCGACCTCGGCGATCATATCTCGATCAGATCAACATTGTTTTGAAGAAAGGCCAAGTCAAGAGTACCAACAACCGACGAGCATGCATGAGAGCACTGATGAAAGTAGAGGAAGCAAAAGGTCTCTGCCAAAGGGAAAAAAGGGTGACTATATGTATGTACGCAATAAAGTAAATACTGTCTAGTTAAAACTAGTTTTAATTTAAATTCATTTTTGATAAGAAGTAAATTCTAATTATAGCTTGTTTGCCTTTACGTAAGTATACGTCTTTTCAATATAAATAAAATAATAACTTTTTACTTAAGTGTTCATTTTGTTTGTACAGTGATCGTTAGTAATGGTTTGTACATCTGTAAACTAAAAAAAAAAAATAAACGAATAATTTACAACCTTCAACTTGGTTTTCTAAGGTCCAGTTAGATTACTTCGCGTCTACTTTAAGCGAGGTTTTTATACCATTAGAAACGTACGTACATTGGCACGAAACAAATTTTCCCGACAAAGCCAGTATCATTAAATCATTGAGCCAATATTCATAAACTACACCTTGTTCGTTTCAATTAGCCGCATACGTAGTGTACGTTTTACTGTTAAAAATAAATAAGTAAGTTTAGGCCAGTCCCTAATTTTTGGAACTATTCGATTTCTGCTAAATAAAATAAATTTATAAAAATTGTTTAAAACATGTTTTAGTTTAAAAAAGAATCATATACTAAAATGATAAAGAATTATGATAAGAATTATATACTAAAATGATAATATAAGTATTTTTGGTTCATAAAATAGTGTCTATTTTAATCTATTAAATTCACATACATACAAACAAATAGTCACGCTTTTTTTTCGAAGGAATAGGCAGAGACCGCTTCTTTTTACTTGCTACGGTTCTTATACACATAATTCGTTTCTTCAAATTTCATCAGTGGTTTTATATTGGCTGGTCGGTTGCCCTCACCTTACTCTTACCCTTACCAGGCCATTCTCTCAGCGTTTCTGAATTATCTAAGCATTTTTGTATCTTTCTTTGTTACTACATCTTCTTTTACACCACAGGGTTCTCTTATCACACTATTTCTCACTTTATTCAACAGTGTCACTCCAGCTGTACTTCTCAAACTACTCATCTCTACAGTATTAATCCAATTTTCATGCTTCTTCTGCCAAACCCAACATTCACTACATTCACTACCAACAATTCTCAATGCACAGCTGGAAGTGCCTTTTTTGACACTTTCTGGCTGTTCATAAAGCTATGCAGTGCCACATTCATTTGTTTTTCTGTTAACGCGCTTTGATCAATATCACAGTAATACTTTTTGTCTCTCGGAAACTTTTAACTCAAGTATGTAAGCTCTTTCACTTGTTCCACTCTTTCCCCTTAATCAGCACCTCGCAAATTTCTTTCCTTTCTTTTCTTTTAAAAACTTTTGTCTAGCTTGCATTCACTTTTATCCATTTGATTTAAGGCCTTTATGCATAATATTAATTGTACGAATTTGCTACAAATTCGTAAAAAGTGGGGCCACCTGGCCGTCCGGCCATCCATCGTTTTAAAAATTTGTTGGAGAATGGCTATTTCCTCCAACTTATTATATTTGAAATATTTATATAATATTGGGTCTCTCCTCGGTCCCATTACCCCCACAAGGGTTTTGCTACAAATTGGAAGAAAATACATCAACAACAAAACTAGCCGTTATTTTGAAGGACTATGGGTTCAATAAGAAGAAAAATAATGGAGAAGACTATAAAGAATTAGTGATCAAGACAATGTGGAATAAAACCGCAAACTAAATGCAAGATATATACTACGACAAATTTAATAATAGATTCGACCCATTCAATGATATCGAATTCAAATCCGCCAGAGATGCTAAAAACACCAAGCGTAAGTAAGAGTAAGCGTAAGAGCTCGAAAAAAGGAAACAAAGTTCTGCAAGTTTAAGCTAAAAAGAAATTTTGGACATGATAAAACTGTACGACGAAAACACACCGTCTGGCTTGCAGAAGAAATTCTATCATATTGCTTCATATGAACTGGCATGGCGTGGTGGAGAAGGTTCTCAATGTTTAGTGCATTATTTCAAAAACGAAACAAACAATGCGGGGTTGACCACCACAAAAATAGAGTATAACCCTATATATTCCAAAACGGCGCAAGGGGGAGCACATAGATGTGCGGACAGTAAATGATTAATACTAAATACCGATGACCCTGATATTTGTCCTGTTCGATTGCTCAATAAATTACTCAGAAAACGAAATTCAAATATCAAAACTGACAGATTATTTTTGTTAATATTGTTAATATTGCTTGAGATAAACCGTATTCTTCAGGATGGTACAAAAATATGCCGATTGGGATGAACATGGTGTCTAAGTGGATAAAAGAATCTGCAGAGATGATTGGACTCTATATTAAAAAAATTAAAATTACCAACCATTCGCACGATCGACTGCAGTGTCTCACCTTGCCAAAACAGGTATCAATGAGCAGGAAATTATAAAAATCAGAGGACACAGCTCATCTAATTCATTGAAACCTTACCTGCAATTGGATAATAAACATCATTTAAATTTAATTAATACCCTGAGAAAAAGTGGGAAAGTATCATTAACTATCAACACATCAGAACAAAACAATGTTGAAAAATCCTCCACCAAAGGGCACAACATTTATAATATTTTTCATGTTCAAAACTTCAATGCAACCTAATTTAAATAACTCATTCAGTTTATATTGAGTCGATTGATATAAATAAACCAACAATCTTGTTCAGTTCAACGCCCAAAAAACACAAAGTGCCACGTTTTCCAAGAAAGTGAATTCCTCAAATCATCCCATCACAATGTCCGGAAATACCCTTGAACCAAGTCCCTCCATCTCGATTTTGGGAGTCACGGTGTCCAATAATATGTCTTGGCATGACCATGTTGCTAACATCGCAAAGTCGGCAAGCCATAGGCTAGGTTTTCTGTGGAAAGCCAGAAAGTTTTTTACTCCTGATCAACTGTTGACAACGTACAAGGTTCAAATCCGACCTCTAGTGGAGTATTGCTCGCACATTTGGGGTTCAGCACCAAGGCATTCTCTTCGTCTTCTAGATTCCATTTAGAAAAGAGCCATTCGCTTGATAAACAGCTCAACTCTCACAGATTCCCTTCACCCTCTAGAACATAGAAGAAGAGTTGCAGACCAGTCATTGCTCTACAGATATTTCCATGGCAGATGCTCCAGAGAAATAAAAACTCTTGTACCACCATTGGCCACATTCGGCCGAAGAACTCGGCACGCTGATCAGTCTCACACATTTACTCTCAAGCTTGACACTACAAGGACCAATCTTCATCAAGAATCCTTCTTTTACAGAGCTGCTACGAAATGGAATAAGCTTCCAAAATCAGTTTTTGCAGAAAACTATGACCTGCAACCTTTTAAAAAGCGTGTCCACAATCATTTCCTTTCTATAATCCCTTCCCCTTCTAATAGTCGCAGTGCGGGCCGTCCGCGGCCAACACGATAGGTCTTTTTGCGACTATTTTCATAAAAAAAAAAAAAATTTGTTGAAATAAAAATAAAATAAAATCTTATTTGGCATTTGGCAATAGCCACTCGAGCCCTTTGAGCTCTCGTGTCTATCGCCTGGCAACAAGTTTTCTAAAATCTGTCAAATTATTTTCAATATATTCCCACTCTCTTGTGATATCACTACAGACAAAAATATTACTAAATGTTGTTCTACATTGTTTTATGGGTTTGGTGACTGGCCTAGTAGTGTGATCGTTTTCTTCTTTATAATATACAGTCACGATTAGTAAAGCCTTTAAAAGACAATGCAACTTCAATATAGAGTTGTCCGAAGTGATTAGTTAGCTTCAGGTGTATAATTTCATCTTAATATTATACTGTTGTCGATTTGAAGGAAAAATATCTAGCCTGCTGATTAAAAAAGTGCGGAATAGGTTATAACTTTGGAAAAAAATAATGAATGTTTCTTGATTTAAATTAAACTTTGTAGGCAAGGTAATTTAATAATGTATTTAAGTTTTGTGATTGGAAATGAAGTGAGCAATTAAAAATTATTTAAAAAAAAACCTTTGACAGATAAAGTGTGAACTTTTTTAAAGATTTTTAATATTATTCGATAAACTATTATATAGTGCAATAACAAGATAACTTAAAAATTATGCATTTTGAGTTATCTAGTTAAATCTGACCTATTTTGTGTGTTATTTTTAAAGGTATAACTGGATATCTTCTAGAGAAAATTAAACTTTTTAGACAGAGATGCAAAAAATATACAGGGTGTTTCAAAAAAAGGTGACTTCGTCTCTAGGATAGCTAGAAAACTAAAAAATAATTAGGGATTGCTTGGTGAAAAATTTTCGTAACGCCATCCGTATTCAAGATTAAGGGCGTTGAAGAAAAAAATGTATACACACATTTATTACGATTTTGCCGAAACTACTGGAAACATTGCAACGAAATTTTTTACGAATATGTTTTAAAAGATGATACATCCCATACATTTGTTTTTATATTTAACTCCTATAGAGGGCGCTAGTTACACGATTCGTACCAAGTAGTATTGAATATAACTTTTTTAAGGTTAGATTTATGAATCAAACCTTTAAGTATCCTTAAACATCATTCAATTTAAGTACTCTGGGTAAAACTCGATACTGTGTACCGTTTTACCACACAGAATTCTAAGAATTCTTTTTTCTTGCCTACAGATAAACGAAAAACACAAGTTTATAATACTATATGTTTATAAACACATTGGGAATACGAAAAGAAATGGTGGATGTTGCAATGCAAAACTGAATGGGAAGAAATATTACTTAAAAGGGTAAAAGAGGCAAAGGTTCAAAAAAGGCACACCTTCAAAGGTTTTGCAAGGTGTAAAAATCATATCAAAAAGTTTTTCCCATCATTGTCTCGCACCATTGTCTGCTCTCAATGTTATTATACTGTACACAATGTATAAAAGGGATTGTGTGGAAAAAAATGTGCCATTCGTAAGTTTGTCAATGTACAGAAAGTTTTTTTGTGAGGAATATAACCTGACCGTCCACGAAAAGATCAATGCCGTACATGTATCCGACATGAAATTAGCTGAAACGTCCAACGAAAACATTTATGTTGCAATTTTGATCTTCAACAATTTCTTATTGTACCTACTGACCTATGTTTCGTCCCGATAGTTTAGAGAGCTGTAAAGTTGCCAAATGACAAACAGGAGTTGTAAGACTCCGTTATTACTTGAGACCGCGATTAAGAATTGACTGTAAGGATTTTATGGATGAGTAAAGAATTGCAATTTGCAAAGACGGTTAGAAAGACAATAATCGACTTTAATATAAATGTACTTACCAAAATTGATGTTAGTTTAGGTTAGGTTAAAAGGGAACCCACTTAGGCCTTTTGGCCCGTTGTGATACCGTGATGGACCGCGGTGCCTTCCCCCTTTACCGTGAGAACCAGTTGGAACTTTTAATAAAAAGTGTAAGGTCTTTAATGCTAACTGAGCTGAGATCAGATAAGTCATCAAAGTTCGGTTGCCCCAGTCTTGATACTGATACGATTTTTAGTTCCTCTGTGGGTTCGGTGATTAAAACTCTCGATCCAATAGCAAAACAATGTTTATTTCAATACAATAACTTCTATTTTCATTAACCACTTAGATATTCACTTAGCAATACAACTTTTACAACTCTATACAACTATTTACATATAATAATTCGTAAACACATAAGCTAATACTAATGATCGTTTTAATCGTTTCTCCTTTTATATTCCCGATATCATAGTTCCAGATGTTTCTACCTGTTTCCCCATTACTCGACGCGGATTCGAGACATTGCGCGACTTTCCTAGGCCCCGTCGGCAGTTACAAAGGAGAGCGGTCGAACACGGACCCTCGACGCCGTCGACAGGACCGGATTTGTAAAAATACAAACTACAGTAATCAGGCAAACGGAAAGACAGGCTAAGTGAGGGGTCTTCTGAGAATATACCGCAACCTACTCTCCTATCTAGTTTAGAGCCGCCCGTATAAAATACTGCGCCCTGAGGTTTAACTAGATTCTTCGCCCAATCATCTCTGGATGGGATTTCCAGAGATAGGTCGCATTCGATCATAGGGGTAGGTTTAGTATAGTAAGTGTTTTTTGTGCACAGGTCGTATTCTTTTAGGATTCTAGAGAGATCATAGTGCGTTTCGGTTCATGGGGATACAGCATTGAGTCTTAGAGTCGCACTAGCTGCGCATTCTTTCCCAAACAGATCTATGATGTTAGTTGGTTCCAATATAAGCAGCAGAGTTCGCACTGGTAGCTTCAACGATCGACCGTTTCCACATCAAGTATGAACTCTTTTTAAATAACTGTTGACAAAGCCAATTACGATATCTTTCACTTAATATAGTTGCAAATGTAAGTGGAGTCTGAGATTATGCACAATTGTATGATCGCGTAGAAGAACTGAGAAACTTAACAAGAATATGTTATCGCTACCGTATTTCGCACGAGAGAATATAAAAACGGCTGATATGTATAGTTCTCCCAATGTCAGTTTAACAATAAATAAAAAAGATCCCATTAAAAATCATAAAATCTTTAAAAGAAACCGACCATTGGAGTATCAATTTTATTTTTAAATCAGATATATTTTCAAATTCAAAAGCTCGAACCGCAGGAGGAAAAGTATGTCCTCGAACTGGATATGTTATGATTATTTCCTGTACATACATTTTTTGGGGACTTGTGTTAAGCCAGTAAATTAAGGATTAATAAAATACGATTTTTATTCTGGCCTCCACAGCCATCGCAGAATAATCTCTGATAAGGTTTATATTTTCATAATATAAAGTCCCAAGATGATGCAACAATGCTTAGTCAATTTAATTAGCTTTTCTTCCAGCTAAGTCTTCCGTCCAAATATAAAGTCATGGACACGCAGCAAAAGGAATACAGGCTAATTTAGTGAGCATAGAAGGCATTTTCAATGGGTGTACGAGGAAGAGACTGAACCTGTTGAAGGTCAAATCAAAAAGTAATACTGTTGTCTGGATTTTCACGGCAAATTTCATAAAAATTATTGGCCATTTTCGTGCATGCAGTGCTCCAACATAATACATAATACCCTTTTTCATTTTTTAAGACATTGGTTTGTTTTAACTGCCCCTTCAACCTCGTACATTTGAAGCACACATTGGAGGCAGGAGATGAAAAACCAATATTAAAACTATGTTTGAAGACATTTCTAAACATATAAAAGTATCTACTTTCATGATTGATCACACTTTTTTTAGCTTGTTTTTTTTTTAAATTCTTACGTAAACATATACAATAGCTGTTATTACTACGACTCTCGACAACAAACTGTGACGGAATTTTGTTTACGTGATTTTGTGAATATACCTGCTTTTGATCGCACAATTTGAAAATAAATAATTTTGATGCAAACCCTTAACTTTAGATACTGATTTAAATGGTTTATAGTCCATTTTGATACTAAATAAGCATAGGAGTCGATAGACCCCACAAATATCATTTGGAAACCGTCAAAACATGATTTTGTGGAAAAAGCGGATATAATTGGTTTTGAACGCGAACTTTCTCAATTGGACTTTTTAACCACTGCCCTAAACAGTGACTGTGTTCATATTTAACCAGTAATGTAAGTTTTTAAACTAGCAAATATGTCTTCGACAAGGCTTTTGTCTCTTTATCTTAAATAAAGCTTAGATATTCAAGCTTACTTTTTAGTATCCCTGTACACATTCCTATTCTTTGCTTTACGGTGGTATTGCAAATATAATATTGGTAGCATCCTTCCCTACACTAACATCTCAAACGCTTTTAGCTTTGTGCTTATCACTTGGTTTATGTCTTGGTCTTAGATTCATTTATTGGTAAAAAATAGCAGATATATTTTACAGAGAAAATATTAATATTTTACATACATACATATAGTCACGCCTTTTTTCCGTGGGGTAGGCAGAAACCGCTTCCTTCCACTGGCCACATCTTTTGCTTCGTCTACTTTCATCAGTGCTCTCATACATGCTCCTCGGTTGTTGGTACTCTTGACCTCGCCTTCCTTCAAAACAATGTTGATCTGATCGATATATGTTCGCCGAGGTCTACCTCTACCGACTTGTTCATTCACACTCGCCTTATTAATTTGTTTCGTCAATCTTCCTTTATACATCCTACGTGTCCAAACCATCTAAGCATTCCTTTATCTATCTTTGTAACCACATTTTTTACACCACTGCGTTCTCTTATCTCACTATTCTTTACTTTATCCAACTTCTCAGACTACTCATCTTCGCAGCATAAATCCTATTTTCAGGCTTTTCAAACCCAAGATTCACTACCATAAATAAGTGTAGGAAACAACACTCCTCTATGCACAGCCTTTTTTGAAACTTTCTGGCTGTTTATAAAGCTATCCAGTGCCCCATTCATTTGTTTTCCTTCCAACACCCTTCGCTCAATGTCACTATCATACTTTTTATCTCTCGTAAACTTTGAACCCAAGTACACAAATTCATTTACTTGTTCCACTCTTTCTCCCTTATTCAGAACTTCACAGTTTGTCATGCTTTCTTCTCTTTTAAAAATCATTACTTTCGTTTTGATTACATTTATTTTCATCCCTTTGATTTTCAGGGCATCATGCATAACATTAACCATTGCCTGCAAGTCCTCTTTAGATGACGCTAATATAACTTGATCATCGGCGTAAAGAATGCATTTGACGATCAAATCATTCATTTTCAATCTAAGCGCACTCCTTTTCAAATATTTTAAACAATCGTCTATGTATAAGTAAAACAGCCATGGCGAAGCCACACATCCCTGTCTATTTTCATGTACATTTTATTGATTTTTCTTATCATCGTTTTTCGTCGTACTCTGAAATAACTTATCTAACTATTACAAAAAGCTTGCGTATCAAAATAACAATAAAAAGATATGCATGGACAACAATTTCTTTATTTAGAATTATTTTCACAGTGTATGATTGGAATATATTAGCTTCAATATCCAATAAACACCAACGCACTTTGGTACATTATCAGATTTTATGTTCAACGCCATTTGTTCACAAAATCAATTTTCTATAAATTCCATTTTGAAATTGCTTTTCTTCTTAAAGAATTTTCTAAACACCGCTTGTTTATTATATTGCGATCATGGGCGTACATCACAGATAATTAAATTTATCAAAAAATGCCGAAAATAGTGTAGTTTTTTCACTAATATCTTACAAAATTAATGATCAAAGATATTACGTTTCGTCATTAAAAACAAATGGACAGTTAATTTAAAAAATGAAAAATATTCTTTTTACAAATCAATACTGTCATAAATTTACATTATAATTTAAAGGTTTAATGGTACGATAAAAGTTATTGCCCAATAAAGTTATGAAAGAACAGTTTTTAAAAAAAGGTTAATAGTATATTGCGTACCTAGGGAAAAACTACGTCATTCCAACCCGCGTGTAAGATTGTGACAAACACGCGGATTGAGGTGATATACTTTCTGCCCGTGGTGCGCATACTTCTTTTTACCGCATCACGTTCATTATTTTTATAATAATAATTATTTTATTAAGTTATCAATCTTCGTCTTCAACTTCTTTTTTACCCAGCTATCGTAGTCCACTGCTGGACGTAAGCCTCCCCTTTACATTTCCATTGTTTACGATCTTGAGCCACACTCATCCACTGACTTTTCTTTTTATGTCATCTCGCCATCTTGTGGGAGGTCTTCCTACACTTCGTTTGTCATTTCGCGGTCGCCACTCCAATAGTCTCTTCGTCCACCTATCATCATTGCGTCTAGCTACATGTCCTGCATACTGCCACTTCAGTTTCGCAACTCTTGTTATTATGTCTTTCACTTTCGTTCTTTTGCGAATATCTATGTTCCTAACACGATCTGATAGTTTTATTTCCAGCATAGAGCGTTCCAATCTTGCATTTTTTATACTCAGAGTAGATATCATTGTTGTTAGTACATCTGGGATCGTTATTTTTTCAGCGGACTGTTTTATTCAATCTTTTCGATAGTTGTGAAGACAAAAAGGTTCGTGGTATATTTTTTGGATTAGATGTTAATGTTTCAGAACATGTTTTGTTTGGATTACTGTATGACGTAGTTAGAATCGGAGTATTAGACGATCTGTTTATTGTAGGCTGAATTTTGACTACTGAATTTGGAGCGACAGGTAAAAAGAAATTTTCCTCGATGACTGGAGCAAGATTTTCAGTCAGTTTAAGTGGAATCATTTCATTACAATTTCGAGTTTCTTTTTCAGCAACTTCGTCAGAGTCAAACATTTTTTAATAAGTTACATTTATTATCTTTAAATTAATATATTATTAAAATTAATTAATTTGAGTGAAGGTTAAACTTTACTTTATTTATTATTATGCGTTGCTGGGCTACAGTTATAATTATTTATATCTGACAGGGAAAAAAAAGTAGACACATGCGCACATTTAATGAAATTATTTTTACCCGAGTTAAAATGAGGCATTTTTTTCCCTGAAAAAATAAATATGAACTTTTCACGCAGGTGTGGTAAAAAAATGTTTATTTTGAAACTAGACTTTGACTTTAAATGATGAATAGTGTAAAACCATATTAAAAAGAAGAATTTTAATTTTCCCACTATGTCCTGTTTCAATAACAGAAGACATATTTTCTAATGTTATTATTAATATTTAGGCTGTATTTATCATTTATAATATTTTTTATCACGAAATAGACAATAAAATTATTGTTTTTTAATAGTTTGTCACGTGCCTATTTTTTTTCCCTTCTACCGTTTCATTATTAATTGTGTCTCTGATAGTCTGGTGCTCGTAAATAGTTTTGCATACCATATTTTGTTGTAACTTAAGTATATCATTCGTTGTAAATAGTGTTGCATACCTAGTAGTGATAGGATTTAATTATTAATGGCTGTGACATTTTTGTTAATCGGTGGAGATGGAGTGGGGGTCTTTGTAATTAGATTTCGCCTTGATTTTTGGCCTCGATTGTCGTGTGTTGTCAGCTATATTATTGTTTGGTTTGCTTTTCTGTGTGGATGGGCTGGCTATCAACACGGACGAGCGCGATTATGAGTTTGGAACATAGATTTGCGAAGGTTGGCTGACGCGTGTCCCGTGTCATTTTCTGATATCCGGCCTAAGAGTGAGTAGTTGGACAGTCGCTTGGTGTCAGTCTTGGGAGTCGGTAGTGTGGATTTTAGTATCGTCGTGTGATATTAACAAGTGCGCAAAACCTCTACGGTTTTATCTTCATATCTGGCTGTATTTGGGCCATCTTAATTGGATTTTGAAGAAAAATCATTTGATTTTTAACTTGGCCATTCTATCTTACCTTAGTTGTTGATATTTTTGGTGTCGAGTTAAAATAACCACATATGGGATTTATTTGAGGGAAGCCATTGTTGATTAGCACGTGCCGTTCCATAACCATCATCCATATCGACGATAAATTTCAGTGTTATAAAGACTTGCTTGTTGTTTTTAGCAGAAATTATTATAATAATACTACTTGGTGTCTCTGTTTCTTGGATCATCGATGTAACAGTGACGTCTCAATGAAGTTTTCAATTGGTTACATAGTATTGAGTTTAATTTTATCAACTTATCAGTTATTATGTGCTTGATCTAAGTGTTTTCAATAGTTTAAAGGTAACAAATTATTTTCATTAAATTTGTACCTGCTCCAAGTTGAATCTGAACGTATACATTACTGAATATACATTATGTAATTATTGTGATGGTTTCAAATTATTATTTTTGTTGCAAGTCCATTTTATTTTGTATTTTTTTTAATCTTTTGCTATCAAGAATTCTATCTAAAACCAATTATTTTTGAAATTTTAAATATTGTGAACATTTTTTTGTTTTTAATTCTCTTTTGTACATCATTAGGTTTTTATTATTGTCTGAAAGATTGTTATAATTAATTTAAATATTATTTTAAGAAAAGTGTATTAAATTCGTTTAATCCACTTTACAAAATACAGAATTTGTTGTAAAAAAAAATCAGAACATCATTTTTACTTGATTAATATATTGCAGGAATTGTAAATATAGTTTTATTTATCTAGTTCACCATAATTGTTTGTTGTTTATCGTGTGGCTCTGCTAGTGCCTACAAGACCTAGGGGTTTCCGGCTTGTACCGTCTAAGTCGGTGGCGCGGCTCACTTTTATATTTTTTTCTTCTACCCTCTACGGCTGAGCTCGGGCATAATTTGCCAGTAGAGAGACCGCTGGCAGAGTACTCTTAAAAGAACTAAAAGACGTGGCAAGTTGGTAAAAAAAGTAATTATTACCAATATTAACTTTCATAATTTATGAAGTAGGTTTTCAGATAAACATTCGTAATAGAAAACCACCATCTAAGACGGTAATTTAACAGTAGTTATACAAACTAATGTAGTCAAACAACTGAAATTATTTAAAATTTACTTTTTCTTCAGGTGCCTTGTTTATCTTCAAACGTTATTATGTTTATAATTTTTTAAAGTCTCTCTCTATCGGCTGACGCGCGAAATAGTTTCCAAGCTGTAGATTAAATTAGATTAGTATGGGGCTTATGTATGAGGTATCACCTAAAAAATATGGACAAAACAGAGAGTAATAATTGCCGCTACTGCGAGAACTTCGCTAAAACTGCAGAACATTTGCTTTGCGAATGCGCAGTGCTTTTCTGCAAGAAGCTCAAGTTTCTGGAAGGGGCCATCTTATAGTCCTCCGATGTCAGAAACTTAGCTCCCAGGAAATTGATAAACTTTGTACGGAGTCTCGGAATCCCGGGCCTCGAATAGATTAAGGGTTATGCCCAAAATATCTAATAGGTCGAGGTGCTTGAGAGACTGTGTCACGTGCCTATTTTTTCCTTCCACAGTCCTCTGATAGTTTCGTATTCCTTGTTGCATACCGTACTGTGTTGTAACTCAAATATATTCGTTGTAGATAATGTTGCATACCTTGTAGGGGTAGGATTATTGTTTGGTTTGCAATTTCTGTGTGGATGGGGCTGGATATCCACACGGACGAGGCGATTGTGAAGCACGGACTTGAGAAGATTGTGGGTTGACGTTTATTCCGTGTCATTTCTTGATTTCCGGCCTAAGAGCGGCAGTCGTTTGTTGAGAGTCCTCGAAGTCGGATGTTGGTGAAAGTTGTTGGGACGGTGTGTTATTAGCACGTGTGCAGAACCTCTATGGGATTTCTTTCATATCTGGCTGTATTTGGGCCATCTTAATCGGATTTTGAAGAAAAACCATTTGATTTTTAACTTGACCATTTTGTCTTGCCTTTGTTGTGGATATTTTTGGATTTTTGGTGTCGAGTTAAATAGCCGTTAGCGGGATTTATTTGAGGGAAGCCATTGTTAATTAGCAGGTGCCGCCCCATAATCAAACCGGCCCTAGGAGTAGGCCACAGGAGTACATGTGAATTCGTATACCCAAAGGTTATCAGTGATTTATTTTTAAATATATAACGCCGTGTCTCATTTTGACACCACGAGTAAGTTTTGTTTTAGTTTATCAATATAGTACTTTGTGAATTCGTATACCCAAAGGTTATAAGTGATTTATTTTTAAATATATAACGCCGTGACTTATTTTGACACCACTATTAAGTTTTGTTTTAGTTTATTAATATAGTACATTGTTGGGAACTTATTTTGAAACCACGATTAAGTTGCGTTTTAGTTTATTAATATAGTACATTGTTGGAAACTATTTATTGCATTAGATAATATGCCAAAACTAAACTTGGATTAAAATAACCTTCTCAATAATTCTTTATGTCCAAGTAAAAATATAATTTCTTCCTACTTATTTGTAAATATCCTACAATCTTGATATTTTAAAGGACAACCATTGTAAAAATATTTTTAAATAAACTCGATTGTTTTGGCAGTGAAAATCTTTATCTAAATGGTTAAAACGAGTGAATTATCAGCCTTTATGTAAATGTTTGAATTAGTGTTATTAATGAGTTAATTTATATATGTTTTACCTTTTTTTTTTGTAACTTGGTAGAGTCTGTTACTCTTACTTCTGTTCTGGTTATTTTATAAAGTTGTAAATTTTAAATTTTTGGTTTGTTTTAGCAAGAAAATTTTACCATAGCTGTTAATTTTGACTATATTTGTTATGATGTTGCCATTGAGCTGTGTACCTTAATTATTTATTGTGTGAGTAAAGTATCCAACATATTTTTGCTATAATTTTATTTATTTGGTTCACCATAATCTTAGTTGTTTATCGTGTGGCTCTGCTAGTGCCTATAAGACCTAGTGGTTTCCGGCTTATACCGTCTAAGTCGGTGGCGCGGCTCACTTTTATATTTTTTTCTTCTACCCTCTACGTCTGAGCTCTGGCATAATTTGCCAGTAGAGAAACCACTAGCGGAGTACTCTTTAGAGAACGAATAGACGTGGCAACTGCATAGCCTTAATACGACTTATTACGACCCCTCCTACAATATACAATCTACATGGGGCTTATGTGCTTATAGTAGCCTCTCGACTGCGACCTTTTCAGATCTATTGTGTGTGCCCTCATGTTATGTTAGTTTCTTGTCTAGACCTGCTTTAATAACTGCTCCATCTGTAAGATCACACCATTGTCTGATATTGCGTAGCCAGGATAGCTTTTTTAACCTATCCACCTTTAGCGTTTCACTTTGTCCTGAATTATGAGGCGTAGTAGCTGGTATTTAGGTCCTCTAATTATGTTCCCGAAGTATTTCGTTTTTCTCCTCTTTAGAGTATTTAGGAGTTGACGTTCAGTGTTCATCATTCTGAGGACATCGTCATTGGAAGTGTGCGAGACCCATGATATATTTAAAATCCAGCGGTAGCAACACAGTTCAAATGGTTCTATTCTAGTCGCCTTTATTGTCCATGTCTTCTTCTTAAGTACCATGTCCTTCTAGAACGTTGGTCACCAACAAGGCTATCCTTACTCTGTCGACGGCAAGTCTGAATAGAGAACTCGAGTTGAGTTTATACCAGTCACGCCTCTCATAACATACCCGAAATATTGCAGTTTCCTTCTTTTGATGATGGTAAAAATATCGGTGGATTTATTGAATCTTTGAAGTATTACCAAGTTGGATACTTTTTCCGTCCATGAAACTTTTAATATTTTCTTGTAAGTCCACATCTCAAAGCATACCGTACAGCAGGGTGAAGAAGACATAACGTCTGAGAAGTTAGATTCTTAGATTTAACTTCAGATCTCTACAGCACAAGACCATACCCATAAATGCTGCTCGAGCCTGCTCAATCCTCGATATCACTTCAGTTTGACTATCCGCGCTGTTAGTTATTATGCTGCCTAGATATTTTATTTGGTTTACTTGCTTCAATAGTTCACCCCCAACTGTTATGTTAGCTATGATTTTGGGTTGCTTGCCAATACCTGGTCTTTTT
Organism: Agelastica alni; assembly: GCA_950111635.1. Classification (NCBI taxonomy): domain Eukaryota; kingdom Metazoa; phylum Arthropoda; class Insecta; order Coleoptera; family Chrysomelidae; genus Agelastica; species Agelastica alni. The sequence continues at coordinate 61,240,210 of OX467710.1, read as the reverse complement.
TGCATTTAATCTGAGTCCAACCATTCCGCATTTTTCGATGACTGCACCCGCTGTATTCGCTGTAAATTTTCTCGACTGGAGGCTAACAGTATCGTATCGTCTGCGTAGCGAAGGATGTTTATGATTTCGTCATTTATAATAATGCCGGCTTGTATATCAGTTAGTGCTTCCCTAAATATTCTTTAAGAGTATACATTAAAGAGCAGGGGTGATAAGATGCAACCTTGTCTTACTCCACGTTTGATTTTTACTTCCGGTGTATCATCACCGTCTATTCTAATCACCAAAGTTTGGTTCCAATATAAATTTTCAATTATGGTCTAATGTCTCTAACAATACATCATGTCCATATCTCGCAAACCATAAAGTAGGACAGACCACACATAACATCTTAAGACCCTTTTACGAAGATTGACAGCTTTTTATTTGCAAAGAAGGCTTTGCGTGACATCTTAATTCGTGTTGTTATCTCTTCATCAGAGTCTGCACTCGTATTCAGCCTGCTGTCTAGATATTTAATATGGTTTACGCACTCTATATCCTCTCCATCAACCCAAATATGCCGGAGTAAATTGGCTACTAATATAAATTACAAAAACATTGATTTTGACACTATAAGACAGCATATCAAACGAATCTTCATTAACATTTTCCTATAAGTACCCAATCGTAAGAAAGGTGGATTGATTTAGCTGTTATATTAGAATCAGTTTGAAGTTCCTACATAGTTTTACTTTAGCAAGTTTTTTTTTCAGCTTTTTACTTTAAATTATAGTTTTGTCTGGCTTTTTATTAATTTTTGGATAAGTAAATTTGAAAGTTTGGGACTGACTTAATGTAGCATAAAGCGTTAGTTAGTTAGTTTGATTTTAAACATAAAACCGTTGTTTCTTATAGGTACCTTATTTTGTCCTGAGTACTGTATACCTTTAGCACATAATTTCTTTTCTGATAAAAAAGGATATTGTAACATTTTCAATACCAATATATGGACCTAGTATGGTCGAGTGTATTTTAATTGATTAATTATGCCCTTTTAAGTGCTCTTTGATAAGGGTAGAAAATCATTATTTTCGAAAAGTATTTTTTTCCAAAAACAACTTTTCGAATGGTTTCTTTTTCGAAATCTTTTATTTCGAATAGCTGTTTTTTCGAAAACATTTATTTCGAAAAGGTGTTTTTTCGAAAACAATCTACCTACTCACCTATACCCATCTAACCAACAGAATACCAACATTATTCAAGTGCGTCCATATAAATTAAAAAGGAACAATGCTTGACAGAACTAAAAATTGCGAAAGCTATTTCTGGAGAGGAGTCTCTCAAAAAAAATATAAATCATTGGACCAGTGAGTGCGCAATATATGTTCATCGTTTGAAGAAACATGGAATGATGATAAATTTTTTGCTTTTTTAAAAAATATAGCTCACGTTTTCTAATGTTATGAATTGCAATAATTGAATTAAAAAAGTGTTTATAAATTCTCTTCCTACTTTTTTAGCCGAAAATAGTTTAGTACATTGTAATTTTTAGTTTATTATGTTGTGTGGTCGACCGACTTAGAGTTTTTTTGATTTGAATCAAATTTGGGCCACTTTTTGAGAATGGATGATTTCCACAAAAATTGAACATGTTTTCAAAAAATTGTTGTTCGAATGATATGCTTTTTGAAGTATTGTTTTTCGAAAAATTGAATTTTCGAGAATAGACATTTTCGAAAAATCGTTTTTTCGACAAAAACGATTTTCGAAAAACTGTTCTTCGAAAAATTGTATTTCGAAAACAGGTATATCCGAAAATTTGTTTTTCGAAAAATTTTCCATTCGAAATTTTGTTTTCGAAAAAATTTCCGCGACCCCCTTGATACACCCATGGTTTTGGTAAAAATGTGGGAAAACGATTAACTCCATCAAATTATCCTGGAAATAATGGACCGCAAAGTAACAAAGCGTTCATCAGTGTTAAGGTAAATCGGTAAACGGTTACAACATGTCACCCATACAGCGATAATGGTTTTAATAAATTATTTCTCCTTCATTCGATTACGGGCAGTACATTTCAAAAACAAGTCTATCATTACCGATAGTTGCAAATTTGCATCGATTTAAATCATTTGTATTTGTAATTTAACAAAATAATTACGGTTAATTTGTTTTCTTCGGCGGTTAATTTTAAAAATTTCACTTTGTGTGCCTGAAGGACATATTAATTTCAATTCTTTATGTGGGGCATGAAAGAGTATACAGTAAAACATGTATCCTAGTTTTCCTTTTTGCAATTTTTGAGGTTATATGAAATGTACAGTGTTTTAATTGGGCAAAACGATCCGTATGATACCAACAGTCCTTACAAAAACCAACTAGAAGAAGAAATAAAGAAAAAAGAAGAAACTGAACTGAAAAAATGCAACAAAAGCAAAAAGAGAGACTGCAACAAAGGAAAAAAGAGAGAATGTAAATAAACAAATGCAATCAACAGATAGAATGAAAAGGAAACTCAAAATGGAAGGAAAACCTAAGAGAAAAATATCAAAGGCGGATACAGAATCGGAAACCAGGAGCTCTGAAGAAGAAGATGATGCAGATTGTTCGATTTGTGGAGAGTCATATTCCAAATCAGCTACGGGAGAAGGGTGGATTAGATGCAGTCTGTGTAAGTATGGGCACATGATGCCTTTGCTGGAATTTACGAAGAAATAGAAGAAGAAATATAGAAAAAAGGAGAAGCTGAATTAAAAAAAAATTCAACAAAAGAAAAAAGATAAAATGCAATAAAGGAAAAAAAAAGAGAATGCAAACAAAGAAAGGCAATCAGCAGATAGAATGAAAAGAAAACTCAAAATGGAAGGCAAACCTAAGAGAAAAATATCAAAGGCGGATGAAGAATAGAAAACCAGGAGCTCTGAAGAAAAAGATGATGCAGATTGTTCGATTTGTGGAGAGTCATATTCCAAATCAGCATCGGGAAAAGGGTGGATTAGATGCAGTCTGTGTAAGTTATGGGCACATGATGCCTTTGCTGGAATTTACGAAGAAATAGAAGAAGAAATAAAGAAAAAAGGAGAAGCTGAATTAAAAAAAAATTCAACAAAAGAAAAAAGATAAAATGCAATAGAGAAAAAAAAGAGAGAATGCAAACAAAGAAAGGCAATCAGCAGATAGAATGAAAAGGAAACTCAAAATGGAAGGAAAACCTAAGAGAAAAATATCAAAGGCGGATGAAGAATAGGAAACCAGGAGCTCTGAAGAAAAAGATGATGCAGATTGTTCGATTTGTGGAGAGTCATATTCCAAATCAGCTACGGGAGAAGGGTGGATTAGATGCAGTCTGTGTAAGTTATGGGCACGTGATGCCTTTGCTGGAATTTACGAAGAAATAGAAGAAGAAATAAAGAAAAAAGGAGAAGCTGAAGTAAAAAAAAATTCAACAAAAGAAAAAAGAGAAAATGCAATAAAGGAAAAAAAGAGAGAATGCAAACAAAGAAAGGCAATCAGCAGATAGAATGAAAAGGAAACTCAAAATGGAAGGAAAACCTAAGAGAAAAATATCAAAGGCGGATACAGAATCGGAAACCAGGAGCTCTGAAGAAGAAGATGATGCAGATTGTTCGATTTGTGGAGAGTCATATTCCAAATCAGCATCGGAAAAAGGGTGGATTAGATGCAGTCTGTGTAAGTTATGGGCACATGATGCCTTTGCTGGAATTTACGAAGAAATAGAAGAAGAAATAAAGAAAAAAGGAGAAGCTGAACTAAAAAAAAATTCAACAAAAGAAAAAAGAGAAAATGCAATAAAGGAAAAAAAGAGAGAATGCAAACAAAGAAAGGCAATCAGCAGATAGAATGAAAAGGAAACTCAAAATTGAAGGAAAACCTAAGAGAAAAATATCAAAGGCGGATGAAGAATCGGAAACCAGGAGCTCTGAAGAAGGAGATGATGCGGATTGTTCGATTTGTGGAGAGTCAAATTCCAAATCAGCATCGGGAGAAGGGTGGATTAGATGCAGTCTGTGTAAGTTATGGGCACATGATGCCTGTGCTGGAATTTACGAATATGATGATGTCTTCATATGTGACCTATGTAAATAATTTTTTATTGTTTTTCATTTTTTTATAATAAATCCATACAAATACACAACCTCACATTTACTTTACGAAGATTAAATTGTTTCTCCATTTGGTTTGCATATGGGATCGTTTTACCCCATATGGCGGGGTAAAACGATCCTTTCCATAAAGTAACATAATTTTACTTAGATTCATGTGTATGGAAAAATCTAGGCATTTGGGTAATGGTTGACGAATAGATATATAACAAATATGGAAAACGTCAGTTTGTTAATTGTCACTGAATAGGAAATATGTGAAGTTGCCTCCTTTGCCCCGGTCTCCTCTATTGTTTAACAATTATTTCATTTTTGCATGCACCTTTCGATGATCTCACCACGGAGCAGTTTAGTTTAGATCGGGAGCAGTTTTTTCGTGAGGTTCATGCATCGAAAAAATTCAAAGTTGAGCTCATTTCTCTTTCATACTATTTTAACCCACGATCTGTCAAATTTTAAACAATATTGTCAAAATGACAGCGACAAATCATCCCTTGGGTTTTTTTTGACAATGTCTCTTATAATCGTACTTCCGTAATTAATTTTCTTTGTGGTTAGGACAAAAGCACTCTTATTATGTTTGTCGTCTGATGTTAAATATATGAAAGTGTCAAAATGAGTCGTTTAAGTGCAACAAATTCAGGCTAATATTTATAATATAACGCCCAAATATGTTGCAAATATGTTTATTCTAAACAACTTGAATATTCCCATTTTTACCATGAATGAAAAAGACTGGATTACAAGTTAAATAAATTAACTGCCAAATTGGTGCGCTACCCTCAGAAGAGAGTTTAGAGAAATCCCTACTAATAGACCTATTATCAGGAACATTATCAGGACACGAGGAACTTTACGTCTCTCGCTCCCGAGAGAGAGGAATGCTCTCAGCACCAAAATGCATCAAGTCCAATGGAGCTTTCAGACGTAGAGCGAAAGCCGCCACGTTTTGGGAGATGAGAGCCTTCACGTCTACTGCACCTCGAGCCGGGAAGCTACGTTCCCTCCTCGAAATGTAAAAGAAAGAGTGGGGACTTCCACAAGAGGAGGGAAAACGGCTCTCCCTCTCGTTACCAGTTGGCGTTTCTGTCATCGGCGGTAGAGAAGGTATATGGCAACAGCTCGCGTACGATCCATTCTATGACTGAGTTCAAGGAGCCAGAAACTAAAATGGCTTTCTGTGTGAATGGGTGGTAGGTAGGAGCGATAAACGCTCTCGTATAGGAGCAAGAGATGTGATGCTCCCTGTGTAAAAGGAGCCTTACATGTCTAGAGTCAAGATGTATCCCAAATCTTGACTCGTCTAAAAAACAAAAAGGACTTTATTCTCCATGTAATTTACTTTAAAGGTAAATTAGCTTCAATATTTTTTCATGCGATGTACCTAAGTGTGTTGCCTCCTCTACTCCTCTACACAGCATTTATGCGTCTTGGCATGCTTCTAATTAAATTTTGGAAAAATTCTTAGGGAATTCGTTCCGATGTTAATATAACTGCATTATCAAATTCCCTCAGGTTTCTGGGAGCAGGTATTTAACGTTTAACATTTTTCTTAAGGTGATTCCATAAATGCTCGATTAGATTGAGATTCAGGATTTTTGGTTGTCACTGCATAACTTCTTCTTTTTTTTTGTAAGGCCTCTGCCTTGTTCTCTAATTTCTTAGAGTTGTAGCTGGGATGATGAATTCCAGCTTTCATACCAACGTATGGGTGGACGTCCAGGTGGTCTGCTGGATCTTGGGAGACCATCCCTTGCAATCTTCGGCAATCTGTTGTCGTCCATCCGTTCAACATGATCTCTCCATTCGCGACGTCTGTTTCGGGACCATCTAACTATGTCTTGGACATCGCAAAGTTCTCGGATGTCTTCGTTTCTTTTGTAGTCCCTTAGTGTGTAGCAATGCTATGGATCTTAGAGACTTCATCTCTGCTGTACGGATAATCCTTTTTGTTGTGGAGTTTTCAGCTCTTGTTTCTTCAGCATAGGTTATAACAGGTCTCACACAGGTCTTATATATGCGGACTTTGCTTTAAATGGACATGTGCTTGTTTCGTCATATTATATCTCTAAGGAATCCTGCTTTGGTTGTTTGAGCCTTTACTTTTTCTTGGAGGTCTCTGCTGCTCATGATGTTGGCGCCTAGATATTTGAAACTTATAACCTGTTCTACTGGTTTATTGTATATAGCCAATTTACATCTACTGGACTCTTTTCAGATAGTTAGCAATTTTTATTTTGCTACCGATATCTCCATGTTGTATTTGGCAGCTGTCTTTTCGAACTGATAAAGCATTTTTTGTAGGTTGTCTTCATCTTCTGAGACCAGCACGGCATTGTCCGCGTAGCAAATTCCCCTTTCCAACCTATTTTACTTCCGTTACAAGTTCGTCCATAATCAAGTTGAAGAGGATGGGGCTTAGGCTATCGCCTTGTCTTATTCCAGTTTGCATGGGTAGTCTTTGCGTCTTTCTGCCTTCTACTTGTATTTGGGTCCAGTTTTTAGTGTTTAACTCCGCAACAATGCTAGAAATATCCGGGTGCACGTTTTTTTTTTGAGAAGTTTTACAGTATTAGTGAGTCTTACGCGATTAAATGCTTTCGTAAGATCTATAAAACACATATATGCTGTTTTGTTGTATTCAATAGCCTTTTCATCAATTTTCCTGATAGCAAAGATGGCATGGTTTTTCTGAAGCCCTGTTACTCTTCGCATATGCCATGAGAGGATATATTTATATATATATATATATATATATATATATATATATATATATATATATATATTCTGCCAGTATTTTACTGCATAACTGAAATGAGATAATGGAGTACCTCCCAGCTGTGTGGAGTCGAACGTTAACAGGAAATTGGATTCAAAAAAAGGACCAAAAGGCATCACATATTTTGTTTTAGGCTAACCATAGTTTCATATGTGAATAAAACTTTTTTCCAATTATCCACAGACCAATTTTGATGATTTCAAGCAAAACGTAACCTGGCAACTCTGTTTTTTCTAGTAAGCAAGGGTGTAGTGGCTGGTCTCCCACTGTTTAATCCAGCTTCATTTAACTATATTTTAACTGCATGTGACATTATGGACAGCTTTAGGTTTCTTTCTCATCACAGAACTCTATTAAAACGTTCATCCCGGTCGTTGACGCATCGTTTTCGTTCTTGCCCCGGACTTCTAAAATACCTTGAGATTAGACAGATATAGCTGGTAGAATGGTGCCCTCTCTTGCTAGCTTGTCCGCCCTAAAGTTACCTGTTATGTTTCTGTGGCCGAGTACCCAGATAATGTAAACTCTGAACTTAGCTGCTAGCTCATTCAGATTAATTCGGCAATGCAAGGCTGCTTTAGAGGTCAAGTAGACTGAGTTCAATGATTTGATAGCATCCTGGCTGTCGTTGAACTTTTGTTCATTGTGGAGTGTCCAAATAGCTGCCTCGGTAATGGCTGTCATTTCGGCATGATACACACTGCAATAATTAGGCAAACAAAGCGACAGGCTAAGTGAGGGGTCTTCTGAGAAGACTTCACTACTTACTCTCCCGCCTAGTTTAGAGCCGTCAGTATAAAATACTGTGTTTTCGGTCCAATCTTTTCTGTTTGGGATTTCCAAGGATAGACCGCTATCGAACATAGGTGTTGGTTAGTACGGTCGATATTTTTTGTGCACAGGTCATATTCTCCCAGAATTCCGGAGTGGCCGTAGTACGTTTCGGTCCATAAGGACACAGCATTGTGACTGAGAGCCGCGCTAGCTGCGTATCCTCTCCCAAACATATCTAATGGTAGTAGATTTAGAATTGTTTCGAGGCCTTTTGTTGGGGCAGTCCGTAGGTAGCCTGTGATCAACAGGCATGCCCGAAACAATGAAACATCTTAATATTATTTTACATACATACATAGTCACGCCTTTTTCCCGTAGTGGTAGGCAGAGACCACTTTTGCTTCATCTACTTTCATCAGTGCTCTCATGCATGATCGTCGGTTGTTGGTACTCTTGACCTGGCCTTTCTTCAAAACAATGTTGATCTGATCGAGATATGATCGCCGAGGTCGACCTCTACCGACTTGTCCATTCACGCTCGCCTTATAAATTTGTTTCGTCAATCTTCCTTTATCCATTCTTTCTACGTGTCCAAACCATTTAAGCATTCCTTTATTTATCTTTGTAACCACATCTTCTTTTACACCACAGCGTTTTCTTATCTAACTATTCTTTACTTTATCCAACCGAGTCACTCCGGCTATATTTCTCAGACTACTCATCTCCGCAGCATTAATCCTATTTTTATTTTCTTCTGCCAAACCCAACATTCACTACCATACATAAGTGTTGGAACCAATACACCTCTATGCACAGCCAGACGTGCTTTTTTTGACACTTTGTGGCTGTTTAAAAAGCTATGCAGTGCCCTATTTATTTGTTTTTCTGCCAACACTCTTCGCTCAATGTTACTGTCATACTTTCCATCTCTCGTAATATTTGAACCCAAGTACACAAATTCATTTACTTGTTCCACTCTTTCTCCATTAATCAGAACCTCAGTTTGTCATGCTTTCTTCTCTTTCAAAAACCATTACTTTCGTTTTGCTTACATTTATTTTCATTTCTTTGATTTTCAGGGCATCATGCATAACATTAACCATCGCCTGCAATTCCTCTTCAGATGACGCTAATATGACTTAATCATCGGCGTAAAGAAGGCATTTGACGATCAAATTCATTTTCAATCCATACGCACTCTGTTTCAAATCTTTTAAACAATCGTCTACGTAAAATCCATGGCAAAGCCACACATTTTATTTTAATATAAACTAATATTCTTAGATTATTTCCACGAGTGTTCTAAAGTTGTAAGATGCAAAACATCTTTATTAATAGTTGAAATAACAAGGACTAAAATGTGCATTGTTGTAAAATAATCTTTTTTTACAAACTGTATTATAATTTTAGCACGTATTTTGTTCTTACCATAAACTTACAAACTCATTTTACTTTAGAATTATACCTGAAGTTTTTATGTATTTGTAAATTTAATAAAACATTTTTTATTATTACTGATTTCTTCGAGCGTATTTGTTTTTTAACAATAAATAACCGACTTGACATCTACGTTTATGAAAGTATTTGCAATAAAAAACTATACCACAAAAGAAACAACAGTGAATCATTACATTGGTATTGGTTGTTTGTAGTACCATAAAGAGTGTAACGGCAACTCCTTAACCACAATCATTTGGCTTTAAACTATTTATTGCAAATAATCAGTTTTTAGTTAATCGACGTGAAGTGTAAAGATTTATTTTAAAACAGGGTGATTTAGGTGATCGTAAAATACCACAGTAAGAACATTTTTTCGACCTAGATTACAAGATAAACAAAACATATCTTACTGCTAAATTAGAGTCCAAATTGGCAATCCCATGCCAAAAAACGTAAATTGCCAATTTTGAAAAAGAAATTGTGAAAACATGAAAAATTATTGCGAAAATCAAAAACCATGTTTAAATTTTAAACACCCGGTATCTCGGAAACTAGCAACATTTGTAAAAGGCATGTTGGGCAGAATCATCATATTTTATGGTCTAGAATTTACAATTCAAAAATTGGACATTTTTAATGAATCACCCTGTATATGTCGCCTCTTTATTTATAAAAAATAGTGTTGTGAATGATTATTATATTGTACAAGCAATGGTACTTTACTGTTAAAACTAATAACAACTATTTAAAGTCAAAATCTCTTTTATAACCACTATCCATTTATAGCTACTTTTGTTATCACATACAATCGTGGTAACAATAAAAACTAACAAAAGATTGTGGTAGTGGTTAGTTTAAAATTGGGTAGTTTTTGTTCATGAAAACTCTCGATATATTTTCTTGATAATTTCGGTAACTAAGTATAACCGCAATAAAAATTATAAATAAAAAACTGCCCCACCGCAAATTCATTCATAATAGAATAATTTGCTTAAATATGATTTCTATTGGTTTATAAAACTTTTACCACGATTTAATGTTGTTACAACAATTAAAACCATAGTGGTCTTGTTCAGTTCAACGCCCAGAAAACACAAAGCGCCACGTTTTCCAAGAAAGTAAATTCCTCAAATCATTCCATCACAATGTCAGGAAATACCCTTGAATTAAGTCCCTCCATCTCGATTTTGGGAGTCACGGTGTCGATAATATGTCTTGGCATGACCATGTTGCTAACATAGCAAAGTCAGCAAGCCAGAGGTTTAGGATTTCTGTGGAAATCTAGAAAGTTTTTTACTCCTGATCAACTGTTGACGACGTACAAGGCTCAAATCCGAACTCTACTGGAGTATTGCTCGCACATTTGGGGTTCAGCACCAAGGCATTCTCTTCATCTTCTAGATTCCATTCAGAAAAAGGCCATTTGGTTGATAAACAGCTCAACTCTCACAGATACCCTTCACCCACTAGAACATAAAAAAAAAGCTGCAGACCAGATATTACTCTACGGATATTTCCATGACAGATACTTCAGAGAAATAAAAACTCTTATAACACCACCGGCCACATTCGGCCGAAGAACTCGGCACGCTGATCAGTTTCACCCATTTACTCTCAAGATTGACACTACAAGAACCAATCTCCATCAGGAGCCCTTCTATTACAGGTCGGCTACGGAATAGAGCAAGCTTCCAAAATCAGTTTTTTTTAGAGAACTATGAGCTGCAACTTTTCAAAAAGCAGGTCCACAATTATCTCTTTTCTATAATCTCTCCCCCTTCTAATAGTCGCAGTGCGGGCCGACCGCGGCCCACACGATAGGTCTACTCTTTTTGCGACTATTTTCAGTAAAAAAAAATTAAATAGATTAAGGCTAAACAAAAAACTATGTTTATTTTATATTTATAAGGGGTGTCAAGACGATTTTAGGTTAAGTATTTTTTTTTTTATGAAAATAGTCGCAAAAAGGGTAGACTATTAGAAGGGGAAGGGATTATAGAAAGGAAATGATTGTGGACACGCTTTTTGAAAAGTTGCAGGTCATAGTTCTCTGGAAAAACTGATTTTGGAAGCTTATTCCATTCCGTAGCAGCCCTGTAAAAGAATGATTCTTGATGGAGATTAGTCCTTGTAGTGTCAATCTTGAGAGTAAATGGGTGAGACTGATCAGCGTGCCGAGTTCTTCGGCCGAATGTGGCCAATGGTGGTACAAGAGTTTTTATTTCTCTGGAGCATCTGCCATGGAAATATCTGTAGAGCAATGACTGGTCTGCAACTCTTCTTCTATGTTCTAAAGGGTGAATGGTATCTGTGAGAGTTGAGCTGTTTATCAAGCGAATGGCTCTTTTTTGAATGGAATCTAGAAGACGAAGAGAATGCCTTGGTGCTGAACCCCAAATGTGCGAGCAATACTCCAGTAGAGGTCGGATTTGAGCCTTGTACGTCGTCAACAGTTGATCAGGAGTAAAAAACTTTCTGGCTTTCCACAGAAAACCTAGCCTCTGGCTTGCCGACTTTGCGATGTTAGCAACATGGTCATGCCAAGACATATTATTGGACACCGTGACTCCCAAAATCGAGATGGAGGGACTTGGTTCAAGGGTATTTCCGGACATTGTGATGGGATGATTTGAGGAATTCACTTTTTCGGAAAACGTGGCACTTTGTGTTTTTTGGGCATTGAACTGAACAAGATTGTTGGTTCCCCACTCGAAGATTGCTTTAAGATCTTTATTGATGGAATTAACCTGTTCCTGTCTGAGTCTATTTGTATCATTTACCGAAAGTGATCGATAGGATGTGAAAGTTGAGACAAGTGTGCTATCATCTGCGAAACTGCCAATAGGGTTCGTGGTGGTTTTCAAGAGGTCGTTGATGTGTAAAAGAAATAAGGTAGGGGACAGGATGGAACCCTGGGGGACCCCGGCATTAGTTTTAAACGCATCAGAAGAAATACCGTCAACTGCCACATGTAAGGAGTGATCTTGCATGAAGCTCAAGAGCCATTGGCGCAGTTTGGTTGGGAGACCGTAGGCAGATAATTTCCTTAACAATACCTGGTGCCAAACGCGGTCAAAGGCTTTAGATATATCCAAGGCTATTGCACGGGATTCACCAAACTTTTCAAAAGTACTTTCACTACTTACTTTTTTTTTCTTTTCAGCAAATGTAAAAACTTTTTTTTGTAACTAACTTTAAATAAACCTGTTATACGTTTTAGTTGCTCTCTTATTATTAATTGTTTCTGCAAGATAAGAGTGTAGTTTGTACGGCTTTGTAAAAATATGTTTATATATAATAATATTTAATTCATTAGTTTAGTTAGTCTGATATAATTTTAATAAGACAAATTAGAAAAAATACGATTGTATAATTCCGCGAATCGATCTATACAATCCCCCTTATTGAATTCAATAGAGAAATTAAGTAGCCACGAAATCCTGAGAAAATTAGTGATTGTGTATTATTGATAATGTAATTTTAGAAAAAATACCTTTTCAATTATAACACCTTTTAAATCGTAACACATTTTCATTCGTAACATTAACATATTTAGAGAAAGTATTATTTCGATTCATAACACATTTCTATTCATGACAGTTTTTTTCCCGTACTATAAAAATTTAGGAAAAAACTTTTAGCAATTTACCTACGGCTGACGCTACCTACTACCATGTATTATAATTACGCACATAAATATTTTGCAAATGTTGTAGACGGGAAAAAAAACGTCAAAAAAAAATTAATAACAATTTCTCTTCAGAAACGCTTCAAACAATTTCTTTAAATGTTATTATTGATAAGATTTTTTGTTCTTTCTTGGGTTCGGCGATTAAAACTCTCGATCCAATAACAAAACAATGTTTATTCCAATACAATAACTTTTCTTTTCATCAACCACTTAGATATTCACTTAGCAATACAACTTTTACAACTCTTTATAACTATTTACATTTAATAATTCGTAAACACATAAGCTAATACTAATAATCGTTATTATCGTTTCCCCTATTATATTTCCGATATCACAGTTCCAGATCTTTCTACCTGTTTCTCCATTATTCGACGCGGATTCGAGACATTGCGCGACTTTCCTGATCAACTGTTGACGACGTACAAGGCTCAAATCCGACCTCTAGTGGAGTATTGCTCGCACATTTGGGGTTCAGCACCAAGGCATTCTCTTCGTCTTCTAGATTCCATTCAGAAAAGAGCCATTCGTTGGATAAACAGCTCAACTCTCACAGATACCCTTCACCTTCTAGAACATAGAAGAAGAGTTGCAGACCAGTCATTGCTCTACAGATATTTCCATGGCAGATGCTCCAGAGAAATAAAAACTCTTGTACCACCATTGGCCACATTCGGCCGAAGAACTCGACACCCATTTACTCTCAAAATTGACACTACAAGGACTAATCTTCATCAAGAATCATTCTTTTACAGGGCTGCTACGGAATGGAATAAGCTTCCAAAATCAGTTTTTCCAGAGAACTATGACCAACAACTTTTTAAAAAGCGTGTCCACTATCATTTCCTTTCTATAATCCCTTCCCCTTCTAATAGTCGCAGTGCGGGCCGTCCGTGGCCCACACGATAGATCTACCCTTTTTGCGACTATTTTTATAAAAAAAAAATCATTCTGGAATAACTATTTGTGTATTAAGAGCGCTCGACAAAGAGAGTAATTTTTGGAGAGCGGCAATGACACTTTGTGCTCGAAATACACACAATTTTTTTTCTAAAAATGCAGTTTTATGCAGAAAAAAAAACGCTAAATACTTTATTCAAAATAAGTAAGTACATAATATTACTTATATTTTAATTAACATTTTGTAATATTCTTGAAAGTAATTACTTCAGTTTATTATTCACTATATTGAAATTGAATGTGCAAGTATGACAATCTTTGATATCTATTCCCGAACCTGATGATCCATCAGGATATTTCTCCAACATAAATTCTTCCGAAGATTGGAAATATATAGATCGAAATGTGGACACATGCGGTTTTGAAAATATTTTGTTGGTGGTTTCAATCTTATTTTTGATTGATTCGTCCATCCACCATGTATAATTGAAATTTACCTTTTTCAGTAGATATTCTTTATCGGAAGCTTCTCGTAAAAATTTGTGAATATCTTCAGTGGTAAATGTTTTGGATTTTTTCGCTTTGTATTCAACGGATTGTTTTTTGAAAAATGCGATGAGTTTAGGATACTTATTGATTTCGATGTTATTTTTAACGTTCAAGCATGTTCGTATCATCGAATATATGGACCAAAGAGTTGATCACTTCGAAGTCTTTGATTTTTCTGCATAATAAGCCAATAACACATTTTCTGAATACTTATTGACCTTCTTCGATTGACACCAGACTTTGAATCTATTGTATTGAAATTCATATTTTGCTCTCGATTTCTCTGGTAGGAGATTTAAAGTTACATTTTTTGCACTTCTGCTACATCAGGAGGTGTGTTCGAAAATTCACTATCACTGTTTTCCATGATAAAAGAATGAGTAAGAGATGCAAGCGTTTTAAAAATATTTCCGCGCTAGAGCGCCAAAGCTGTCACAAAATGACGTTTGTCGGAAAACATCAACTTTGCGTTGAAATTTGAAAACGTCAAAGGCTACTTTGCTAAGCAGTTGTAGAAAAAAGAAGTTTTTAAAACATCAAATTTTGGGGGTAGTTTTTGATGTTAAACGTTAACATTAATTAATCTTTCCTCACATGATTAAAACTATTGGATCATTTAAAAATCATCCGAAAAATTTAATATAACAATTGCTTCTTAATTTGTTCAACTAATAATACACTTTTTAACATTTAAATTTTTTCCAATTTCGGATTATAAGCGCATGTTTATATAAACCGCTGAAATTTCTCGTTAGGGACACCCTGTTAAACGGCGTGAAGTGTTAAGATTAATTTCCATAGAATAAAAACCAATTGTAGTGATTTCTTTTCAGATTGATTTAAAGATTCTTTTGTGAAGAGAGCATTAAGAATTTATCCAGCGGCTCGTCGTGTTTTACGCTCAAATCCATTGGATGGGAAAAAAAGTTAAAGCCATATTTAATGGATTTTAAGCAAAGAAGATTTTAAAGGGCATTATCTGCCTCTTTCACCTTTATTATTATTAGATGTGGGAATAAGAATAGAATAGATAAAGATATCTTTATTATAGTTTGTTTGTTACTGAATAGATTTAACAATTGGTGGCAATTATGTACCTACACATATTAACACTCCGTTACTCGCGAAGCAATTTGCAACCACTTTGCTCGCGCGGGGTGATTTAGACCCCATGAAAATATTTACGTTCTATACATGACTTAGAGAAGTAAGTTAAATGTTTTTAAATAAAAGAAGTTTACGTATCTAAAGTACAATTTATTAAAGAACTAGCACAAAAAAAAGGTAAATATTATCAAATCGAATAATAATAATAATAATAATAACTTTATTCACTCAATAAATAAATAAATACAAAAATTTGGATAAGTATACATGGTGGAAGTGAATAAGGAACTCTTGCGATAAGTGCAAGCACTTGTTTCGCGGAAAAAAACACATGTGTAGAAAGTGAACTATAAGATATAAAATGTTGGATGTGAAATATAAAAATACAAAATATAGAAAAAAAAAATGTAAGATACCTATGTATAATATAAAAATATAAAATGTAAAGTGTAAAATGTAGATAATAACAATACAATACAATACAAGGATCGACGAACAATACAATAATACCATACAACGAAAAATTAACAATAATAATGTTAAGAGTTTACAAGAACATGTCTAATAGATAGGTTATGCATGTAGAAGCTTCGTAAATAAAACAACACATTTCTAGTTGGAAATTAAAATTAAAAAATTATGAATCAATACATTTTTTATCACTTTTTATACAATGTAACAATAATCTAAATCTTTTGTAGCTCGTAGTGAGGTAAGCTAATTCTATACCAAACCAATTCGTACTCCACATGTCTAAAATATTTTGTCTGCCAGATTTAAGCGTCCCAGCCAAGTATAATATTCCCAAAAAGCTTTTTATTTCACAACCGCGTGTGGATTTAGTATATCTGTCGCGAAGAAAATTAGATTTTATTTTCTCAATATAAATATTGGTAGACGTAACATTCGTTAATATTCTATAATATTCTCATTTATGAGAATTAAGAAGCATTCCAATACAGTTTTTGCATTTTTTGCTTTACCAATGGGACCTGGTACTTTTTTAACTAGGCTGTGTTTTCTAACCCTACTAACAGGAGGTGGCATTTTACTCCATTTGGATTCTTAATCTTTCCCAATAAAATACGGTATACCTTCTATAGAATTATCTTCTTTCCAATCTGTTTGTTCTGCAAAGTCCAGATTCTCAGATTTACCCACTGTCTATACTCCACATTGTCTTCTTCACCTTTGCTATCATCGTGGTCTGATACATTTGGTTCCCCCTCTATTTCCTCTAACCAACTCATCCATTGGTCCGGATTCCTGCTGGCCATTTTGAACTAAAATACAAACAAGATACTAAGAAATGCGTACATTTTTTAATACTTTTACTGATTTACCAAACAATATTTTCATGTACCAATTAGGTCGCGTGGGGTCCAAAAAACCCCAGACAATCTTCTAAACCGCGTTATGAGCACAATTTGCGGCATACGAAGATACAGTATGGCAGCGGTTCTCAAACTTTTGTTGTTCACGCCCCCCTGTTTTAATTTAAAAAATGTTGCGCCCCCCAATCCGTAGACCTAGAAATTTGGACTAAAATAGGCAACATTGTCTCGTCGAGAGCGCCAAAGATGCTGTCGGAAAGTTCGCGGCGTTCGTGCCACGTATTCAAGCTTCCTGATCTTTCTCGAACTGTCTGAACGCGACTATAAATACAGAAGCGCACATACGGTATTCTCAGTCTCTCAGTGAAGGTGTTTTAACACTAAGCAAGCATTATTGTGAAGTGTGAGTGTACAAGTAGATGTAGTATGGATAAATTTTTAAAACGAAAACTTGAGGATGACGGGGCTTGTACATCGACAGGTTAAGGTGAAAATCGTCCGAAATCTAAAACAAGAAAATATGACCCATCATACCTAAATTTGGGCTTTACTAGTCTTGAAGTAGGTAGCGAAGAAAAACCACAATGCGTTATCTGTTTAAAAGTATTGGCTGCAGATAGCATGAAACCAAATAAATTACAGAGGCATCTAGAAACGCTGCACAGAGAATATGTCAATAAACCGCGAGATTTTTTTGTGGAGAAACTCAGATTGTTTAAAAAACAAAAATCCAGCTTCCATAGAGTACTGGCAGTAAATGAGAAGGCTCTCTTGGCATCATATAAAGTGGCATACGAAGTAGCTAAATGCAAAAAACCGCACACTATTGCAGAGCAACTTATTTTACCCGCTTGCAAGGACATTGTAGAAATAATGTTTGGTGAAAATTTTACTTCACAACTTAACAATATTCCTCTGTCAAATGATACAATCTGTCGACGAATTACGATATATCAGTTGATATGCAGCAGCAGCTTGAATCTGAGCTTACTGGAAACTTGTTTGCTATACAACTTGACGAAGAAATTGACTCTAGTAATGATTCCCATTTGATTTGCTACATTAGATTCTGTCAATGTTCTAAAATATGTGAAGATTTATTGTTCTGTAAACAGATTGAAGGAAGAACTACAGCCAACGAGTTGTTCAAGATTACAAATGATTCTATTACTAAAATGAATTTGCAATGGAAAAATTGTGTTGCGATTTGCACCGATGGAGCTCAAGCCATGTCTGGTAAATACAACAGTTTACAAGCGCTAGTAAAAAAGGAATCCTCAGAAATTATCTGGACGCACTGCATGATACATCGGGATGCGTTAGCATCAAAATCTAAGCTAAGCCCTGGACCAAACATGATTTTGACAGTAGTTATTGAAGTTGTTAACTTTATAAAAACCAGACCACTAAAAACAAGGATGTTCTCTGTTCTGTGTGAAGATATGGGAGCTGAGCATGAATCTTTGTTGTTTTATTCCTCATCCAGATGGTTGTCACGCGGTAAGACGGTTAAGCGTGTCTTTGAATTAAGAAGGGAAATAGCGATATTTTTAAGCGAGGAAGGTCACAAGCATTCAACAGATTTTTTCGACAAATTATTTTTACTGAAGCTTTCTTATTTAGTAGATATTTTTGAAAAACTTAATATACTTAATCTTCAGCTGCAAGGAAAAGACGTAAATATATTTGATTTAAGTTAAAAGATTGATGCTTTTTGTAAGAAATTGCAGTTATGGCATAACAAATTGAAAGAAAACAGTTTGGAAATGTTTCCCACATTTTGCGATTTTGTGCAAGATTCCCCATTGGAAGATATTCATAAAGCTGTGATGCTAAAAACCATAGGAAGCCATTTAGAAAACTTAACTGGGAATTTTAAGCGATACTTCTTTGCAGAGAAAGATATCAAGTTGTCAGACTGGAGCTGGGTTTTAAATCCATTCGAAAATAGACCTGTCGGACTATCACTGCAAGAAGAAGAACAACTGATAGATATTTCAACAAATCCCTTACAAAAATCAAACTTTGTTAACAAATCTTTAACAAACTTCTGGACTGAACTTCCGAACGACTACTCCGTTATAAAAGCCAAAGCGCTTAGAATTCTGTTGCCTTTTCCAACGTCCTACCTTTGTGAAACTGGATTTTCTGCACTTGCTGTCGTGAAATCTAAATACAGAAATAAACTTCAAGTAGAAAATGAACTCAGAGTGGCCATCTCTAACATAGAACCAAATTTAGAGAAGTTGTGCGCCTTAAAACAAGCTCATGTTAGCCATTAGTCCTTAGAATGTTTCTTTGTCATCATTAAGTAAGTAAAATTTCAATAAAGATTTTTTAAAAATCTATCTGTAGCATTTTATCATTACCATTTTATTTTTAATCTGTACTGCGCCCCCCCCCCCCAATCATGTAAACGCGCCCCACAGTTTGAGAAACGCTGCAGTATGGCTTAAGTTATAAAGCAGACTGTTAGTAAGGATTGGTGACAGCGTTGAGAACCAACGCTCCCCACCACCGGAAAAATCGACTAGTTAATATAGCGTGAGGTCTAAAATACCCCACGCGAGTAACGAAGTGTTAAGCAAAAATTACAAAAAAATACAAACTAGTCAAAAATTTAATAGTTACCTATATACTAAAAAACCCAATTTTCCAAATAAGTTTGTAAATTGTTCATAATATTATAATATATTTTTAATAAATATACAAATTAGAAAATAACCACATTTCTATAAAATCGAGAACAATTTTTGCTTTTATTACTAGTTAAATTTTTTTGCATTGTTTTCAATTATTGTTAATACAATAATGCAATAATACAAGAATTATTAATACAATATGACGTTCTTTATGTGTAAATTTATTTACTTTTGTTATTTAAGTCTTTGCATGTTTAAGTACTCTTTGTTATCTGTTTCTTCATTACCTTCAACGTTAGATTCGCCATTTAATGTGATGATAAAATTATCAAGTACTACGTCAAGAAGGGGTTTCTTTTCCATGTAATTGGTTTCAAATTTTTCGGAATGGAAACATCTCGAAAATTATAAAAAAAATCGTCGCAGTACTCTATCACCTTATTGAAAAAGGAACACCCAAAGGGCAGGTATCTATATTTTATCAGATAGCCAAGCAGCACTAAAAGCTCTGAAGTCATACAGTGTAAGCTGACTTGAGAATGTAGACAATCTCTGAGACAACTGGCAGCAAACAATGAGGTTACTCCGATTTGGGTTCCAGGTAACAAGGAAGTTAAAGGCAACGAGGAAGCAAACTGCCTTGTCAAGAAGGAGCAAATACACAATTTTCCGGCCCAGAACCCCTCTGTGGACTCTCCAAAGCCAAAGAGGTTTGACGCTTGGATACATATGAAAAGTACCAGGACAAAGACAAGCAAAAAGGCTAGTAAGCCTTTCGCCAAGGAAAGCTAATCAGCTTCTCGAGTTGTACAAGAAAGACTTGAAACTGGTGACAGGACTCCTCACTGGACACTGCCCTCTAAGGTATCACCTAAAAAAGATGGACAAAACAGAGAGTGATAGTTGCCGCTACTGCGAGAACTTCGCTGAGACTGCAGGATATTTGCTTTTCTGCAAGAGGCTCAAGTTTTTGGAAGAGACCTTCCTAAAGCACTCCGATGTCAGGAACTTAGCCCACAGGAAACTAATAAACTTTGTACGAAGTCTGGAAATCCTGCGCCTTGAATAGATTAAGGGTTATGCACAAAAGATCTGATAGGTGAAGTGCTTGAGAGGCAATATAGCATTCACGACCCCCCCCCCCTACAATCTACAATTTACAATCACCTTATTGAATTTAAAAGTCGTATTTTTGTCACCTACGAATTAATTTTATACATTTTGTATTTAGCATTGTTGATATTTCGTTTTTTTAACCAATCCTTTATTTCAGATTTACGTGTTGTAGTTGGCATTTTTTCTACTAAATTATTATGGTATGGTATATTGTCAATAACTACGACACTTTTCTTGAGCAAATTAGGTTTTATTGTTGTTAAACGAATAATTATGTTGTATTATAGCACCTACGCTACTGCTAACGTCTTATGAGTTTTTCATCGTATCGGTGAACTTTGCTACTGCCCATCCAAGCTCGAACCGCCAACTTAAAGTGGTTGAGTTAAACTATAGTATGTACCTTGCCTCGTGCAAAGCTTTGCCGTCGAGCAACAAAGACAAAGACACTGGTTATTAATATTTCCTTATTTATCATGCATAACGCGCCATATGCGATGGTCGAAAAATAAAAAATACTAAGCTCGATTTGGGAGTACGTTGCTCTGGTACCAGACTAGGTGCGATGCGAGGGTTAGTGCGCCATTATGTCCAAACTTTATAATAACATTTACTTTGTACACGGATGCTATGATAGAATACTAAGTGCGGTGCGTCGTTATAGCCACATCTAAAATATGCTATAAGTTACATAAATATTGTTCAATACGAGGATAGTTAACGAATTGCTGTCCCTAACATAGTTGGCGTTGAATGACAAATGCAAATAAAGTTGTAACGTGCCTTTTTTTTCCCTTCTACAGTTCCATTATAATTGTGTCTCTGATGGTTTTGTATTCCTCAGGTACTCGTAAATAGTGTCGCGTACCGTATTTTGTTGTAACTTAAATATATCATTCGTTGTAAATAGTGTTGCATACCTTGTTGTGATAGGATTCGATTGTTAATGGCTGTGGCATTTTTGTTGATCGCTGGAGATTGAGTGGGGTGTTTTCGTTATAAGATTTTGCTTTGGTTTTTGGCCTCGATTGTTGTGTGTTGTCGGTTATATTATTGTTTGGTTTGCATTTCTGTGTGGATGGGGCTGGCTATCAACACGGACGAGCGCGATTCTTAGTATGGAACATGGACTTGCGAATATTCTTGTTTGACGTCGATTCCGTGTCATTTCTTGATATCCGGCTTGGGAAGTAGTGGCAGTCGTGTTGACAGTCTTGGGAGTGGTGTGGTGAGAGTTTTTGGGGCGTTGTGATATTAACAAGTGTGCGGAGCCTCTACGGTTTTATTTTCATATCTGGCTGTATTTGGGCCATCTTGATTGGATTTTGAAGAAAAACCATTTAATTTTTAACTTGACCATTCTATCTTACCTCCGTTGTTGATATTTTGGATTTTGGTGTCGAGTTAAAATAACCGCATGCGGGATTTATTTGAGGGAAGCCATTGTTAATTAGCAGGTGCCGTTCTATAACCCAAACCGGCCACAGGAGTAGTGCATTCGTATCATCCATATCGACGATAAATTGCAGTGTTATAAAGATTTGCTTGGTGTTTTTAGCAGGAACTCCGTATTAAGGTGTTCAAGATTAAAGTTGTTCTATTTTTTTTTATATTTGATCTACAATATACGTTTACCCAAAGGTTACAAGTGAGTTATTTTTGAATATTTAACGACGTGACTTATTTTTGACACCACGATTAAGTTTTGTTTTAATTTATTAATATAATACATTATTAAAAACTATTTATTGCATTAGATAATATGCCAAAACTGAGTACTTTGATTTATTGTTAGCTGCTAATTTTGACTATATTTGTTATAATGTTATTATTGAACTGAGTACTTTGATTTATTGTTGGCTGTTGATTTTGACTATATTTGTTATAATGTTATTATAGAACTGAGTACTTTGATTTATTGTAGGAGTAAAGTATCCAATATATTTTAGCTATAATTTCATTTATTTTGTTTACCATAATCTTAGTTGTTTATCGTGTGGCTCTGCTAGTGCCTATAAGACCTAGGGGTTTCCGGCTTGAACCGTCTAAGTCGGTGGCGCGGCTCACTTTTATATTTTTTTTTCTTCTACCCTCTACGGCTGAGCTCGGGCATAATTTGCCAGTAGAGAGACCGCTGGCAGAGTACTCTATAGAGAACGAATAAGACGTGGCAAAGTGTCAGGCAAAAGCTTAATGTATGACATTGGTGTGTGTCAATTAGCATCAGCGCATCAGTTCGTGTATATTAAATATTAATTTTTTTCCATTGTAGTGTTTGTGATTTTATAAAAAAGGAGAAAATTGAGATAAGAGGTGCGATAAAGTACCTTTGTAAGAGGGGTTATCACCGCAAGAAATTTATAAGGACATCGTAGAAGTATTGAATGACTCTGCCCCTAAGTACCAGGTAATCAAGAACTGGTCACGTGATTTTAAACTGGAAAGAGAGTCCTGTTAAAATGCACCAGGTGCAGGAGCCTCTAAAACTTTGGTGGCCAAAGAAAATGTGAATTTAGTCCATAACATGGTATTAAATGATTAGTATGGATATGTTAAGCAAATGAGTGCTGATAAAAAAAAATTACTAGAATGAATACAACCGGAACAAAATTGCAATAATTATTTATAAGAAGCGTGAGACGAATTTTGATGTTTCACGTTTCACCCACCAAAAATGCCTTTCAAATATTTGTAGGCTGTGCTTTTTTTCAATGTATTGAAAAATGTTTCTTGTATTACTTGTTCAAGTCATCTATAATCTGATTACGCGGTAGTAAATAAACTGGAAAGCCGGACCTGTGTCGGGGCGGTATATCAAACACCTTGAAAGCTGCGGGGCTTTTATTGTGTGACTTAAAAGTACATACCTCCCGCTTAGATCATAATATGCTTTAACAGACACCTAACCAGCGGCCTTTTACAAAAGGGCTCAAAATATGTTTTATGGATTATAAAGAGTCATGTTGACTTAAGCGATTTCGATTTTTAGACTGTCACAAATTAAATAATGTATAACATAAATTCGTTTATTTGTATAGCGAATGGAGAAGGAAAATCCCATCGGATTTTTACTGAAGAAATGACAAAAGAAATGACCATCGGAATTTATAGTGCCTGATTAGTGAAATGGCCGATTTTTTATAGCAAATTGTTTTAATACCTAATTGGTTTTGTTAAAAAGAAGTAAGTAAACATAATTAATTAAAAAATTTTAGTAGTATGTAAAAAAAATTTTTTTAAAAAGTAATCTATTTTTAAAAAAGAAAATGTTTGAACAACTAAACATTTTATACACGAAAAGGAAATGTTTACATCAATATCTTTAATGTTTGTGATCACATTTGTATGACAGTTTTTACTAAATCCACCTACTTGTTAATAGAGAAAACTTGTAGATTGTTGATTGTAGGAGGGGTCCTAAAGGCTATGCATCCTCTCATGTACCTCGACCTATCAGATCTTTTGTGTATAACCCTTAATCTATTCGAGGCCCATGATTCCGAGACTTCCAGCAAAGTTTATCAGTTTTCTGCAGTTTCAGCGAAGTTCTTGCAGTAGCGGCAACTATCACTCTCTGTTTTGCCCATCTTTTTCAGGTGATACCGCAGAGGGCAGTGTCCTTGCATAGAAATCACACGACTTCTGGGTCTACTACTAAACCCTAATATCGCATTTCCGTTAAATATAACCTATCTGCTTAGTGCCCAGAATAGGGCCATATTCGACATTTTGGTAACTTTTTTAGAGAATATTAGTCCAGACCTTTAACAGTTATAACAACAAAAGTCTGTGGCAAATGGATTCTTCCAATGCCAAACCCACACTACATACACATAAATCTTCATCAAGATACATGCTTATTGTAAGTGAATTTTTAAAAGAATGCCTTATTTAAGATCTGAAATAAGTAAAACCATTTTTTGAGCAATAATTAATAATGTAAAGTCGCAAAAAAATGACAATCGCGTACATTGTTAAAAAAATAAAATATTTCTAATAAAAGTAGAACTTTTAAAAATTAGGTACCAAAAATAATAAAATAATAAATTTTGTCACTTTTTTCACACTATGTCAACATCTTCCGGAGTGCAACACTTTGATTTTAAAGAATAAATTTATTATTTCACCAGACAGAATTGGTGTATTTACAAGCTTTAAACACCAGAAAACCAACACAAAAAATTCCTTTAAAAATACCAGTTCAGTCATAAATACAAATCGACTTTAGTTTGTAGGTATGTAAATTTTCTTGTTCTCAACATACATAGGTATCGTTGTTAAAGTGTAAAACTCGGTAATAAAAGTTAATCACATTTTTACGATGTCAATAATTTGGTATAAGGAGCTGACAGGACTCTGTTCACTTTAGATCCAGGGCTTTGAAAGACATCTACATAACAATGACACGCTATTGTTAATAAAAAGTATATCACTTTGTAAGTTGAAAAACTTATTTGGTTTCTAAATATTTTGTCCATTACACAATTAGGTATTGTTTCACTATGACGTGGTATTCTACAAGTTCTAAAAGTTTTGATTAAAAGTAATGGCATATAAAGTTATGTTCAAAATCTGATATTATGAAGCTGTAGGTTTTGGATGACGCTGAGTTCAACTATAATGTTGTCCTGAATGTGGCACATATAACACCAGAAGTAGACGTCAACTTTGTTATTTTAAATAGAACCTAATATTTTTTATTTTATTTTCGAACTCTACATGAAATGTTAGATAAAATTTGTGAACCGTGTCCTTTATCAAAAATGAAGAGTTTTCGAGATATTTCAGTATTTCAAATTTTTTTAAAAACCTAGTCCACGTTGAATAACGATATCTTTATTAATAACGAATCTAGTCAAATTGTAACCAATAAACAACAAGCGCTTGCCCGTTAACTCATATGTCCAACTCATTGATATTTCATACAGGGTGTTTTAATCTTAGGCGCCAACATGCACAATTTAAATCAATTATAAGTACGGCGGAAAATGTAATAAAATATCTATTTTAAATAAACAACTTATAAATGATTAAGAATTGTTTTTAAATAAACAGGTATTTTAAGTAATATTTTTACTTTACAAAACTAAATCTCGAAAAAAAGATTTGATATTAAATAAGGTAAGGGATGCTCCTTATAATGTAACAAAAATGTTGAAAAGATACCGGTGGTTAGTCTATGCGAGTGCGCGGAAATTACAAAATTTCAAATTTTTATCTATACTTAAATTTGAGAAAAAAATTAAAACTTAACTTTACTTAACTTAATTTTACTCGCCACTTTTTACGGGTGATATCTCGGAAGGGCCGAGAAAGTTTTGTTATAGAAAAAATCCATCATAATTTCATAAGGGCAATCACCTCCTGAATTTTTTCACATGAATTTAGAAACACCCTGTACAAAAAAAACCTTTCTGAACACAATGTAGTTTTTTAAATGCTCACTTTGCTGCACCACAATTACAGTGCAACAGAAGTAGCTTGGCGTGCGAGAGATCACAAAATCTGCGCACAACGAAAACATTCGAATAACGATCCGATCGGCGACGACGAAATTTTCAGTAATCGTGAGTCTCAAGTACAATCGGAGGAAAAAGTTTACAAATGTGAAGTATATTTAGCCGAATATTACTTATTTTAGAGGCTAGTCGCCTCCTGAGCTACTTCCGTAGCACTGTACTAGTAATCGCTGACACATAGGAGTTAATGTAAATATGCTTCCGGTAAACCCTTTAAAGCGGCCTGTGTATTCTCTTGTTTGGCTTCTATTGGCTAAAAACGATATCCACGGAGTGGTAATTTTAATCAAGAAAATCGAAAAAAGTCACTCGGCAAATACGGTGCTTGTTGGACATTTTTTAGATTATTTGATTATTATTATTGTTTTTTTTATGATTGAGATGGCAGTGAAAAAGAATAATATGTTAATAAAAAAAGAATGACAGACAGTTGTTAATTTTTAAGATTGATGTCAATAGTTGTATTTTTGCAAAGTAATATATCAGTACGTTGGTTGAAAATACACTGATTTTATTAGATCCCACTGCAATCAGAACAAAAGAGATTAATATAAGAAACATATGGTCTGAGAAATTACAACAAATACAAACTCTTAAAATCCATCCTCCAAGGAAAAGTGTTTGGAAAGAGAGGGCCCGGAAGAAGAAGGATATCATGGCTCAAGAACCTAAGGACATGGTATTTAAAAACAACTACAGAACTGTTTAAAGCAGCAGTCAACAAGGTCATCAAAGCCAGGATGCTCGCCAATATTTGAAACGAATAGGCACTAGAAGAAGAAGAATGATCCTTCGAGCTATAAATTGAAAAGTCGGTGGAAGAAATGTCTGTAAGAAGAAGTGAAAGAAGAAATAAGGGTGCACCTCCTGAAAAATATGGAGAAGAAAGAGAAAATGGTGATCAACCTGAAAATGAAATGAAAACGAACCCTTCTTCTACAATTGCCGATGTTCGTGTTCCAATAAATTATCCGCAATCATATGGGGGAATAACGAAAACCAAATCTAGAGAAGTTTCGTCCAAAATGTCAAAAAATAGTTCCATGAGAAGACGTCAACTTGAAATCGAACTAGAAACCGAAAAACGCTTAATATAATTGGAAAGAAGGTTGATTTTAAAAGAAAGGCAATTGAAGAAGGCAGAATTAGAAGAGGAATACAGTAGTCGTTCGGAAGAAAGTTCCAAAAATAAAACGAAAAGTCAAACTACTAACAACTCAAACCGAAAAGGGGAAGATATACAAAAATGGATTAATGAAGTCGAAAATCCTATTGATGACATACCTGTTTTAAGTTTCAGGTCGGGCAAAGGTACTGTTTATGAATTTGCTCGAGGTGGTGAGACAGGGACAGGTGCTGGTCATAAAAAAAAGGGGTCCGTCGAGGAGAAGCTCACCAGAGAAGATCAAAAATTCTCAAAATTCTTAGCAAGGCAATCTATAAGTAAGGATCTCCCAATCTTTTTTGGAGATCCGACGGAATAGCTACATTTTCTAAGAGCTTTCAGAGAAACTACAGAAATGTGTGGATTCAGGGATAGAGAAAACATATCAAGGCTTCAAAAGTGTCTGAAAGGTAAGGCTAGAGAAACTGTTCAAGCTTTATTGTACTTTACTTTGAAGTCGAAGAAATTATAAAAACTCTTGAAAGTAGATTTGGAAAATGCGAGTACATTATTCAAGATTTGATAGAAAATGTACGAAGATTTGCACCTCTTAAAAACGAAAAATCAGAAACAGTAATAGATTTTTCCTATTCCATTAAAAATTTAGCTATTACAGTGACAAGTTTGAATAATCAACAGTATCTGTCAAATCCACAATTATTGAATGAAATAGTGCCAAAGTTGACGTCCAATCTGAAATTTGAATGGGGTAAACATCTAAATGCATGGAATAAGATTCACAGGGTGATCACTATTTCCGATTTTTCTAATTGGTTTTTAGGAGTTACTGAAGTTTTGAATTGTATTGTTTCCCCGGATGATGAGGATAAAAGAAAAAAGAAATATTTATGTATGACAACTGAAATTAAACGAGAAAAATTTGTCCTGTTTTATCTCGTACTAAGCTGGGATGTATCATACATGGTAACATTGCCTGCTTTCGAGGGCGAGTTGATAACGATTTTATTCTCCATATGAGCCACCAAGCGGATGATCTTCATGATTTGGTGAAGCAGTCTTTTTCCATGGAAGATGTGATAACGCATTTACTCTCCACACAAGCCATGAAGTTGATGATCTACATGAATTAGTCAAACAGTCATTCAAGCAAGATAACCTTGGAGTGAGAATCTACGAGGAAAAAATGTCTAAGGAAGAGATGAGAGCTGTAAGAATTTGAAAGAAACAGCAAAAACGATGGAAAATAGGACTTCTTTGGAAAGATGAGGTAATATTTGTCGAATCGAGAGCACTTGCGGTAAGTGGTATGAAGTCCATAGAGAGAAAAATATCGAAAGATCATGGATTCGCACAAAGTTATTTGAAAAAATTAGATGATTATTTAACAAAGGGTTATGCAGAAAAGATTTCCGATGATAGAATTCTGAATGAAAACAGTTGGTACCTCCCTCACTTTGGGGTTACTAATCCAAAGAAACCAGACAAAGTTAGATTGGTTTTTGATGTTGCTGCGAGGGTAAATGGAGTATGTCTAAATGATAATTTATTAAAGGGTCCTGATTTACTGAATTCTTTACCAGGAGTTATATTTAAATTCCGTCAAAAAAGGATAGCGTTCACCGGAGACATTCAGGAAATGTTTCATCAGATCCACATTAGAGAAGAAGACCAGAATGCTCAAAGATTCTTTTGGTGGGGTGAAGAAGGAAAACTTGAAGAGTACCGGATGAAAGTTATGATTTTCGGTACAGCATCATCTCCCACTTCGTCTACATTCATTATGAGGAAAAATGCAAGAGAATTTGAACAAGAGTTTCCTGAAGCAGTTCGAGTAATCGTTGAACAACATTACGTTGATGATTTTTTGGATAGTGTGGATTCCGTGGATGAAGCTGTGAAAATAATATCGGATGTCACAGAAGTACACAGAAGAGGTGGTTTCTTGGGTTCTTGAGTAATTTTTCGATTAAAGCTAAAATATTATTGCAAGACATTTGGAGAATGGGCTTAGAATGGGATGAAGAGTTAGTTGAAATAATAAACTTCTATAATTTGCAGCACTCACTTGCAGCTCGTGCTGCAAACTTTCGTACTCGTAGGAAATGTATGTCATTCCGTGCTCGTTGTGCAATATAATATTTCCTACGACCACATAGGAAAGTAACGTATATTGCACTATACAGTCACACGGAAAGTAGCATATATCCACAAGCGTGCGAAATACTTTACGCACGCGTGCGGAAAGTAACAAATAAAAATTTATTTACTTCTACTTAGTTGTAGATCTAAAGTTTTCAACAAATAATTAGGTAAAACGTATCTACCTCTATTAAAAATATTTCCATACAATACATTCATTATTACGCATACTTAAGTTCTTAATATTCGTATTCTTCAATTGATAAATTACTCATTAAAAGTTTTCACCGATATTAAAATGGGATATTAATTTCACACATATCGCTATTCAAATACACCTTTTACAACGCATTATTCAAAATTTAATTAATCTTGTAACAGCCGACCATAATTCCAGTTGAGCACATCTATTAGTAAACCATTGTAGCTTTTAAATTTTTTTCTCTGCCCACATCTTTGTGCACCATAATAGTGTTTCATTTTGTGTATACTGGCCATGGTGTGAAGCGGCCTTTGTAGTTCTATTGTGTTGGAAATGCCTTTGCGAAATCATTAAATAAAAATTTCACGCTAGAAGTTAAGCTAAGCGTGGGCCGTACTCACCTACCTTGACTAAGGTGATTTGAAAGGTAATAATGTGAGAAATCTGCTGCCATGTAAACAGATTATGTACTTTAAGTAGTAATTCAGTTCGGTCATTATAAATGGATATTACGATAATGGTTTTTACATTATGTATCAAGGTAGGCGTTGCTATCACACAAGATCTATGATGGCATCAACATGTATGTACGTGCCATAGCTACGGCACGGTGGCTTCTCAAAAAATGACATTTATATTTGTAGCTAGAAAGAATCTCTTCTCTGCTAATCCAACAATACTTTACAAAGCTTGAAAAATTATCACACAATTTAAATTCGCTTCGGAGCTATCTTTCTAGTGAAATTTTTTCTTCTTCTTCTTACCCTTAAATTCTTATTTACAAACTAATACTAATTTTGTTGTGTGTGTATACATATATTTTGTAAGCTCTTCATACATATAATTACGCCTTTTTGCCGTAGAGGTAGGCAGAGACCACCTACTTCCTCTTTTTACACACTTCTTTTCCTTCTACTTTCGTCAGAGCTCTTATAGATGCTCGTCGGTTGTTGGTACTCTTGACCTGGTCTATCTTCAAAACAATGTCGATCTGATCGAGATATGATCGCCGAGGACAACCTCTACCGACTTGCCCATTCACTCACCCCGTATAAATATGTTTTGTCAATCTTCTTTCATCCAACCTGTCTACGTGTCCAAACCATCTAAGCATTTCTTTATCTTTAAAACTACATCTTCTTTCGCTCTCTTATCTCAATGTTCTTCACTTTGTCCATCAGAGTCGCTCCGGCTATACTTCTTAGACTACTCATCTCCGCAGCATTATTCTTATTCTCATGCTTCTCCTGTCAAACCCAACATTCACTACCCTACACAAGTTTGGGGACCAGCACTTCCCTATTCACATGCTTTCTTACTTTTTAAATACCATTACTTTCGTCTTGTTTACATTTATTTTACCCTTTAATTATTAGGGGATCATGCATAATATTAATCATCGCCGGCAACTCCTCCTCCGATGATGCGAATATGAATAAAGGAGGGGTATTTGACGACCAAATCATTTATTCTCAATCCATACGTACTCTCTTTTAAATATTTTAAACAATCGTCTATGTATAAGTGAAACAGCCATGGCGAAGCCACACATCCCTGTCTCACACCTTTTTCGATTTTAAACTAGTCGGTTAAGCTCCGTTTATCCTGACACAATTAGTGAAATATAGTGAATATATATAGTGAAAATATAGACAATGTCTACCAAAATTTATTTATTACCACTTTGTAATAGGCCTTTTCCAAGTCTTAGAAAGCGTAATAGACCTTTTGACTTTTAGCCAAGAATTTTTTGACTGTCCCGTAATGAAAAGACCCGATCCATACGTCTCCTTTCTCTTCTAAATCCTGCTTGCACATACCATATCTTCCCATTAGTGTCATTCGTCACACTTTTAATCAATATATTTGCATACAGTTTGCCGACGATGCTAAGTAAACTAATGTACCTAAAATATTTTTGAATTTTCGAAAACTTCTTGATCCTTCAGATATTTGAATGTCTTTTCGGCTGTAATATGACTCGATAAATATACAACCATGCTTTTCTCTGGACACAATGTGTCAGTTGAGGGAAATAGTCTTCTGTTTGAACAAGATAAACAAAGCTGAAATACCGAACTGTAAGATTTTGAAAGAAACATTTGAAATATTTGGTCATAGAATTTTGAATTTAGTTAATACATCTTTAGAAAAAGAAACATTTTTTAATAATTTCTAAACGAGTACTATAATACCAACACCCAAAATAATAAATGCCATACTAGCAGATGACCTACGCGGTATAAATACGAGGGCGGTTTGATAAGTCAGTGACTTTTTGAATAAAACAAATTTTTTTTCGCAAATAAACATTTTATTTTTCTACATAATCACCTTTTAGCTCGATACATTTAGTCCAGCGTTTTTCTAATTTTTTCATTCCCTCCAAATAATAGGTTTTTTCAAAGCTCTCAAAATACGCGTTTGTTTCGGTAATGACTTCTTCATTCGACTCAAATCCCTTACCGCCCAGCCATTTCTTTAGGTTTGGAAACAGAAAATAGTCGCAGGGGGCTAAATCTGGAGAATATGCTGGATGGGGTAGCAGTTCGTATCCCAATTCGTGGATTTTGGCCATCGTGACTAGACAAGTGTGCACACGTGCATTGTCTTGATGGAACAGCACTTTCTTCTTCTTAGCCAAATACGGCCGTTTTTGCTTCAAATCAACGTCGAATCTGTTCAAAAGCTTTGAATAATATTCGCCGGTGATCGTTTTACCTTTCTTGAGGTAATCGATGTGAATGACACCGCATACATCCCAAAAAATTGTGGCCATGAACCTTGTTGGCTGACAGACTCTGTTCCGCCTTCTTTGGTCCACGTTCATCCCGAGCAACCCACTGATTCGATTGTTCCTTGGTCTCTGGCGTGTTGTGATGGATCCATGTTTCATCCACAGTAACAAAACGGCGCAAAAATTCGTCCGGATTACGGCTGAACATCGCTAAACACTCTTTTGAAGTGGTCACACGATTGCGCTCATGGTCGAGTGTGAGCAATCGCGACACCTATCTCGCAGAGAGTTTTTTCATGTCCAAATATTCGTGTAAAATATGATGTACCCGTTCAGTTGAGATACCTACAGCATGAGCCAACTCACGCACATTCATTCTCCGATCATCCAATATCATTTCATGGATTTTATCGACGATTTCCGGCGTGATCACTTCTTTTGTGCGACCTGGACGTTCGGCGTCACTAGTGCTGGTACGACCACAACGGAATTCTGTAAACCACTTCTTAACCATTGAAAATGATGGTGCCGAGTCTCCGTAGTATTTATCAAGTCTTTCCTTAGTTACAGTGATGGATTTTTTACGTAAAAAGTAATGCTTAATCAGCACACGAAATTCACTTTTTTCCATTTTCGTAAAAATTCACGAGGTTGTCTGCTTTGAACGGCTATCAAACACCAACTGCACGACGTAGCTTGCTCAAAATTAGAAAGTTGCCCACTGATAGATTATAGTTGACGGCAGCACTGTTGCATTTGGAGTAACTGCGCGGGAAATTCTAAAAGTCACTGACTTATAAAACTGCCCTCGTACACTTCCCACACTTGAGAAAGTCCTTGAAATTGCAGTTTACTTAACAAACAGTTAATGAGTTAACCATAATAAAAATAACTTTTTTATGGAATACCAATCCGGTTTCAGAAAAAATCATTCCTGTGAAACAGAAATTTAGTACACGATCACAGACTGAAAAAAACTTGTTGATCTAAAAAAAATCGTTGCTGCATTTCTTTTAGATCCGAAAAGAGTATTCGAGACCATCGATAGGAACATTTTAGTTGAAAAACTGAAATACTATGGTGTAGGCATGTGCGGTATAGTATACCTAACCAAATTAAAAAACTTTGTATCTGAAGAATGTACTGTGAATATTGGTGTTCCACAGGAAAGTGTATTAGGACCTCACAGCAGTAACGGTTTTCTTCGTAACGGACGTTGGTGGCCTCCCCACTATCTCAGCGTCCTCCAGACTTAAATATAGACGTACGATGTGGAGAATCATTACCTAGTGCAAGAGTCATTTCTTCTGAGCACTGTTCTAGGTTTAAACCACGTAAAACTATCAGAATATTATTTCGTCACTAAGCACGCTCTTTAAACAATCACTACTGATAAACAACTGAGTATGAACACGTCTCAACATGCACCAACACTCCTGCGCCTCGTAGTTGCGTTATATTGCAAAACTTTTCTAATTCCCTTTGTATTATTTAATTTTTGTTAAATCAAAATAAATCGTCTAAACCGGTGGTAGCAATCGATTGTAGGGATTAATGATTCTGCTAAATATGCCAACTCTATGTGAATCACCGACAAACTTGTTTTACCTTTTGGAGCTGCTTTTTATCTTTCTGATATCTTTTTTATCTTTTAATCTCTTATTATTATTTATTTATTAAAGACATTGTCAATTTTACGAAAGTATTTATACAATATAATCACAGTATAAATTGTCCTACTTACTATTTAATTTAACTAACACATTGGCTAAATGGACATTGCGTCATTACTCGGCCATATAATAATAAAAAAAAACTAACACATAAAGTACTAATATTTATATATATTATATACTATTTAATACATATTGCAATTATTCGGCTTCTTTTGAACTACCAATTGTAAGGAACATCTTGAGATCGTCAGCAAACAGAACAAATTTAATATGAAGGATAATACAATCTATATCATTAGATAATAAATAAATTAAATAATATCTATCCTAAATGAGATCATTGAGGTACTCCTAAAGTTACTGTAACCGGCATCGAAAAAGAGTTTCCATATTTAACACATTGTACTCTTCTATTGAGATAACTTCGAATCCATTCCGAGACTTGACCATTTATACCAATAACATTGCGATTAATAGTTCATGATTTACACAATCAAATGCTTTCGCTAAATCTGTATAAATGGCATGGAACTGTTTCTTATTCTCTAAATCATTTATAATGTAATCTATACATATAACATGCTTTGTTCTGAATGACTGACAGACGGATCAACAGCCTAAACCGCTGATCATAGAGACCTGAAACTTGGAGGGTGTGTTCTTTGTATGACGTAGGCATCCAATAAGAAAGGATTTCAAAATTCTACCCCTAACGGGGTGAAAATCGGGGGCGACGTTTGTAACGGACAACGCGATTCCTTGGTCAATTCTACTTAAATTTTGCATAAACATTCTTTAACAGAATTGATGTAAGACGTGTTTCGTATTTTATCAAAACTCATCGCCTAACGGGGTTAAAAAGGTGTAGAAAGTTATTTTGGCAGTGATTTGCATCAAAGTGATATCGATACTTCTTAATGCTTTTGATTTAAACATTTTATTTTGACACATGTTTAAAAACTCAATCCGATTTTATTCATTTATTTATGTGAATTCACATGAAAGCTTGGTGTAATGCAATACTCTTTAAAATTGGAATGTTAAATATATTTGTGGCCTTCAGTGACAAAACTGAGCCTTACCAAAAATATAAAAGTCCATCTTAGGGGAGATGTTACTGCCAGACAGTTCTCAGACCTATTGCTTAAAATAAGGAATGGTGATTTCCCGGAACTGGATAATAATATAATTCTTCCTACAGAGTTAGGTACAATTGTTTCCACTGTAGAAGAGTTTATAGCTAAAATTTACCCAAACATT
Organism: Agelastica alni; assembly: GCA_950111635.1. Taxonomy (NCBI): domain Eukaryota; kingdom Metazoa; phylum Arthropoda; class Insecta; order Coleoptera; family Chrysomelidae; genus Agelastica; species Agelastica alni. Next base: position 61,205,113 of record OX467710.1, on the reverse strand, counting down.
AATAATATTCACGATAAATTTGCAGAATGGTTATGCGAGCGTGCCATCCTAACACCAAAAAACGAACAAGCCTCAGTCATAAATGAAATACTTTTGAAATTATTCGAAGGGGTCGAATATCAATATAAATCCGTCGACTCGGTGATGCCATTCATTATCAGGTCGATTTCCTGAATACACTGAAGCCTCCCTGTCTCCCAACTAACATATTAAAATTGAGAGTTGGCGCGCCAATTATGTTGCTGTGCAATATAAATCCACCAAAATTATGCAATGGCACCAGATTGCAAGTGAAAACATTGCAATGCAATGTAATCGAGCCAACTATACTGACAGGTTGTTTTCGAGGAGAGTCTGTATTTATTCCAAGGATTCCCATAACACCTTCAGATTACCCCTTCGAATTCAAGAAAGTGCAGTTTCATATCAAAGTCTGCTTCGCCATAAACATAAATAAAGCTCAAGGTCAAACTCTTAAGGTAGCGGGAGTAGACTTAAAAGCCAGTTGTACGTGGCATGCTCCAGAGTAAGCGAACATGGTAGGCTGGTGCTTCTAGCACCCGAACGAAAAACAAATAATATTGTTTACAAAGAAATACTAAGGTAGGTGTAGAATTTTGATTTCGTTGTAAAAAGATAATACCCCCGTGTCACTTTCACCAGATCAAAGGCCGAGCTTTAGTCCGGTCAATTTAGACATTCGAAGTTACATAAAGTCCCAACAAGCTGAATTTCTGTAAAGTTGTTCAAAACATAATTATAAACAATGTCTAGAAGTTCCCCATCATTCCCCTGTAAGGAAAAAATTTAATTCAAGGTCAAAGGTAAAAAAAAATGAGTTTTTCGCGATTTTCAGCAAAACAGTAAGTTTTATCATAAAAGTACCTTAGACAAAAATTGTAGATCATAAAATTATCTATAAAAAATGTATCAATACTTTTTTTCTTTTGAGCCACCGTTTCTGAGATATAACGATTCAAAAAGTTATAAAAGTTGTTATCGTCATAATATGCACACGTTTCCACGCCACCTATGAGGTAGTGTACTTAGCGCGTTTTTTTTAACGTGGTTTCCCCAGTAGGCTTACTCCACGGGTCAGTTGTGATCCTGTTTAATGTAAAACTATTGCAAAATAACGGAAATTTTCAAAGATTGGGAAAGATAAAAGCGATGTAAATGAAAAAAAAGTGTTGAAGTTTATTCGTCTTATTCGTAAGTTTCAAATTCTTGTTCTTCTTCTTGATCTTCTTCTTGTTCTTCTTCTCCTGCTTCTTCTTCATCTTCATTTTGGATGCAAGTAAATTGCGTCAATAGCGATGTATCGCATGATACTTCGTCGGAGTCAAACGAATCCTTCATTGTTTGTGATTCAAAATTAGAGCACGACCGGCCTTGACAATTTGTGCATGCCAAAGAACAAGACAGTCCGACTTTTTTGCAACCACATTTAGCACTGCATCCCTTTTTGCAGTTGCAAAAAATAGTGTTCAGCAGTTTTTCCGGCGCAGGTGGAAGTAAAGTTTGAACTGGCTCTAATATATTGTTGACCAACTTCCAACCCCAGTCTGTAGGGTCTAGCTGATAACCAAGCCACACTTGAACTTGATAATATACTCGAAAAAGATGTTGGTGAGCAGCAACTGAGGTTGGAGGAAGACAAGCTAATTGAACTTGTTTTTTATTTTTAGTATTTTTAACGAAACATGCATATCGATGCTTATCTAAACAGGTAGTTTTTTTAGGAGCTACAACTTTTATAACTTTTTGAATCGTTATATCTCAGAAACATTGGCTCGTAAGAAAAAAAGTATTGATACATTTTTTATAGATAATTTTATGATCTACAATTTTTGTCTGAGGTACTTTTATGATAAAACTTACCGTTTTGCTGAAAATCGCGAAAAACTCATTTTTTTGACCTTTGACCTTGAATTAAATTTTTTCCTTACAGGGGAATGATGGGGAACTTCTAGACATTGTTTATAATTATATTTTGAAAAATTTCACTGAAATTCAGCTTCTTCGTGTTCATAAAATATAACAAAATGTTATTATCATATTATTTTATTCATGTTTATTTAACCTCCAAATCCCTACACTATAATAAAAATTGTTATATTTTATAAGTATTCAAACATAATAATTTATATGTTATTACTAAAATTATAACAAAGTTAATAACGCAAAAAACTAATTAAAAAATCTATTAGAACCATTTTCGACTTCTACGTGGACAAAGTAGCGGGCAAAAGCTAGTTTTGGTATAAAATTAAAATAGTACAAGTAGATTATGTGTCACTACTGTATTAAATTGCAACAATTTTTGCTACGACACGATGTATTTATTCTCTCTCCTGTATACAATAAAAACGCCGTAACCATTTTTATTTATAAGGTTATGTTATGATGTACACAGCCGATAAAAAATGTGCTTTTATGTTGGGGAAATTGAAATTAAAAATTATAGTTAAAGGTGTGAAGTTTTACGATCTTTTTTAAAACAATACATGAACATTAAAGATACAATCAAATTTACGCCTATCGATGACAACTCCACCTTATTTTCAGTTATTGTTTTTATTGTTCTTCACAATTGTTTATAATTTAGCGTATCGTTTTGATATTAACATCTTACACACCTTTTTGTCTTTAATGTTAATAAGCCGAGTACATTCGTAAGAAAAAATTACAAAGTTCGCTGATGGATAGATGGATACCTAAATTACGCTTTTTTATAGTTAATGTTTATTAAGGCTCATTTTCACGATAATAGTTTCTACGATAATTACCGTCGTGACAGAAACTATCGCAGGAACTATCACCATATAAATTACTTGATAGTTACTACCGCACTATCTCGTCGGGCTACACCCTTGCAAAACAGGGGGCCGAATCTGCGTTCACTGAACCAGAACCGGTTTTTGGAGCCACTACAAGTGCCGCCAAAACAATTATTTTGGAATGGGCGAAGAGGAAAATACTCACGTACTGGTCCGATATACCAGGGTTAACTCACTCGACGGTGATCCTACCTAAACCCTCGAGAAACACAACTAAGCAGATCTTAGAATGGATGGTTCCTGACATGCTAGCCACAAAAATACACGTAGAAAAGTCGTTTGAAGTCCTCTTTCCGAAGAGAGACGAATGGGTGAGGGGATAAATCCTCTTTCCAGAGACTGAATACGTAATGTACACAGATGGCTCAAAAACCCCAGATGGAGTTGATGCCGGTGTTTTCAGAAAAGCAGAAAACCAAAGATTGAAATATCTACCAGTCTTGGCAGGTATGCTACAATATTTCAGGCTGAAGTCTTTGCTATCGAATTGTATGCAAGAGAGCTGACCAACAGACCTCTAGAAAACAAAAACATGAGTATAGTATCAGACATCCAGGCTGCTTTAAAAGCACTGAGCTCCAACAAGATAAATTCTAAACTTGTAAGGAATTGCATCGAATCCTTAGAGTATCTTGGTGCGAACAACAGGTGACCATACTGTGGGTACCTGGGCACCAGGGAGTGGAGGAAAAGAGATAAAGCCGACACCCTTGCAAAACAGGGGACCGAATCTGCGTTCACTAGACCACAACCGGTTTTTGGAGTCACTACAAGTGCCACAAAAACAATTATTTCGGACTGTACGGAGAGGAAAATACTAACGTACTGGTCCGATATACCAAGGTTGACTCACTCGTAGGCGTTTCTACCTAAACCCTCAAAAAACACAACTAAGCAGATCCTAGAATGAAGCAGAAATGACCTGCGACTTCTAACGGGACTGCTTACAGGACACTATCGTCCAAGATATCACCTCGGAAGGATAGACCTGAATCAACAAACGGACTGCCGGTTTTGCTGCGTGGAAGACGAAACTGCTGAACATATACTATGTTTATGCCCCGGCCTGGGAAGAATAAGGTTTAACGTATTTGGTACTACCAAACTAGAATCTACTGATTTTAAGAAAATTTCACCCCATACAACCATAAACTTCGTGAGAAGGGCTGGATTGTGCGGTGGACTGTAACCTCTTGGGGTGAGTCACAATAGGCCTACTAAAGGTCGCAGTGGAGAGGCGACCTACGCCACACTCACATGATACCTAACCTAACCTATCTCGTCGGGCTAGATAGTTGGAAGTACTCTCCCGGTAGTTTAGGAACTTTCACGACTACTTTTGCCGTGAATACAATTTATAACAGTAAAGGGCGAGCTAAAAAGTTGTGAGATCCATGTTATACAAAGTTGGTTAATTTATTCAGTCCCTACTTAAGGGTCCTTATGTCTTAAGTTATTACGTAATTAGCTAACCTAACAACATCTTCATCATAAGCCCCTCGACGTCCACTGCTAGACATAAGCCTCCTCCAGTGTTTTCCATTCTTCTCTATTTGCACGGTTCCAATCAAGTTTGTGGTTATTCGCCTTATATCATCCGTCCATCGGGTTGGTGGTTCCCTACACTTCTTTTGTCAACTCTAGGTCTCCATTCTAATAATTTCTTCGACAACCTCCCGTCCTTTGTTCTAGCTACCTGTCCAGCCCATCGCAATTTCAGCCTTGTAATTCTTTCTATTATGTCTTGGACTCCCGTTTTGCATCTCAAATCCTTGTTTCGGACTCTGTCCCTCAGGCTCACACCTATCATTGCTCTCTCCATTTTTCCTTGTACTACCTGTGATTTTGTTATGGTTGCCTTTGTCAGTGTGAGAGTTTTTGCTCCATACGTGATCACTGGTAATATGCATATGTTAAAAGTTTTACGTTTTAGACTGATAGGTATATCACTTTTAAGTACGTTTCGTAGCTTTCCAAAAGCAGCCCATCCCAGAGAGATTCTACTTTGAAGCTCGTTCGTCTGATTATCCCTGCCGATACTGATTTTATAACCTAGATACGCTGTTTCTATGTTTGTTTCGTTTATTTCTATGTTTTACTGGTCACTAAGTTTGTCAATATTTTTTTATTAAAGTTTATACTAAGACCCACTCTTTTTGCAGCTGCGTGTAGTTCTCTTAACACATCTCCTATTTTTCCTTAATTGTCCGAGATAATAACGATGTCGTCATCGAATCTGAGATTACTGAGATATTCTCCATCGACGTTAATTCCCTTGTCCTTCCATTCAAGAGATTTAAAAGCATATTCCAATGCAGCATTGAAAAGTTTCGGCAACATGATGTTGCCTTGTCTTACTTCACTTTTATATATATATATATATATATATATATATATATATATATATATATATATATATATATATATATATATATATGTATATATTTTGTGTTGGCGTAAAGTTGTACTATTGTACAGCAACTGTCTTGTAGATGTTGTTTATTAGTTTGGTTAATCTGTAGTCTACCCGGTATTGTTTTAGTTCTTCAAGTGTTGGGTCCAGTTCTACAGTGTCAAAAGCTTTCGAAAAATAATAATAACATCCTATAGTGACTATTTTACTCATCTTAAAATATTCACATAATCTAACCAATCGCAAAATTATCGATTTCAGCTACTATCTGAGACTGGTAAATTTTGTTGAATATCATAAACTTATTCCTAGCTGCCAACATGGCTTCAGACAAAAAAGATCGACTTCAACTGCAATAAACGAACTCTGCGAAGACATATATATGCATCTCAATAATAAACAATTTCCTGTTGTTCTATTTTTCGACCTAAGCAGAGCATTCGACACAGTGAACCATAATCTATTGCTGGAAAAACTGTACCGAATTGGAATCAGAGGAGTTGCAAATGATTGGGTGGCATCATACCTAAAAAACAGATCTCAGATAGTGGTTATTGACTCGGTGAAATCGAAACCTGCTTCTGTGTCAATGGGGGTTCCCCAAGGTTCAACTTTGGCTCCACTTTTTTTTATAATATTTATGAGTGACATAGAACTCTCCAGTGTATTGGTATTTTTTCATTCTTTAGTGCAGTATATGTGCAAAAGTTTCCTCATATTTGGCATCAATGGTTTGGTCTCTCAGTTTAATTTTGTTCATCTGTTTTATGAGCCGACAATGCCCTGCCAGAAGCCCAATCATAATTCTGGTTGATTGCCTATTCTGGGTTAAAGGTAAATTTTGGCGAAGGTTCTTTATTGATATCTTTGGCCTACCTAATTTTCATTGACTTTTTCACCATTTTTAATATTTCTTTTTTATCCAATTACCTTCTGTTTATACGTTTTTTGAAGCGCTTTTCGCTATACCATAAAAGGGTTCCGTGCCAAATGGGGCACATTGTGCTCGTTCTCAAACTAACTGGTTAGCTTTCTCATTTGCCTGTATGGCCTGGTACAAAAGCTAAAGACAGTCGTTTCAAATGCCCAACTTCAAACAATCTTAGACAAGTTTGAAGTTAATTTGCATTAAGCTGTTTGTTTTTATAGCCGCTTGACTGTAAAAAAACCTTTGGAAAAATTTTATTTATCTAAAAGACAGATTACCATTTATGTTTAAAAAAAATTAATTAAGCACTATTGTCAAAGAAATGACATACATATAAACATAAATATAGTCACGCCTTTTTCCCGTAGGGGTAGACAGAGACCACTTCCTTTCACTTGCTACGGTTCTGACACACATCTTTTGCTTTCTCTACTTTCATTAGTGCTCTCATACATGCTTGTCGGTTGTGGGTAATCTTGGCCTGGCCTTTTTTCAAAACAATGTTGATCTGATTAAGATATGTTCGCCGAGGTCAACCTCCACCGACTTATCCATTCACACTCGCATTATAAATTTGTTTCGTCAATCTTACTTCATCTGTGAAAAAGAAGTGTGGGCCGCCGTAATATTTCCTGGTTTAAAAATCTACGCCAGTGGTTTGGAAAAAGTACCAGTAAATATTTCCGCGCAGCTGTAAATAAAACTATGATTGTTAATATGCTGTGCAATATGAGAGCCTATGATCGACAAGCGATCACGGCACCTTTAAAAGAAGAAGAGCGTGTTTGAATGAGAATTTTCTTTTTCGAAGAAGTTTTTGTGACGGTGTCTGATGTACTCCGTGATTGTTTCGATTTTTATTTATCTAAAAGACAGATTACCATTTATGTTTATAAAAAATTAATTAAGCACTATTGTCAAAGAAATGATAAACATATAAAGATAAATATAGTCACGCATTTTTCCCGTAGGGGTAGGCAGAGACCACTTCCTTTCCCTTGCTACGGTTCTGACACACATATTTTGCTTTCTCTACTTTCATCAGTGCTCTCATACATGCCCATCGGTTGTTGGTACTCTTGACCTGGCCTTTTTTCAAAACAATGTTGATCTGATCGAGATATGTTCGCCGAGGTCGACCTTTACCGACTTGTCCATTCACGCTGGTTTTATAAATTTGTTTCGTCAATCTTCCTTCATCTATTCTTTCTACATGTCCAAACCATCTAAGCATTCCTTTATCTATCTTTGTAACCACATCTTCTTTTACACCACATTGTTTCCTTATCTCAATGTTCTTTACTTTATCCAACCAAGTCACTCCGGCAATATTTCTCAGACTTTCATCTCCGCAGCAATAACCTTGTTTTCATGCTCCTTCTGCCAAACCCAACATTACAACCAACCATACATAAGTATAGATACTCCAGTATAGATAGTATACTTCAGTTTATTTCATTAACAATTTTTTAATTCATTTTGTAAAAAATTAAATAAAATGGTTGACGATTGCAGATATTAATAATATAAAAGTTCGCATTTAACCGCATTGTGTAAAATAAATTAAAGCCGACAGTTAAACTCGTTTTTACTGTTAATATGAATCACATGTAATTAGAAGTTGTTGATGAAAAGACCATTTCGAATTTACAATATTACTTTTCTCGTAAACTTTACGGATCGTTAAATCTAAGAAATGAATTATCATTCGTATTCGAATTGCGATTGTACAAGCATTTGTTAAACAATAGGATTTATAACTATTGTGATTAATCTAGCAACCTGCAATGTTTGATGACTTAATAGATTTATTAGTGTACACATTAAAAAAAACAATCCCTAAATGAATGTCTAGATAAAATGGGACATATTAAATAAAGGTTATGGATATGATTCCTTAGATATGTTGGATCCTGATACATTATTTAACAGCTGACAACCACCAATCACCAATGACAATATTCAGGATCCAACGGACCAATGAGGAAGCTGCAATAAAACAGCTTTTGATAGTGATGGTCTGCGATGGTCGCAGAGAAAGCATAGTCTTCTATCCGCGTATAATGGCTATTATTGTTTTGGATGATTCCAAAACTCGCCTGCGGCTCGTTTCGAAATGTTCATCCTCGAAAATAAAAGCCATCATTATACGCTCGTTGAAGAATATACTGTTCTCTACGACCATTGGATTCTACAACAATTACATATGCTTTATCTATTGATAAATCCAACGGACCAATGAGGAAGCTGCAATAAAACAGCTTTTGATAGTGATGGTCTGCGATGGTCGTAGAGAAAGTATAGTCTCTATCCGAGTATAATGGCTATTATTCTTGTGGATGATTCCAAAACTCGCCTGCGGCTCGTTTCGAAATTTTTATCCTCGAAAATAATAGTGATCATTATACGCTCGTTGAAGAATATACTGTTCTCTACGACCATTGGATTCTACATATGCGTTATCTATTGATGAATGTATATGATTCCTTAGGTATGTTGAATCCTGATACATTATTTAACAGCTGACAACCAATCAGCAAGATCCTGATATATTATTCAACAGCTGACAACCACTTTCTTTATTCAGAATCCAACAGGCTGAGACCAATTAGAAAGCTGCAATAGAACAGCTTTTTCATGAGTGGGCTCTGCTCCTCTAACTCGATATCGCGAATGTCATGTTCATTCTGATGAACTGCCATCTCGACTTTTCGGTTACGACAATAACATGGAGAATTTACCGAGTGATAGTGATGGTCTGCGATGGTCGTAGAGAAAGTATAGTCTTCTACTCGCGTATGGGGCTGTATGGGGTCGGCAGGGTAAATCCTGCCTGTCGTAAGAGGCGACTAAAAGGATAACCGTAGGTGGAAGATGGTCTCATCGCCCGGTGAAATACCACCATATCGACTTTGTGTGCTGTGAAATGGATCATTCCATGTTTCAGTGTTCGGTCGATACTTTCCGGTCTCCCTCTTTCCTTTTCCCCAATTCCTCCTTTATTTTCAGGTGCATCCTAATAGTAATAATGATGAAGTCTCCTAGAGTAAAACACTCCGGAAGCAAAATACCTCTCCATTCGGATTTCCGGGCGAGAGGTACTCGAGGGGACTCAACATTAAAGATTAATTTTTGCAACATCCGTGGACTCAACAAGAACATCAATGACGTCCACCATCACCTACAGACGAAAAAACCGGATATTCTGGCTCTAACAGAAACAGAAACTCGTCCACCAACAAGGTCCATATGCTTTGTCCAGGTTACGAACTCCATTCTCGACTCAGGTTCAAAGGTGGAGTCTGCCTTTACGCTAAGGCTAACCTTTCATGCCAGCGTGAAGAGAGTTTGGAACCGAAAGACTTTGATGTGATGTGGTTTAAGCTATCTGATACCAAAGTGACTAAGTTCCTCTTCTGCCTTTACCTATCACCTAATGAACCTTCATATAACAACCTCTTTGAGTTTTTATCACTTAATTTGGACTACATTCAGGAGAACCATCCAACAGCTGAAACCATAATCATGGGGGACTTTAATGTACATAACGCTGCCTGGCTCAAATTCTCTAACAAAACTGATGATGCAGGTCGTCAAGCTGAGGCCTTCGCCATCACTCATGGTCTAGAACAACTGGTCGAGCTACCAACCCGCATCCCTGATGTCAACAACCAGGCTGCCAATACACTAGATCTTTTCCTCACCACCAATCCTGACCCGTATAGAATAGAAGTTTGTGCCCCACTTGGAAACTCTGATCACACCCTCATCTCTACAACATGCTCTTTCCATTTACCATCGAGCAGCACAATACCACCCCGTCTCATGTGGCATTACAATTCGGCCGACTGGGAGGGTCTTCGTATGTTTTTCTCAGCGTTTCCATGGAAGAGAGTTTGTTTCTCCTCAGTAGATCCAACACGATGTGCTGAGACAATTTCTGAAATCATCATGTTGGGGATGCAAACTTACATACCGAATACCGAAAGAAGAACATCATCCGATAAGACCTGGTTTAACAGAAACTGCTCTAGAGCTGTGGCTTCCAAACAGGCAGCATACCATCGATGGCAAAAAAATCCGGGACCTGAGACCAGAGCAGCATATGTTGAGGCTAGAGGCATATGCAAAGAGACAATAGAATGTTTAAAAGATGCTCATAATGCCAAAATAAAATCAAAACTTGTTGAATGTCCTAACGGATCCCGTTCATTTTGGTCTTTCGCCAAAGCTGTGGGAAGAAACTTCACTTCCAGCTCTTTTCCTCCCCTAACCAATAAAGATGGAACACTAGCAACGACTGCCCAGGAAAAAGCCAATATCTTTGCGCACCTATTTGCTGGAAATTCCACTCTGGATTCTTCGGGAAAACAACCCTCGAACATTACACCTATTGACAGTTACATGCCCGAGATCACCTTTCGCCAACGTACTATCAGAAAGATTTTGCTGGGTCTCAACACCAACAAAGCCTGTGGATCTGACGGAATCCCGCCAATTGTTCTCAAGAAATGTGCCCCCGAACTAACACCTGTTCTTTGCAAGTTGTTCAACCACTCTTACAATTTGGTAGTATTTCCGTCCAATTGGAAAATTGCAAGAGTACAGCCAGTCCCTAAAAAAGGCAAAAATACCCTACCTAGCAACTACAGACCTATCGCACTGCTATCTATTATTTCAAAGGTCATGGAAAAAGCCATCAACATCGAGCTCATGAAATATCTGGAAGACTCAGGAATTATCAATGATAGGCAATATGGCTTCCGCCATCAGAGATCGACTGGTGACCTGCTCGCATACGTCTCACATATATGGCAGCTATCTATTGAAAAGTATGGAGAAACTTTAGCTGTGGCATTAGATATATCCAAGGCGTTCGATCGAGTGGCACCAGGGACTCCTCGCCAAGCTTCCATCTTATGGCTTGCCCCCTCAGCTGTGTTCTCTGCTTGCTAGTTTTCTCTCAAACAGGTCTCTCCATGTAGTGGTCGATGGAGTTTCATCTGACACTCTACTCATAAATGCTGGTGTTCCGCAAGGATCCATTCTAGCACCAAAACTATTTTTACTTCACATCAACGACCTATTGAAAGCAACTTCATGTCCCGTACACAGCTTTGCCGATGATAGTACCCTCCATACCGCTTTCTCTTCCAGGGCCCCTATATCAGCCCGTGAAACTAGAAATGAACGAGGAAGAAATGTTAACAATATAAATATGGACTTAGCAACAATTCTCGAATGGGGATCCAATAACTTTGTAGAATTCAATGCAAACAAAACACAAGCATGTCTTTTCTCTAGAAAAGCCGATCTCACTGTGCCTAACATAACTTTGTCAGGAGTAACCATACCACTGAAGTCATCCATATCGATGCTTGGTATTACTATCTGCAATAACCTTTCCTGGGAAAATCACGTGAGGTCCATTGCCAAAAGTGCATCCCAAAAACTTGGTTTTTTGTTTCGTGCCAAGAGTTATTTCACCTCCAGTCAGCTGCTTATGATCTATAAGGCACAGATCCGACCTGTACTGGAGTACTGTTCCCATATTTGGAGTGCAGCACCTAAACATATCCTGAAGCTACTGGATTCTGTCCAAAAAAGGGCAATTCGTCTCGTCGGTGATGCCTCGCTTACAAACTCGCTCACTTGTCTGGAACACCGTAGAAAAGTTGGCGATTTGTCTCTATTTTATAGATATTTTCATGGGCGATGCTCTTCTGAAATATCAACAATCGTTCCTCCTTTGGCAGTCTCTTCGAGATTAACCCGTCAAGTTCAGTCTTCACACCCCTTCGTGGTCACTTTGGAGACCTGCAGAACATCACTTTCCAAAGACTCATTCATCCAACGAATTGCGAGGCTTTGGAACTCATTGCCTAGGGAGGTGTTCCCCGAGGCATACAACCTCCAGAAATTTAAGAAGAACGCCAACTCCTACCTTCTTTCCCTTGGTTCCCACGATGTTCTCTGAACATTACAGGATATCCCTTTTCGTGGGAACCAGAACATAAAAAAAAAAAAAATAATGGCTATTATACGTTCGTTGAAGAATATACTAATATTTGCTGACTACAAAAATCATTGTTAATTTTAATTAAATAATGATTTTTGTGTATTTGTTTTTTCATTTTCATTAAAAGGTAATATTTTTGAACAATAAATTTCCACAAAATTATGAATTTAACTTGTTTGCTCTAATAATAATTTAATTTATTTAATTACAACATAATAAATTCTATTTAACGCATGAATTAGCAGTATTAATTAACAGACAACTGCTATTCAAACAAAAAACAAAACAAATAAGTAAATATTTGTTATTGTTTTTTGTTAGGTACAGTTATTATCGACGATGTCTATGCACACAAAAGTGGTTGTTTGTGTAAATGGATGTATGTTGCTAAGTTAATATGTGTTTTAAAAATTGTAAAGTCCCTTTGTACAACGATAAAAGCCTCTTGTGGTACTTATTGTCACAGCCAAGTAATTAACTTTTAACAACAATTTGTCATGGAAAGAATCCGCAGTAAAAGAAAAAACTAAATACAATCAATAAATGTCCGTTTGAGTTACGCAATTGACTCTCTTTTGTTGATTTCAAATCTTTATCGTCTATTTCAATTGAGTTTTATTATTAAATTATATGAATGACCCTGTAATATAGTGGTTTTAAAAAAAGTGATGAAAATATCAATGTCATGTCAGTATTAAATAAAAAGGAAACGTCAACCTACATCCAGAATACATTCTATGGAAAAAAGAGGCAAACCAGCTACTTACAAAATAAAACCATCAGTATCATAGTACCGTTAATTTACAGAAGAAAAGGCTAATCTTAAAAAATAAGAAGAAAGTATGACTTTGACATTGAGCAGAGGTTGTTGGCAAAGAAACAAATGAATGCGGTCCTGCATAACTTTATGAGCAGCCAGAACATATAAAAAAAGGCACGACTAAATATGCATAGAGGAGTGCTAGTCCCTAAACTTATGTACGGTAGTAAAGATCAATGCTGCGGAGATGAATAATCTGAGATAGTATAGCCGGAGTGACTCTGATGGATAAAGTAAAGAATAGTGTGACAAGGGAACATTGTAATGTGAAAGAAGATGTGGTTACAAAGATGGATAAATAAATGATTGAATGGTTTGGACACGTAGATAGTATGGATAAAAGAAGATTCACGAAAGAGCTTTATAAGGCGCGTGTGAAGGGGCAAGTCGGTAGAGGTTGACCTCGGCAAACGTATATCAATCAGATCAACATTGTTGTGAAGGCCAGGTCAAGAGTACCAACAACCGACGAGCATATATGAGAGCACTAATGAAAGTAGATGAAGCAAAAGATGTGTGTAAAAACCGTAGCAGGTGGAAGGAAGTAGCCTCTGCCTACTTCTACGGGAAAAGGCGTGACTACATGTGTGTATGCATGAGAAGAATAAGCAAGAGCCTTAGTCCAATAAAAAGAAAAATAGAAAACTATCTTAGCTTGCAAGATTTAAAAAAAGAGTTATGAAAAACCGAATTTAAAGAATAAAATTGATGCAATTGTCAAAATAAATGATAATCTTGTTTTTGATTGGATAAATAATTTTCCAGAATCATCTGAGGTCGATGAAAATGTGAGTTATCCAGAAAAGTTCAAATAATGATCGGAATGCTATGTGATACTTTCCTTAAAGTACATATTTCAGTCAAAGATACAGGATCATCTCAGAAAAATTTGGTTAAAATTGAAGCCCGAAAAGTCTTAGAAAAAGACTCCTTATTTTGATGGAAATCCCCAAGATTGTCTACTTTTTTAAAAAACTTTGTACTTTTTTTTCAATATTTGAATAAAGATATATTTTATTTAAACTACAAAAATGTTTGAAGGGACTTGCGAAGTCGACCATTTCTGGAATGATGTAGACATCAAACGTGAATCTAGTTATGAAAACACTTTAAACTAATTATGGTAGGCCAGAATTTATTATATAATAATATAATAATAATAATGTTCATTAGCAACAAGAATAATTTTACAATATAATTTAATTTTCCTTTTCAGTACAACTACTAATAAACTCAAAAGCCACAAAGCCAATGGGCTGTCCGTGGTATCAATTTTATTATGTAATCATATTATATATTATAATTATTGTTTGTATTTTAATAATATTATAAATTAAAATTAACGAATTATTATAATTCATAAATTAAAATTAGCGAATTTATTTGAATTAATTTAAGTAATTAATTTAAAACCATTAAAACCAATATTGTTATCAGTCACATAATCTAACACTAATTTAATTTTATGTTTGCATAAATACAATTAAATTAAAATTATGAAGACACTTATTATGAAAATTAAAGATAAGCTGTTCATTAAAGACTGTAATTTAAATCTTGCCACGTCTTTTTTCGTTCTCTATAGAGTACTCTACCAGTGGTCTCTCTACTGGCAAATTATGCCCGAGCTCAGCCGTAGAGGGTAGAAAAAAATATATATAAAAGTGAGCCGCGCCACCGACTTAGACGGTTCAAGCCGGAAACCCCTAGGTCTTATAGGCACTAGCAGAGCCACACGATAAACAACTGAGATTATGGTGAACTAAATAAATAAAATTATAGCTAAAATATATTAGATACTTTACTCCTACAATAAATCAAAGTACACAGTTCAATAATAAACTTATAACAAATATAGTCAAAATCAACAGCTAACAATAAATCAAAAATCCAAAGTTTACGATTCCATAAAATCACCAAAACAAAAGTAAGAGTAACAAACTTTACCAAGTTACCAAAAAAAACGTATACAAGTCAACTTTTTAATAATACTTAATCAAATGATCACATAAGGCTGCTAATTTACTCATGTTTTTACCATTTACATAAAGATTTAGACTGTTAAAACAATCGAGTTTATTTAAAAATATTTCTTTTTACAATGGCTGTCCTTCAAAATATCACTATTGTAGGATATTTACAAATAAGTATGAAGAAAACATTTTTACTTGGACACAAAGAACAATTGAGAAGATTGCTTTAATCAAAGTTCAGCCTTGGCATATTATCCAATGCAATAAATAGTTTTCAACAATGTACCATATTAATAAATTAAAACAAAACTTAATCGTGGTGTCAAAAACAAATCACGTCGTTTAAATATTCTAAAATAAATCACTTGTAACCTTTGGGTATACGAATTCACTACTCCTGTGGCCGGTTTGATTATGGAACGGCACCTGCTAATTAACAATGGCTTCCCTCAATCAAATCCCGCATGCGGTTATTTTAACTCGACACCAAAATCCAAAATATCAACAACAAAGGTAAGATAGAATGGTCAAGTTAAAAATTAAATGGCTTTTCTTCAAAATCCAATTAAGATGGCCCAAATACAGCCAGATATGAAAGAAAAACCGTAGAGGTTCTGCACACTTGCCAATATCACACCGTCCCAAAAATTCTCACCACACCACTCCCAAGACTGCCACCAAACGACTGACTACTTCCCAGGCCGGATATCAAGAAAAATGACACGGAACCGACGTCAACCAACAATATTCGCAAATCTATGTTCCACACTCAGAATCTCGCTCGTCCGTGTTGATAGCCAGCCCCATCAACACATAAATGCAAACCAAACAATAATATAACCGACAACACACAACAATCGAGGCAAAAAACCAAAGCAAAATCTAATAACGAAAACCCCCACTCAATCTCCAACGAACAACAAAAATGCCACAGCCATTAACAATCGAATCCTATCACTACAAGGTATGCAACACTATTTACAACGAATGATATATTTAAGTTACAACAAAATACGGTACCTGAGGAATACAAAACTATCAGAGACACAATTATAATGGAACTGTAGAAGGGAAAAAATAGGCACGTGACAATCTTTCTAACGAAGTGAATAATATGGTGTTCACTATAAAAATTTTGGACTCAACTGGGCATTTTCAAAATCTTCACAAAATCCTCAGTTGTACCCAATAAGTTACCAGATGTTTTAAAATTAAATTGGGGTAAAGTTGTTGCCAGAAAGAATGGATATGTAAATTCAGATTATTTTTTAAAATGGTGAAGAGTTATGCCAGTGCCTCATGTTTTTTAAAAATCCAAAAGAGTTCTGAGTAGAACGGTACAACAAAAATTTAAGATTTCAGGAAAGTACTGTTCATATTGTGTCAGAGATTATCATCCACGTGAGTGTCCGCAGATAAAAGGATGACGTCGATTGTAGATTCAAAATGATACTTAACTAATAAGAAACTCTGTTTCTCGTGCACGAAGCGAAACCACAATAAATTCAAATGACGAAACAAGAAAATATGTGCAAATTGTGCAAATTTTTTCACCATCCTCTTCTCCATAAAGAAAAAACCAATGCTACAAGTAAAAACATCATTACTACCAGTATATCAGAACCACAGGTTGAAATGATGTCAGTGGCCAGCGACAGAAAAACACGCATGATTCCCATAAAACTCCATGGTCCAAAAGCCGTCGGAACAATAATAGCACTTTGTGGTGAGGCACTTTGTTTGGTACAGTAATTGCAAAAGTCTAGGCTTTGAAAGATCTCCCAAGCAACCTGTTTTCAGTGGACAAACGATGAAATGACTTTACAGGCAAACTCTTTCAGATTAAATTTGAAGATTCCTAAGGTGGATGAATGAAGGATGTTCGAACTATAGAGAACCTGTCACTGCCTATACAAACAATTAAAATATAAGCTTATAAAAAGACATCACATCTGAAAGGAATACCCGTTCAAAGTTACGAAAATGATGATAATCGGCAAATACGATCTGGACTCTGACCCGCTTAATGTCTGTAGATATAAACGAACCTTAATATGTTATTTCAATGTTTTAATGTTTTAATAGGTGAAAATTAAATAAAATACAATAAAACCTGCTTAGGTTATAAAATGGTAACTTAATAAAACGGTAATGTAACGTCATAAATCAACTTTAGATAAACGTTCTAACTTGTTTAATGTAAACATTACACCTACAGACCAGTATCTTATTACAAAATACTCGTAAATCGTAAATCTTTTAGAGTGGTTGTTTAGTTTTCAAAATAATCGATTATATTTTACCCACACATTTGCATTTACACAATAAGAACAGTAATAGTTTGTTTGTATACCTATGAGATAATTTGACATCTTCTTACAAATTTTAAATAAATTTATAAAAATAATTTGGCATAACATTTTGATTCCATTGTTTAATCGCTTTATTTTTTCAATATAAACGCTATTAACTGTTTTTCGTTTTTCAAGACATGACATCAATTATGTTATGCATGATGCCCTGAAAATCAAAGGGATGAAAATAAATGTAAGCAAAACTAAAGTAAAGAAAAGATAACAAACAAGAGTGGAACAAGTAAATAAATTTATATACTTGGGATCAAAGTTTACGAGAGATGTATGACAGTGACATTAAGCGAAGGGTGTTGGCAGGAAAACAAATGAATGGGGCACTTTATGAACAGCCAGAAAGTGTCTAAAAGGCACGTCTGGCTGTGCATAGAGATGTGTTGGCTCCTATACTTATATATGGTAGTGAATGTTGGGTTTGACAGAAGAAGCATAAAAATAGGATTAATGCTGCGAAGATGAGTAGTCTGAGAAGGATAGCCGGAGTGATTCGGTTGGATAAAGTAAAAAATAGTGAGATAAGAGAACTCTGTTGTGTAAACGAAGATGTGGTTACAAAAATAGATAAAATAATGCTTAGATGGTTTGGACACGTAGAAAGGATGGATAAAGGAAGATTGACGAAACAAATATATATTTTAATTATCGTACATATACCAGGAAAGGAGATCTTGAGTATACCATTTTTAATCCAGTTAATTTTGTTCAATGTGTTTTTGTTCTTTTCATTAAAACAGATGCCTCGGTGACTAATTCGATACCGTCGCATATTGGTGAAATGAGCTATACATATTGTCGATAGAAAATATGTTTGATGTTCCACAACTGCCATGCGTCGCCCGACTAATCATTATTTTTTATTATTAAAAGTACCTAATATTATTAAAATTAAAATTAATATTGTTCATCTTTATATTTGAAAGTATTTTGGTACTTCAGTAATATCTGATTGGTATTTATATTAATAAAAGTGCTGCGTTTTTATTAGTTGTACAGTTTTTATTATGTCATGCTAAATATTACCTTAAATATTTTTGTAAATAATGCATTTGACTTGAAAAGGCAGAAAATTTATAAAAGTATCTGAATCGTTTTTTAAATTTTTTAACATTGTACATTATCAATAACACAAGAGACTGTATAGGAGGTGTGAGGAAGTAAGTGGTGCTAGTCAATTTGGATTTAAGAGCGGTTTCGGAACAAGAGAAGCCATATTCAGTCTCCAAACATTAGTACAGAATTGCCAGGATCAGAGAAAGGACGTCTTTTTGTGTTTTATTGACTACGAAAAAGCATTTGACAATGTAAAACACGATCTCCTCATATCATCTCCTAGGAAATTGGGACTAGATGGAAAGGATATCAGACTTATAGGTAATTTGTACTGGAACCAAAGAGCGAAAATCCGAATTCAGAATGCAGAAACAACTAAGGATTTTGAAATAAAAAGATGTGGAAAGAACATTCACTGAGTCAATCTCCGACAGTCCCATAGGCATTAAAGTAAACGGAATTCCCATAAACAATATTCGATATGCGAAAGATACCGTTATATTGGCGGATAGGGCAAATGATCTACAAACTACTAGTTAAGGTCAATGAAGAAAGTCAAAGATTGGGTCTGAAAATTAACATCCTTAAAACCAAATGTATGGCCATTAGTAGAAACGAAACTTCAAATACCACAATATCCATAAATGGAGAGAGCATTGAACATGTCACTCAATTTAAATACTTGGGATGCATGATCAACCAAAAATGGGACCCAGATCAAGAAATAAAATGCAGAATCGAGCAAGTTCGAACAACGTTCTTAAGATTTCAAAATTTTTTGACAGATAAAAACTTAAATCTCAGTCTCATATATAGGATGGTAAAATGCTACGTCTGGTCCGTTCTCTTGTACGGAGTCGAGGCATGGACGTTGAAAACAGCAACTATTAACAAACTTGAGGCCTTCAAGATGTGGACCCTGCGACGAATGCTGAGAGTATCGTGGGTTGACCATGTGAGGAACGAAGACATACTGAGAAGAGCTAGTTTAGTAGACCGTGAACTTTTCGGAAACATCAAAAAAAGAAAAACTGGCTATCTTGAACACATACTACGGGAAGAACGTTATCATTTTCAACGTCTTATTCTCCAGGGTAAAATAGAAGGAGGAAAAAGAGGAGTAGGTAGAAGAAAATTATCCTGGCTACGAAACATACGACAATGGAGAGGAATACGGGACTTCCAGGCACTGCAAAATACTGCAATTAATAGAATCATACAGTGTGGAACAGCCAAATGGAATAAATTTGATAACGAATAAATGAGAGCGTGTTGGGAAAAACCTTTGGACATGTGGATTTGTATTTTTAGATGCGAATTTTTTTCAAAAAAAAATAATTATATAGGGTGTGTCATGTGACAGTGGCCAATACCAACTTTCTTATTTTAAATACAACCTCCTGTATATTATTTATTTTTTGGATTCTTCAGAAAATTCTAGACATATTTCATGTGCAATGTCCCATATCTATCTTCAACCGTTTCGGAAATATTAAGTGTTTTCAGATGTATTACAAAAATTAACATTAAAAAAAGAAAATTATTTTATTTCACAAATAATGTAAAAAAAAAACAAAAAAACATTAATTTCAATGTAAGAGATGTTCAAAATGTTCGCCGCGAACGTCTTGGCAACATACTAATCTGGTATAGAAATGTCTTCTAACGTTACTCAACATCTCAGGTGTGACTGATCTAATCGCAAGCGTGATTCGTATTTTTAAGTCATGTAAGTTGAGTGGTTTAGTTATGTATACAATACTTTTGACATATCCCCACAAAAAGAAGTCTAATAGCGTCAGATCAGGAGATCGTGCTGGCCATTTTATCGATCCGCGCCTCCCTATCCACCGATTTGGAAAATTTTGGTTCAGGTACTGCCGGACATTGATTTGGTAATGGGGCGGTGCTTCATCTTGCTGAAACCATAGTATATTGGCAGGAACTTGTGGGTTTGCTGGATCAGGATATAAGTTTGTCAAAGTTGGCACGACATTATTTTGGAGCAGTTCTAAATATTTATTTCCATTTAAGTTGCCATCAATAGAAAAAAGGGACCTATAATATGATTTCCAACAATTCCTGCCAAACATTAACTTTTTCAGGATATTGCGTATGTTCCTCTCTCATCCAGTGAGGATTCTCATAAGACCAATAGCGGCAATTTTGACGATTAACATGACCGTGAAGTGTAAATGTGCTCTCATCAGAAAACAAAACATCTTCTAATTGGATCACATTGTTATCTAACATTTCCATCATTTGTTCACAAAAATACGTTCTTCTGTCGAAATCGTCTTTCATGAGCTCCTGAGTTGGCATCATTTTATAGGGATGCATTTTACTTTCCTTTAATATTCGAAAAATTGATGTGTGGCTAATGTTGAACAGTGAGGCTGCTTTTTGACCAGAATTATGTGGGTTTTCTTGAAACTCAAGTATAACATCCAATTTCGCATCATCGCTTAGTTCATTGGCAACTACTTTTTTTGTCTGTCTTACATGACCAAGCTCGCGAAACTGTTTTTCTATTTTGCTAATTGTTCCTTGGGATATAGGCGGCAAATTTGGAAATTTTTCGTGAAATAAGCGAGAAACTTCCATTTGTGTCCGTGTGTTATATCCATAACCAATCATTTGCAGAATGGTTATTTTGTGCATTTCTGTTAAATGAACCATTTTTCTGATATTATTACGTACAGTTAACGAAATTCAAATGACAATAGCACTGACACTGATCACTACTGTCATGCAGACAGACAACAAGTTGCTAAGGCTATGAGTTTTATTATACAAAAATAAACAAAACTGTTTTTGTATTTTTTTTATTTCATATCAGTAAAAAGGAACGCGTTAATGGTTTTTGCTTATTTTCTCAATATTAAGAGCTTAAGTATGAGTGTAATGTAGCGAATTTGTGAAATAAAATAACTTTCTTTTTTTAATGTTAATTTTTGTAATACATCTGAAAACACTTAATATTTCCGAAACAGTTGAAGATAGGTATGGGACATTGTACTTGAATTATGTCTAGAATTTTCTGAAGAATCCAAAAAATAAATAATATACAGGGAGTTGTATTTAAAGAAAGTTGGTATCGGCCACTGTCACATGACACACCCTATATAATTTTTATTTTTTGAAAAAAATGCGCATCCAAAAATACAAATCGACGTGTCCAAGCGTTTTTCCCAGCACGCTCTCATTTATTCGTTATCGAATTTATTCCATTTGGCTGTTCCACACTGTATAATGAGAGAAGCGATGGACGCCTACGCGGAAATCCTCATGGCACTTTAAGAAGAAGAAGAATAATTAAATTAATTAATTAAGTCAAGATTTTCTTTAATGTAGATTATAAGCATAATAATTATTAAAAAATTGGTGTTTTTTTCTGTATCAATATTAAATAAATTAAAAGATGCCCAATACTATAAGTGCTTTGTTGTTTAAGCGATGTTTTTTTGGAAGACAGATTTAATTTAGCAATTTTCGCAGTTTGAATACTCATCAGTTATCATTCAACAATCGTAAATTCCTTCGTACAAGCAAAATAATTTAATCCGTAATTTATTACAAACGCAGTGACATATACCCAACGAGCACATCGCTTACTTCAGACGTTTTCGTATTCCTGTTCACAGCATGCGTTGCAGCCAATATCGGAGTTGCAATAAAGACGCCCACATGGCAACACCGCCCGACATCATCCTTGCGGGGCGTTCTATCTAGAACTCGAAACAACATAACAGAGGAAACGAAGCCTAATGTTGTCTTTGCGGTATGCTTCTCAGAACCAGATTGGACAGCTGCACCCCCTAAAGCGCAACTCGCTGAATACTTTATTTATGAATAAACATATTGCAACGCTTTCAGTATTAAATCTTTTGCTCGCCATAACAGTCGTATTTCTAGATGAGATTTGATCAGTAAATCTTTATTTAACTGACGACGCATTCCTAGACGATGTGTTAAACAAACAATGCCGATTCCCAGAACTTTGGCAATATTAATATTGCAATAACGCTACTCTTGATTTGCAGTTTTTATAAATTTTGGGGTTACGGATAAAAAAGAGCCTTGATTTTTAACACGCTTATATTAGAATGAAGAGGCTTTTCTGCTGCAGAGATTTAAACCTTGATTTAAAAATACGACTGATGAGATGCTATGTGCTGTCTATACTATACTATGGGATGGAGGCCTGGACACTGAAGGTAACCGACATGAGGAGACTTGAGGCATTTGAGATGTGGATGTACCGGAGAATATTAAGGATCTCATGGGTAGAGAGAATAACCAACGTGGAAGTGATGAGACGTATGCATAAGGAGAGAGAAGTGATTTCGACAATTAAGAGAAGAAAACTGCTGTACATGGGACATGTCATGAGGGGAGAAAAATATCAAATGCTACAAATAATTATGCAGGGAAAAATCCAAGACAAGAGATCTATAGGAAGAAGAGGAAATTCATGGCTGAAGAACCTTAGGGATTGGTTTGGATGCAGTAATAATGAACTATTTAGAGCTGCGGTCTCAAAAATAAGAATTGCTATGATGATTACCAACCTTCGAAGCGGAGACAACACCTAGAGAAGAAGATATTAGTTTCACCTGTATGTTTGTTTTTTTTTACTGAAAATAGTCGCAAAAAGGGTAGACCTAAAGTGTGGGCCGCGGACGGCCCGCACTGCGACTACTAAAAGGGGGAGGGATTATAGAAAGAAGATGATTGTGTACCCGCTTTTTTAAAAGTTACAGGTCATAGTTTTCTGGAAAGACTGATTTTGGAAGCCTGTTCCATTCCGTAGCAGCCCTGTAAAAGAAGGACTCTTGATGAAGATTGGTCCTTGTAGTGTCAATCTTGAGGGTAAATGGGTGAGACTGATCAGCATATGTGGCCAGTGGTGGTATAAAATTTTTTATTTCTCTGGAGCATCTGCCACGGAAATATCTGTAGAGTAAAGTCTGGTCTGCAACTCTTCTATGTTCTAGTGGGTGAAGGGTATATGTGGGAGTTAAGCTGTTTATCAACCGAATGGCCCTTTTTTGAATGGAATCTAAAAGACGAAGAGAATGCCATGGCATTAAATACCCCAAATGTGCGAGCAATACTCCAGTAGAGGTCGGATTTAAGCCTTGTACGTCGTCAACAGTTGATCAGGAGTAAAAAGCTTTCTAGCTTTCCACAGAAAACCTAGCCTCTAGCTTGGTGACTTTGCGATTTTAGCAACATGGTCATGCCAAGACATATTATTAGACACAGTGACTCCCAAAATCGAGATGGAGGGACTTGATTCAAGGGTATTTCCGGACATTGTGATGAAATGATTTGGGGAATAAACTTTCTTGGAAAACACGGCGCTTAATGTTTTCTGGGCGTTGAACTGAACAAGATTTTTGGTTCCCCACTCGACGAATGCTTTAAGATCTCTATTGATGAAATCAACCTGTTCCTGCCTGAGTGTATTTGTATCATTCACCGAAAGTGATCGATAGGATGTAAAAGTTAAGACAAGTTTGCTGTCGTCTGCGAAACTTTAAATGGGTTTCGTGGTGGTTTTTAAAAGGTCGTTGATGTGTAAAAGAGCTAGGGTGGGGGACAGCATGGAACCTTGAGGGACCCCGGTATGGGTTTTTAACGCATCAGAAGTAACACCGTCAATTGCTACATGTAAGAAGCTCATGAGCCATTGGCGCAGTTTGGTTGGGAGACCGTAAGCAGATAAATTGCTTAACAATGCCTGACGCCAAACGGTGTTTGTTTGTAACTGATTCTTTGACCTTGATTTTGCCCTACTTTTAGCTATCAAATTTAATTTAAACTTCGCACAATGGTTAAAGACCGACGACAATGCAATAATTTGATCAAACTATCCGATTATCCTGATTAGATTCGCCAGGATTAATAGATTTCTTCAGGGATCTTTTGGATGGGAGTAAAAAAGATAGAACTAGTGCGTGAACTACACATGCGCGCAGTTCCAATGTCATATTATAATTCAACCAATCCAATAAACTGTTGAGAAACGTATCGAGGAATGAATGGTTAGAGGGTGAGTAAAAAATCGAACTAAAAAGCGAAAAATAAATTATAGTTTAAAAAAACTAAAAAACTCGCGTTTAAAGTTAATTAATAAAAAGTAAAAAATAATTCTCAACATAATAACAAAATTACTGAGAAAATTAATGTTACTGTTCTAAAAGCGTGGGGTGCTTTATAAGACATTTTAAACTAACTCTGCGTTTCGGAATGAATGGACCCCACGCTTTTATAACAGTGACATTAATTTTCTCGTCGGTAATTTTATTCTTATGTTAAGAATTATTTTGTAGTTAACTCTAAAAGCGTGTTTTTAGTTTTTATAAACTATAATTTATTATTCTTTTGACCTTTCTCAAATTGTTTTTTGTTTTTCAAAAAAGGTGTAGCTACCTAGTAAACATTGATTTTTAAACATTTCGTTTCTGATTCTTAATATTAATTTCAAAAGGATTTAAATTCAGTAGTTAAGTCTATATTCTGCTAATTTTTACACGAGTTATTAGTTACTATTTGCTCAAGCTTTCTCAAGACGCTCCTTTCATATATATTTTTTCTTTCTCAACCACGTTTAGATAGGAATATTGGCATTCATATTTAATGCTCCCTTTTTATGGATTTTATTTGATGTTATAATGATGTTTTAATTCATGCGAAATCATTTAGGAGGTGATTACCATTATAACAAAATTTCCTCAGCTCACCCTCTTTCGAGATATCACCCCTATAAAGTGGTGAGTAAAATTAAATTTTAATTTTTTGTCCCAAATTTAAGAAAGGATAGATACTTGAAATTTTGTAATTTCCATGCACTCGTAAAGGACTAACATTCCTTTTACATTATAAGAAGATGAAATTAGCATCCTTATCTATAGTCCGTACACAATTTGTTGATAGCTCACTGCAAGTTTGACCCTCATTAGAGAACTGAAATACAGAGAGGACAGGTAGTATGATATAATAACAAAAACCAACCTAAAACTGGCAGTTTAAGATGTTTTCGACTAACCCACCTTGTATCTGAAGAAATACAATACAGCTATAGAACTTTTAATCCGATTATGTAGGTATTTTGAGTGGAAGTGACTGACCAGTGTCGTAGAGTATATGATTAAATCATTACGTTATAGTATCAAATCTTTTTTTCAAGATTTAGTTTTGTAAAATAAAAATATTCCTTAAAATCCTTGTTTTTTTAAAAACATTTCCTACTCTTAAAGTGTTTTTCCTGAGCCAATAGATTCAGTAAAAAAAATAAAATACAATATTCTGTGTGATACCTTGTTTTAATTACAATGCATTTTCACCTCAGCCATTAAATAAAGTTGCAACACACCGATACTTGATATAAACGATTTAAAGAATCGTATTCAAATTTAAATAATGCGCCTGAAATATTTGAAAGTGTTCAACGATCGATGAGACGTAGAGAGGGCTTTTATTTCCAACATTTATTTTGAATCGTATTTTATTCCTGCATTTTCCATCTTTACTGTTTTGCACTTTTTTTCGCTCGAATGTTGGTCCTATCGCCAGCTACACCTTAGTCTCTTGGGCTTTTTCTGTCTTCCGGTTTGTTGTCACAACACCCATTCTAGTCATACATACATACATATAGTCACGCCTATTTCCCGTAAGGGTAGGCAGAGACCACTTCCTTTCACTTGCTAAGGTTTTTACACACATCTTTTGCTTCCTCTTCTTTCATCAGTATTCTCATACATGCTCGTCGGTTGTTGGTACTCTTGACATGGCCTTTCTTCAAAACAATGTTGATCTGATCGAGATATCTTCGCCGAGGTCGAACTCTACCGACTTGTCCATTCACACTAGCCTTATAAATTTGTTTCGTCAATTGCTTCATCCATTTATTCTACGTGTTCAAACCATCTAACATTCCTTTTTCTATCTTTGCAACCACATCTTCTTATAGTAGTTTTAAGACAGCGTTCCCTTATCTCACTATTCTTCACCTTATCCAACCGAGTCACTCCGGCTATACTTCTCAGACTACTTATCTCTGCAGCATTAATCCGATTTTCATGCTTCTTTTGCCAAACCCAACATTCACTACTATACATAAGTGTAGGTTCCAACACACCTCTATGCAAAGCCAGACGTGCCTGTTTTGACACTTTCTGGCTGTCCATAAATCTATGTAGTGCCCCATTTATTTGTTTTTCTGCCAACACCCTTCGCTCAATGTCACTGTCATACTTTTCATCTCTCGTAATCTGTATATAGATTGTATAAAGTACCAAAGCAGACTTTATTAACTAAAAATAAAATTTTTAGTAACTATTTAATGTAGACAATCAGAAAATATTTATCACATAATAGACTTAAAAAAAAAATGTTTTTTGTTGACTTGTTATTATTATTAAATTTTTTATGATTGGATATTTTCACCGTTACCCTGTGTTTAGCACTACACTCCGCTGAAAAGTTTTACGTGGCTGGGAAAAAGTTTTTCTTATGATCTACTTTTAAATAATGTTATATTAAACTTCTAATATTATTTGATATGTAAATACCGTTATTTTTTATAACTAAGGTAATTTTATACTATCGCGGTCCCCTCGTTTGTTTGGCTCTAGAAAATCTAAAAATCAACATTTTTGAGTGTTTTTTTTATATCTTTCTTTTTACGGCAAATTTACGACAAAAATTACGGGACTAAAAAAAATAAAAACTTAGTTATTAGTTTCAGTGCTTTAAATGTTCATGTAAACGCACTCATATAACTTTTTTACAAGTAATCGAATGAAATTTCTTTTTTTTTCTTAATTTACACAAAAAAAAAATCAACGATTGACCATCTGTTCTCACTAACACAAATTATAGAAAAAAAACTAGCATTCAATCAAGAGATCCATATACTGTACGTTGACCTAAAGAAAGCATACGACAGCGTACCCTTAATTAAACTTTGGGAAACTCTGGAAACTTCCAACATTAATATTGAACTGATAAAAGGAGTAAAGTCATTACACAATAAAACCAAATCAAGAATTAAAGTTGGACAAAACCTAACAACAGGGTTTAATATCACAAAAGGGCTGAAACAAGGGTGTTGCTTGTCACCAACATTATTTAAAATATATTTGGAACGGGCACTAGCGAATTGGAAACGGAAATGCCAAAACATGGGCATACCTTTAGATGAGGACACAACATTATACACACTCTCATTCGCAGACGATCAAATTATAGTCGGCCAAGACATAGACGACACAGAGTATATGACACGAAAACTTATAGAAGAATATAAAATTTGGGGACTAGAGGTTAATGTAGGAAAAACGGAATATATGTGTATTGGGGGAGTGCAACAGGACTTACAATTATCAAATGGACAAAAAATCAAACACACGTCAGCTTACAATTACTTATGAATGAGAATATCAAAGGATGGGACACTCGAAGAAGCAATATTGGACAGAAATATAAAAGGAAGAAGAGCAATATCAATGTTAAACGGAGTACTGTGGGATAGAACAATAAGCAACAACAACAAAAAAAGAATTTACGACACGATAGTGAAGAGCATAATAATGTACGGTTGCGAAGTATGGCCTTTGAAAGAAAAGATCGAAAGAAAAATTAGAGCCACAGAAATGGATTACTGGAGACGAGCAGCGGGGAAATCAAGACTAGAAAGAGTTACAAATGAGAGGATAAAACAAATAATGGGAGTACAGCACGACATCACAGACGAAATAAGAACTAAACAGTTGATATGGTACGGGCATGTTCAAAGAATGCCACCAGACAGAATCCCAAAGAAAATATTACAGTGGAACCCCAGAGGAAGAAGAAGAAGAGGAAGACCACGAAAGAGCTGGATAGAAGGCATACAAAAAGAGATGGAAGAGAGAGATCTGAGAGAGGACATGTGGACGAATAGAGAGGAATGGAGATTAGGAATCGCAAGACGCCGACGCACGTTTTAACGCGATATATATATATATATATATATATATATATATATATATATATATATATATATATATATATACACAAAAAAACGAACAAATTAAAAAAAATGTATACATACATACATAAAGTAACACCTTTTTCCCGTAGGGATACGCAGAGACTATTTCCTTCCATTTCCTACGGTTCTTACACATATCTTTTGCTTCATCTACTTTCATCAGTGCTCTCATGCAAGCTCGTCGGTTGTTGGTACTCTTGACCTAGCCTTTCATCAAAACAATGTTGATCTGATCGGGATATGTTCGCCGAGGTCGACCTCTACCGACATGTCCATTCACACTCGCCTTATAAATTTGTTTCGTCAATTGCTTCATCTATTCTTTCTACGCATTACTTTATCCAACCGAGTCAAATGTAAACAAAAATGGTTATTTTTCATGTTTTCACAGTTTAAAATAATAACAAGATTCCAAGATTCGGATACAAGGAGGAGAATATGATAGGATATGTTGTAGAGTTTATGTTTAGATTACGTTATAGCAATCATTGTCAAAGATTGCATAATTTTTTTGTTTTCCTATAAGATTTTTTCGACGATAATATAAGTGATCGATTTATTTTTGAATATGATACATAGTTAATTTTTTTTTTATCATTTTAACATTAATTATCTGAAATCTTACCTATTTTTTTTTAATACAAATATATTATATTTTGTTGCCATTGAACATGAAATTATTAAATTTTGAAAACATTAACATTATTTTATTATTTAACATTGAAGAATTGTGTTTAATTTTTTTTTGTAAATATTCATTTTTTTGTGTAGATAAGTATGATCTAATTACGTGTATAAATGTTACATAGGATTATTGAACAAAAAAGTTGATTAATAAAATTTCATTTGTAAAAAATTAATAAATAAACATTTTTATATGATTTTTTTTTCAAAATGTTCGTTTTTCTGTGTAGATTAACAAAAAAATATATGAACTTCGTTTGATGCTTTGCAAAAAAGTTATGAACGATTTTATTCAAAGAAGTGCGATTATGATAACATTTAAAGTCATAAAACCATATGAAATCTTTCAGTGAGTTATTTCCTATATTTTTTTCCATAAATCCGCCGTAAAAACGAAAATTTTAAAATAATTTCAATTTTCTGGAGCCAAAAAACGAGGGGACCGCGATAGTACAAAATTACCATAACTAAAAATAAATTATTGATAAAAGTCGGTTTATGTGCTAAAAAATAATCTCATGGATTTAAAGTTAAGTTAGTGGTGCAGTTGGCCATCACAAAATTTTTGTACACCTGGTCGATCAGGAAACCTACATTTACCTGCTCCCCGTCGCTCTAAACAATAGGCGGCCGGTAATAAATCACCTAGAGCCAAGAAGGAATTTGTAAAACACGAGGACGCGGTGTTGATTAAAAGAGCATCGCCATAGTGGTGGATCATCGAAAGCAAACACACCGACTTGAGAGGTAGGTGTCAGAAGGGACATTTTAACCGACAAATAGAAACACGACCGTAGTTGTCGGAGTCATTATGTCACAGTTCCGAAAATATATTCGTCCCCCGTAGGCACTAACACCATGATAAAGAAACATTTTTTATTCAATTTATAATTTCGGATTATAATATTATAAATAAACCAATAGTCCGTTTATTTATCAGATAACAACCTGTGTCATAAAGATATCGTACTGTTTTGGCACAATGAAATAGAAATAAAAACATTTTTTACTAACTTTTTACTTATAGCCCGGGAGCCGGTGACACTAAAAGTGCACTTATATGGATTCTGAAATTTAGCATAGGAATTAATAGTATTTAATCATAGGTACAACATAGACCCGGTGTGCCAGAGTTTATCCTGGCAGAAATATTTTTTATAAATTTTTATTTTTCTAATAATCATAAGTAATTTGCATTTTTATGGAAATTAATTTCTTGTAGACCATTTTCTAGCAAATTTTATGTATTTAAAAAAAATTTGGTGTGACAACTCTCATCGTGTCAAAAAAGTCTGTCACATCGACTTTGCAAGTGCCGATTTCTCTGTTTTGAACATTTCTCCGGTAACATAAGTCAGTGCAGGTGGAAATGGTGACAATGGATATCTATTTCATATCTATTTTTTTCTTTAAAGATATTCCTAGTAATCTTCCGAAGGTGTCGCGTTCCATACGAATTGTGATAGAGATAGCGATTCACTAGCAAAATATTTTATTCCTTTTTATTGCTTTGGTGAATCTTTTCTCATCGATAGCACATTTCTCTCTTAATTTCGATTTTTCTTTAACGGTTAAAAGGAAATTATAATCTTGGAATAATGATAAAAAATGCAACAACGATTTGAATCGTTCAAACAACAGATATTTTTGCAATAACAAATGAACAAGACTGATCGAAATGTAACGTTCAACGGGGCTTCAAACAACTGACTGAAGGGACCAAGATGAGCTAAACATTTTCAAGGATTTTAGGGTAACTCAGGTATAATATATTATACATAGTAAGGATAGCTCAATTCAAAAGTTAAAAGTAAAAAAAAAAATCATAGATGACATAGACTGTATTTTGTGACGAAAATTAAAAACAGGACAGAAAAGAATTTCAATATGCTCCATTTTCATGATTTTAAGAAAGAACTGAAAAGAAAGAGATTAAAAAAAAAGTAATTCCGCGATAAGGGAAACATTTTATTAAAAGTCGGTGTGAAAGACTTTTCTGCCACGGTGAGAGTTGTGACACCAATTTTTTTTGAAAATACATAAAATTTGCTACAAAATAGTCTGTAAAAAATCAATTTCCATAAAAGTGCAAATTACTTATGATTATTAGAAAAATAAAAATTTATAAAACATATATCTGCCACGATAAACTGTGGCACACGGGACTATGTTTTACCTATGATTAAATACAATTTATTTCTACGCTAAATTTCAGAATCCGTATAAGTGCACTTTTAGTGTCACCGGCTCCTCGCCTATTATTTATAAGCTAATTTATAAAACCAAGGATTTGTATCTGCTATTAAGTTGACACAATTTTTCCAGAGATATTTTCAAATTAAAAATCGTGTCAACGTTCTAGAAAATCAAAACTAAAACCCTTTGTGTCCCAAGTAGATTTATTTTTTTGGTATACTAATAATATGTAGGATGGAATAAGCCGGAAACCTACGAACCTTGGCTAACCATAACCAAGTCACTTTGTTGTGGGTGCCAGGGCATTAAGTTATTTCTGGTGACGAAGAAGCGGAAAAACTAGCTAGGTGTGGCTCTGGAACAGCATTTATTGGGCCATAACCAATAATAGCGATAACCAGCATATTATCCACTCATATTATCTTCGAATGCGAAGCCACCGCCCAGTGGAGGCGCTACCTGGGGTGCATACAAGACCACCTGGGGCAATAGCAGTAAACGAGCTTCTACTCAACGGGAGAATTAAAGAAATGGGACTAAACTAAGGAGCTGAAAAAGTACAAAAAGCAGACAATGCTGCAGTGCCTGGGGAAAAAAATTGGACCTCTTCCACAACTATTCATTCATTCATTCAATATGTAGGATTGTATAGTTAGAATTGCTAACAACAAAAATAAAGTCAAAAACTTTTTAAACCCCCCTCATTTTATCAGTGGTACTTCAGAGTACCGTCGGGACTTAAATCACTAACGTTATGGACAACATAATGAGGATGTAAATAATATAAATAGTAGAAATTACATACTTTTATTTGGAACATTTAATTTACATAATTTCATGGTATTCACTGAAACAGTTAAGTTTTTTTTCTCATTAGCACATAAAAATACACCACACGCTAAGCCCTTAGAGTAGGGTAGTGATCGATAAACCCATTTCACATCGTCCTCTTTGGATGTCGAATTTGATCCAGTGAACTTCCCTTTTTCTCAACCGAACTTCATTTGGCACACTGTAGTCATAACTTCTTCTTTTCGAAACTGAATTAGAAGTCGATTTTCGTTTGTACTTTGGTACTACATTTATTTATAAGTACCAGAGCTGCGGACCGTCTGAAATCAAGAAGGGTAATTTTTTTTCGCCGTTCTGTGAATATAAAATAAAACTGTTGACCAAAGCAATGTCTAAAAACAACAACAAAGAAAAAGCGGTGCCATGATTTCTTTGAACGGCGATCAAACCCATATGATTCACGTAGCTGATCAGCTAAGTCTACTCCATTTATACATTGGTTATAGTCAGTCATTATGTACAGGGACAGGAAAAATCCAGCTTTGTGCCATCTTTCTGTTTTCTACGAACAACCGTAGCTTTACTACCATGAAAATTGGAGCACAAGTTTACACATTTATTATCCTTCCATCTAAAGATTTTAAAGTAACTTATTCCTTGCTGAGAAATCCTGTAGTCAAATTCACCTTGTTGTAATTCTTTATCTGCTTTTAAATTTTCGGGAGTGCCTTTTCTGTCCAACCGAATTGTTCCGCAAGCCAATGTGTTTTTAGTTTGCAGCTTTTCTAAGAGAGCAATACTGGTAAAATAATTATCGATGTAAATAATTTTGTTTTTCCCCATTCTTTTTTTGTAAGGGTAAGAACTACCTTTTCTCCAAGTCCATACAGACTCTTTATTGAGGATTTCTAGTTTTGTGGCCTTTCTTGAAAATTTAGGTATCGGTTGTTATTTCAAAAGAAAAAGTTATAAAAACATTTATAGGCCCAACGGTACTTACAAGTACCAAGTATAAATGTATACTTTTCGTCTAAAATAGTATGTACTTACGGCAAATATTATTTATTTGATGTAAAAAGAATATTAAAACTACTCACCAATGAGCCTTTTTTCTCAAGTACGAAAAATTCTTCACTAGTAGCGCTAGTGGTACAGTAGGGACAAACATTACCTTTTTTTTTTTATGAAAATAGTCGCAAAAAGGGTATACCTATCGTGTGGGCCGCGGACGGCCCGCACTGTGACTATTAGAAGGGGAAGGGATTATAGAAAGGAAATGATTGTGAACAAGCTTTTTAAAAAGTTGCAGGTCATAGTTCTCTGGAAAAACTGATTTTGAAAGCTTATTTTATTCCGTAGCAGCCCTGTAAAAGAAGGATTCTTGATGAAGATTGGTCCTTGTAGTGTCAAGCTTGAGAGTAAATGTGTGAGACTGATCAGCGTGCCGAGTTCTTCGGCCGAATGTGGCCAATGGTGGTACAAGAGTTTTTATTTCTCTGGAGCATCTGCCATGGAAATATCTGTAGAGCAATGACTGGTCTGCAACTCTTCTTTTATGTTCTAGAGGGTGAAGGGTATCTGTGAGAGTTGAGCTGTTTATCATGCCTTGGTGCTGAACCCCAAATGTGCGAGCAATACTCCAGTAGAGGTCGGATTTGAGCCTTGTACGTCGTCAACAGTTGATCAGGAGTAAAAAAGTTTCTGGCTTTCCACAGATAACCTAGCCTCTGGCTTGCTGAATTTGCGATGTTTGCAACATGGTCATGCCAGGACATATTATTGGACACCGTGACTCCCAAAATCGAGATGGAGGGACTTGGTTCAAGGGTATTTCCGGACATTGTGATGGGATGATTTGAGGATTTCACTTTCTTGGAAAACGTGGCGCTTTGTGTTTTTTGGGCGTTGAACTGAACAAGATTGTTGGTTTCCCACTCGACGATTGCTTTAAGATCTCTATTGATGGAATCAACCTGTTCCTGCCTGAGACTATTTGTATCATTCACCGAAAGTGATCGGTAGAATGTGAAAGTTGAGACAAGTGTGCTATCGTCTGTGAAACTGTAAATGGGGTTCGTGGTGGTTTTTAAGAGGTCGTTGATGTGTAAAAGAAATAAGGTGGGGGACAGGATGGAACCCTGGG
The DNA here is from genome assembly GCA_950111635.1 of Agelastica alni. NCBI lineage: Eukaryota > Metazoa > Arthropoda > Insecta > Coleoptera > Chrysomelidae > Agelastica > Agelastica alni. The sequence continues at coordinate 61,170,841 of OX467710.1, read as the reverse complement.
GGACCCCGGCATTCGTTTTAAACGCATCAGAAGAAATACCGTCAACTGCCGCATGTAAGGAGCGATCTTGCATGAAGCTCAAGAGCCATAGGCGCAGTTTGGTTGGGAGACCGTAGGCAGATAATTTACTTAACAATGCCTGGTGCCAAACCTTATCCCCATTTGCATACATGTAAAAAAACCAATCAGAAGTTGAAATTCGTAAATGTCATGGACAATAATGTAGCAACATTAAAACGTTGGCTTGCTTGTCGTAATTTGAAAATTCCAGCCAGAAAAAATGATCTAATTGACAGGTTAGTAAACAGAGTCTAGTTATTCTGTAGTGGTTCTTAAAACTCTGATAACAGATGTTCAAAATAATAATAAATTTAAAATTTATTTTAGACTGAAATATGAGTCGAAACACACATATTTACATACATATCGTCACGCCTTTTTCCCGTAGGGGTAGGCAGAGACTACTTCCTTCCACTTGCTACGGTTCTTACACACATCTTTTGCTTCCTCTACTTTTATCAGTGCTCTCATACATGCTCGTCGGTTGTTGGTACTCTTGACCTGGCCTTTTTTCAAAACAATGTTGATCTGATCGAGATAATATGTTCGCTGAGGTCGACCTCTATCGACTTGTCCAGCCTTATAAATTTGTTTCGTCATTATTCCTCATCCATCCTTTCCACTTGTCCAAACCATCTAAGCATTCCTTTATCTAAAATACTTGGTTATTAAGATAAATCTAATGAATTGAAATGTTTTAGTAACAAACAGGGGTTATTTTTCTAATTTATGTTTATTTACTGAAAAATCAATCAACAGTTGTTTACTTGTTAATAATATCTACAATAACATGGGTAATTACTTGAGTAAAATAACTGTTTTACTCCAAAATTGACAATTAAGTACTTAACCTTACTTATTGTTACAGAAACTGGATCCGGATTTTCCTCAGTTGGACCTTTACCACCAATAAAATGTTTTGAACACACATAATATGTATATTTATTATTTTTTTTTTGTTAAATCCACTTTCCTTGATGCCTGTACCCATTTATTACACCTAATCTTCAGACAAGCGTATGACAGTGTGGAAAGAACCCAAGTGTGGAACGCAATGGCAGAAATCTCATTTCCAAAGAAACTCATCCAGATGCAAAACTATGTATGGACAGTGGTAGATCTAAGGTACGAGTAGGCAGCGTTTCGTCTGAACAGTTCGAAATACAAAACGGGCTTAAACAGGGAGATGCCTTGTCACCCTTATTGTTTAACATTGTCCTAGAAAAAACCCATAAGACGGACAGACATAAAAACTGAACTCCTATCTACCGATGGCCCCAAACTAATACTGGCTTATGCTGATGACATTAAACTAGTCGGTAACACTATCTTGACAATGAAAGACATATTCAATAAAATAGAAGGAACAACTAGCGAAACAACGAAATGGGACTAAGGATCAATGAAGAAAAAACTAAATATATGTGTGTAAACCGACTCGGAAGAAGAGACAGAATAGGATAAAATTTATCAATAAACACGTATAACTTTGAAAAAATGGAACGTTTTAAATATCTAGGCGCAACAATCACAGTAGATAATGATATCACTGAGGAAATAAAAGGAAGAATCCAAGCCAAAAATCGATGTATATACTCCCTAAACAACGTCCTTAAATCAAAAAATCTGACACGGACATATAAAATAAAAATATATAAGAGTATTATTGGACCAATACTTACCTATGGAGGTGAAACATGGACAATGACTAAGGCGAACGAAGAAAAACTCAGACGTTTCGAACGCAAAACACTGAGAAAAATCTTCGGAACTCATTACGACCCAGATTAAACTCAATATCGAATTAGAACTAATGATGAACTCAAACGACTATATAATGACAATGATATCGTCCAAGAAATAAAATCTCAACGTCTGAGATGGGCTGGCCACTTACAGAGACTCCATGAAGAAAGATTGGTGAAACTGATATGGGAAGAGATTCCAGCAGGCAAAAGACCTTTTGGCCGCTCCCGCATGCGATGGAGAGACAACATCCAAAACGACCTGCTGAAAATTAACGTTCCTCTCGACACAAACCTGATGGAAGACCGAGAATTTTGGAAGAGAGTAGTAGAGTCAGCCATGTCCCACCCTGGGTTGTAGCGCTAACCAAAGAAGAAGAAGAAGAAGAACCTCATTAATGTGAGGTTTTACAAATGGCAATAAAAAACACTTATATCACTCAATTTACACTGTCTTAAATGAGTAAAGTTTAGTCCCTACCACATTTCCTACCTCTCGTGACAGTTTGCCACACTATTCTCAGGCTCATTCAAATTTCTAGTGACAACTGACGTATGTCTCACCTTGTAAAAGGTAGGAATTCACAATCCTTGGATATTTAATTATTAGATAAATAATTGCATAATTTAGTCAGTTAGTTAGTTTGCAAAATAGTCTCTTGCATCGTTAGCCTTCGTAGGCGGCTTCCATAGTTGTTTCAATTTTTCAGCAGCAAAACTGTAAGTAAGAATGTGTTGCTAGTTAAAAAAAAGTATTCAAATTAATTGACTCTTAATCAAATAGCGACATTATGACTGCATTTTATCTTGTCACGTGCCTATTTTTTCTATAGTTTCGTATTCATGGTTGCATACAGTACTCTAGGGATAAGATTCGATAGTTGGTTCGCAATTACTGGATATTCACACGGACGAGGCACAGATTTGAGAAGATTGTGGGTTGACGTTTATTCCGCGCCATTTTTCTTGATTTCCGATATAGGAGAGTCAGTCGTGTTTTGAGAGTCTTGGAGGCCAGGTGTCGGTGAACGTTGTTGGGGACGGTGTGTTATTAGCACGTGTGCAGAACCTCTATGGGATTTCTTTCATATCTGGCTGTATTTGGGCCATCTTAATTGGATTTTGAAGAAAAACCATTTGATTTTTAACTTGACCATTTTGTCTTGCCATTGTTGTGGATATTGTTGGAGTTGGTGTCAAGTTAAAATAACCGTTATCGGGATCTATTTGAGGAAAGCCATTGTTAACCAGTGCCGCCCCCATAATCTAACCAGCCCCCCGGAGTAGTTCAGGAGTAGGCCACAGGAGTACATGTGAATTCGCAAACCCAAATGTTATCAGTGATTTATTTTTAAATATATAACGCTGTGTCTCATTTCGGCACCACGAGTAAGTCTTGCTTCAGTTTATAAATATAGTGCTTTGTGAATTCGCATACCCAAAGGTTATCAGTGATTCATTTTTAAATATATAACGCTGTGTCTCATTTCGACACCACGAGTAAGTCTTGCTTCAGTTTATAAATATAGTGCTTTGTGAATTCGTATATCCAAAGGTTATAAGTGATTTATTTTTAAATATATAACGCAGTGACTCATGCTGACACCACTATTATGTTCTGTTTAGTTTATTAGTATAGTACATTGTTGGAAACTATTTATTGCATTAGATAATATGCCAAAACTAAACTTGGATTAAAGTAACCTTCTCAATAATTCTTTATGTCCAAGTAAAAACATATTTTCTTTCTACTTATTTGTAAATATCCTACAATCTTGATATTTTAAAGGACAACCATTGTAAAGATATTTTTAAATGAACTCGATTGTTTTGGCAGTGAAAATCTTTATGTAAACAGTTAACTAGTGAATCTTCTTTGCCTTTATGTAAATGTTTGAATTAGTGTTATTAATGAGTTAATTTATGTATGTCTTACCTTTTGTTGTAACTTGGTAAAGTCTGTTACTCTTACTTCTGTTTTGGTTATTTTATAAAGTTGTAAATTTTACATTTTTGGTTTGTTTTAGCAAGGAAATTTTACCATAGCTGTTAACTTTGACTATATTTGTTATGATGTTGCTATTGAACTGTGTACCTTAATTATCTATTGTGTGAGTAAAGTATCCAACATATTTTTGCTATAATTTTATTTATTTGGTTCACCATAATCATAGTTGTTTATCTTGTGTCTCTGCTAGTGCCTATAAGATCTAGTGGTTTCCGGCTTATACCGTTTAAGTCGGTGGCGCAGCTCACTTTATATTTTTTTCTTCTACCCTCTACGGCTGAGCTCGGGCATAATTTGCCAGTAGAGAAACCGCTAGCAGAGTACTCGTTAGAGAACGAAAAAGACGTGGCAATCTTAATATTTAATTATTATCTTCCTGGTAATCTTAAACATCTGGAACTTTAACTAAGAACCAATGGTAAATTACACGTTTCATCTCAACTAAATCTCAACTCATCTAACAATAAACCTGAACATAACGTAAATATGTCCCCATCCTTTTACTTTCAAAAGCGATTGTATTTTCCTTGTACCTTTAAACCACAATTGAGGTCATAAAGCACCCGACAAGACTTTCAACTTTAGCCGCCCGTTTCTTTGCTCCAGTGATTTATGCCACTGAGGGATGTTTTGACACTCCCCTATGCTTAGTTGACAAAATATTAGGCTAAAATTACATTCTATTAATAGCGTCGCGCGTTGCTAATTGATACGTTATGGACTTTTATTGAAAACTAATACACAGTATCGCGCATTAGTCATGTTCTTCCATATGGGAAACATTATTTTTCTTCCGATGGGTGAATTTTGCAATGTAGGGGACAATACAAAAACTTTTTTCTATTCAGGATGCTTGACGACCGTAAAAGGGAAAGCAGAGGATCATTTTTTTTTAATGACAAATTGTGTATGTATTCGTCGTTAAAATATAAGCAACAAAATGAATTTATCATTTTTTTTTTAAATATGGATCACTAATAAATATTGTTCTGACATATCGGAAACAAAATAGAAACGGTAAAATATTATGCGCTAAAGTTTTTTATGGGTAAACATAGAATAGAATGTATATTTACGAGGGCGGTTTGATAAGTCAGTGACTTTTTGAATAAAACAAATTTTTTTCCGCAAATAAACATTTTATTTTTCTACATAATCACCTTTTAGCTCGATACATTTAGTCCAGCGTTTTCTAATTTTTTTATTCCCTCCAAATAATAGGTTTTTTCAAAGCTTTCAAAATACGCGTTTGTTTCGGTAATGACTTCTTCATTCGACTCAAATCTCTTACCGCCCAGCCATTTCTTTAGGTTTGGAAACAGAAAATAGTCGCAGGGGGCTAAATCTGGAGAATATGCTGGATGGGGTAGCAGTTCGTATCCCAATTCGTGGATTTTGGCCATCGTGACTAGACAAGTGTGCACACGTGCATTGTCTTGATGGAACAGCACTTTCTTCTTCTTAGCCAAATACGGCCGTTTTTGCTTCAAATCAACGTCGAATCTGTTCAAAAGCTTTGAATAATATTCGCCGGTGATCGTTTTACCTTTCTTGAGGTAATCGATGTGAATGACACCGCGTACATCCCAAAAAACTGTGGCCATGACCTTGTTGGCTGACAGACTCTGTTTCGCCTTCTTTGGTCCACGTTCACCACGAGCAACCCACTGATTCGATTGTTCCTTGGTCTCTGGCGTATTGTGATGGATCCATGTTTCATCCACAGTAACAAAACGGCGCAAAAATTCGTCCGGATTACGGCTGAACATCGCTAAACACTCTTGAAGTGGTCACACGATTGCGCTTATGGTCGAGTGTGAGCAATCGCGGCACCCATCTCGCAGAGAGTTTTTTCATGTCCAAATATTTGTGTAAAATATGATGTACCCGTTCAGTTGAGATACCTACAGCATGAGCCAACACACGCTTTTTCATTCTTCGATCATCCAATATCATTTCATGGATTTTATCGACGATTTCCGGTGTGATCACTTCTTTTGGGCGACCTGGACGTTCGGCGTCACTAGTGCTGGTACGACCACAACGGAACTCTGTAAACCACTTCTTAACCATTGAAATTGATGGTGCCGAGTCCCCGTAGTATTTATCAAGTCTTTCCTTAGTTTCAGTGATTTTTTACGTAAAAAGTAATGCTTAATCAGCACACGAAATTCACTTTTTTCCATTTGCGTAAAAATTCACGAGGTTGTCTGCTTTGAACGGCTATCAAACACCAACTGCACGACGTAGCTTGCTCAAAATTAGAAAGTTGCCCACTGATAGATTATAGTTGACGGCAGCACTGTTGCATTTGAAGTAACTGCGCGGGAAATTCAAAAAGTCACTGACTTATCAAACTGCCTCGTATTTACATTAAAATGTACATAATACAAAACATGATTACATACAAGATAAGAAACTCGTGATAAAATTAAAACCACAAAGTTACTACTAAAATAAGGCAATGATATTTTAGCAGGGTATGGATTTTATACAGAGTGATCCTTTGAGAGTTTCAATTAGACGTTTTAGAGAAACTTGAAGAAATCAAAACCAGAGTAGGTATGGCCAAAACAACATTTTTGAAGCTAAAGAATATGTTGCTGCATAGAGACTTGCTCTTGGATTTGCGACTTAAAGTAGTTAAATGTTACGTATAGCCTGTGCTACTGTATGGCGCTGAAACGTGATCTCTTAAAGCAAGATCAATAAATCGCATAAAAGCTTTGGAATTGTGGACCCTTCGTAGGCTGTTAAGGATATCGTGGACCGAACACACCTCAAATAAAGAAGTATTTAGAACAGCAGGTACTAAAAGGCAACTCATGAATATCGTGAAACATAAAAAATTGTTCTATTTGGGTCATATACTTCGTGGTGAACGGTATTCTATCCCGAAACTAATACTCCAAGGAAAAATTGAAGGACGCCGTGGACCTGATAAGAAGCTGCACTTCTGGTTGCGTAATATCAGAGACTGGAGTGGAATAGCAGACGTAGTATCACTGTTTCGTCAAGCTGAGAAAAACACCCTTATCCTGTTGAGATGAGGAGAGTGGTCAGGTGACCCCAATGTGCGCGAAGCATACGGGACTAAAAGAAGAAGAAGAGAAAATTGACATAATTAAAACCTGAAAATTTGAGGGGAAAGGTTACTAGATCGTCAACATAGTCACTTATTTTCACTGGTCCATTAATTGCATCTATTATACCATTTATAAATACGATACCGTTTCGTAAAGGCGTACGTACACTCAGTTCTCTTGTATGAAGCGGAGACATGGACACTAAAGGAGGATACCATGAACAGACTCGAGGCTTTTGAAATGTGGATCTTCCGCAAACTATTAAAAATACTATTAGCTACACAACATGTAGCTAATAACGAAGTACTTAGACGTATGAAAAGGGAAAGCGAACGACTTACTACACATTTACCGTAACAACAAGTGCAATATCCTGAAATTGATAATCGAGGGTAAAATTAAGGTAAAACGTAGACCTGGCCAAAGACAACATTCGTGTCTAAAAAATATACGTGATTGGACTGGTATGAACACATCAGCTTTGATTCATGCAGCCAAGTATGCCCAAAACTTTTGCAGACCTTCATTGAATGGAGATGGCACCTAAAGAAGAAGAATACCATTTATGGCAATTGCAAAGAGAGTGATGCTTAATTTAGAGTCTTGGGGTATACCATTTTCCATATCACGAAAGTTGGATATGGCCTCTTGGATTCTGATCCTGAATATTGTACTATTAAGAAATTGTTGGGGAAAGATTGATAAAGAGTCTCTGTAGATCCATTGATGCAGAGTTGTGAGTACACCGTGTCTCCACGTTGGGTCAGAAAACTCATTGACTCGTGTTTTAATAAATTAAAAAATAAAAGTATAACCGTACAATAAATTTTCAGTTACCAATAAAATATAGCGCTTAGTTTACTTTTGGCAGTTAAAAGTATTATCGCTTTTTAAATTATATTAAAAAATGACTACAAATTCTAACCTCAATTAATAAACACAAAGCCAAGCAGCTGTAAATCGAAAACAATTGACCATAAACTAACCTCATTTAGGAATGTTTACTTCGAAGTGCACACCATGATTAATGAGGTGGTTCCAATTTGTAGGTAGCTTAATATTATTATGGTTCTTAATCTGGGCTGAAATAAAACGCATCACCTTTCATAAAAAGTCAATTTGCGGCTTGTGGAACCCATAAAAGAGAAAAATCTTTTCGTCGGAATGGGCATAGCTGTGAATGTTAAACGCTGGGTTGGGTCGAGTTTTGATCACAAAATTTTAATTGGTTACGGTTAGGGGAATATCCCACTTTGACTAATCGTAAGTCTTTACTGCGATACCAGTTGGTAATTATCTACGTATTTTAGAAAATTTTAAAGATATTTTAAAGAAATTAAAAATAAAATATTGATTTTTGTCGATACTATAAAAAATAAATTTAAATGGACAAATAAGTCAATTTTTTTAACAAATAAACCGACATCATTGTGAACATTTGCAGCGTTGTAAGATTGTTCATGAAATATGGACATTAACAGAAAATAACTGAACAAAAAACGTACATGTAAAAAATTTCACAATGTATTAAATGAAAACTACAAAATTATCGATCATTTTTTTCCATTTATGATTTTTGTTAATTACATTTATGAATGGATTTCACGAAGTAAGGAATTCTACCATTAATTCCATAAGTTCTCGTCGTGGATTATCCTTCATCCACTTACACCCAAATTCTTCGAGCTATATTTTTAAGGAAATTAAATAATTCTTTATCTTTCAGTTGGGACCCCAATGATTGAATCATTAGGTGCTGTTCTAAAAGCATACAGAAATAAAATCATGTTAAATGTACATGTCGTAATTATACTTACTTCTCTGTTACATATTGTAAATAGTATTACGAATAGTTCTTGTATTTAAAGTTTCTGTATTTGTTACTCGTTTATAAACGCAACGCTTTTTCTTTGGTGACTCGAACTGTTCACCTTTTTTTTCTGTTACTTACTGTTCTTACACTGATTTTTAAAGCAGCAGCTACACGCTAAAATAATACAAATTTTCGTAAATGATATTTTATATTCGCATATTACCACTTGCACGGCATTTAAGGGCAACAAAGGGCTATTATTATTCCTTTCTTGTTCAAAATAATTAACTAATGAAGCCACAAGTTCTTTGCATCGACCATTCAGCTGTTTGGGCATTTTGACAATCAAAGAAGAAAATACTTATAGTCCGTTCATAATTTGTCGATAGCACAAAATGTGCGTCCAAGTCATAAAACGGCCGTAATAGTCGTAAAATCATAGGCGGAGGTTCCTGAGGTGTTTATTCATGTCCGTACACAATTTGTTGATAGCTCACTGCAAGTTTGACCCTCATTAGGTTTAGTACGTTTTTGATCGCATTTAATTTACGGCTCGTTGGTGTTTCGGCGTCTACGGCAGTAATTAACGTCTCTAATATTTATTTTGCGAATTTTGTGCAGTGCGTGAGTAACTTTTTTTCATATTCCTACAAACATATACGTACCTTTCGTTTCTGCTTGTTTTGTTTGATTGCTTGCGATGGCTTCGTCATCATCATCAACATCATCAAGTTTTACACCGGTACTGTTGCGTATAGTCAGTAAGTCTGTCTATTCACCAAGAGAGAAGACTATTGTTTTGAACGTTCACGATGCTCTGCTTTCTCAGAATCCCACAAACACTGTTCAGAACATAATCAAGAGTTGTGCCCACATGACGGGCGTAGGGGAGTCAACAATATATAGGTTCCTATCAGAAAGAAAAAAACAAGGTATAGCTAACCCAAATACAAACGAATACTTAAAGAGGGGGAGAAAACCTATCGAAATTGATGAATTTGCCAAAAATGGTATTCGAAGGAAAATTCACGAATTTTTTTACAAAAAAGAAATACCCAACTTAAACAAAATTTTACAAGAAGTTAGAGACGACCCGGATTTGCCTCATGTCGGACGAACCAAATTGTGGCAAGTTTTAAAAGAATTAAATTTCCGGTGGGAGAAATCAGACCGAAAATCACTTTTGATTGACCGGGAAGAGATAATATGTTGGAGAAGAAAGTATCTAAGATCTATACGAAAATTTCGGGCTGAAGGAAAGCCAATTTACTATCAGGACGAAACGTGGGTAAACGCAGGTCATACTCTCACAAAAATTTGGTCAGATAAAAATATATCAAGCTCCAGGCAAGCCTTTATGGAAGGTTGGTCTACTGGTATTTCCCCACCCTCTGGTAAAGGCAGTAGATTAATAGTTTCTCACATTGGCAGTGAAAAAGGATTTGCTAAGCATGGTTTGTTGGAATTTCAATCCAAAAGCACAAAAGACTATCACGAGGAGATGACAGCTGATGTTTTCGAAGAGTATTTTGAGCAGATGATTGAACATATACCACCAAACTCAATTATAGTATTAGATAATGCACATTATCATTCACGACTAGTAGAAAGACTTCCAACGACTGCGTGGAAGAAACAGGATATCATTGAATGGCTGCGGAATAAGTCCCTGCCTTACAAAGATGGAATGGTTAAAGCAGAACTTTTAAAAATTGCCCGGCAACACAAATCTAAGTTCAAGAAATACGTAGTTGACAAAATGGCGGAAAGACGAAACATCACAGTCCTTAGACTTCCACCCTACCACTGCGAATTAAATCCAATTGAACTCATTTGGGCACAAATGAAAAGCTATGTGGCTAGAAAAAATACGTCATATAAAATACAAGCTGTACGTGAATTGTTATATGAGTCTTTACAACATATTACAGAACAAAATTGGCGAGATGCAGTAAGACATGTAATAGAAGAAGAACAAAAAATGTGGGATCTTGACAATATAATTGATGCGACTGTAGAGACACAACCGCTAATTATTAACCTGCAAGACGACTCGGATTCCGAAGATGATCCTGTTTATTTTGAATTTGAATAGTTTTGTAAGTAATCGTAGTTTATATCATTTAAAAATAGGTATTAATTAAATAAATGTATCTTTTACAAATTGCAAGTAACTTTTTATTTTTAAATAAAATAAAGAAATTTTATTAAAATAAAAATACAATTTACAGTACCTACAGTTTAAGAATATTAATATATTTATTTATTTAAAGTAACGTAATGTTTTAATCATATACTCTACGACACTGGTCAGTCATTTCCACTCAAAATACCTACATAATCGGATTAAAAGTTTTATAGCTGTATTGTATTTATTCAGATACAAGGTGGGTTAGTCGAAAACATCTTAAACTGCCAGTTTTAGGTTGGTTTTTGTTATTATATCATACTACCTGTCCTCTCTGTATTTCAGTTCTCTAATGAGGGTCAAACTTGCAGTGAGCTATCAACAAATTGTGTACGGACTATAGTTGTATTGAAAAAAACAGTTTTATTTATAAATCTCAAAAATCGATGACACTACCAGTAGAAAAGTCACAAACGACGCTGCAACAGGACAGTATTTCTGGCAGTGACTATTTTAGCGTCATTAATTGGTGGCTTCTTTATGAAAATTTTGACACAAAATTTTACATTGAGAAACCCAAAAAAGCCATATTGCATACACATTATTTTTTTACAAAAGTTTTTTTATTGATCGGGTTATCTTTAGAAACGATTTTTTAGCAAACTTAAGTATATACACTTCTCTATAGAAATGTAGCCACACATGCAATAGAATTGCGACCTTGGTGACGTGAACACAACTTTATTTGACTTTTGCTGTAGATATTTATAGGCTCCGAATAAATATGCATTAAAAAAGTACAAAATATGCATGCAAATATGTAACTAAAACATTGTTACACGTCACATGATACAATAAGAGCGAATGATGAGTCCACTGTGTCAGTAAGATTCAAATCACTGGGAGCAATAGCAGTTTCCTCATTTAGTAAAATTTTAGAAATATTTTTATCTAAAACTGACGACTTCTTTAACAACAAACAAAATTTTTTATGCTTCTTTGTTCTATATCCGTTGTTTCATCTAAAGATACCCAAATATTTTTATCTTTAGCTTTTTCCCGCAGCTTTTGTATTGTGGGATTATATATAATGGTAGAACATAGTTTTTTTCACAGTGTAGATTCGTCTTGAATATTTTGTTTGGTATGTTTTTCCAAAAAGGTTTTAAATACTTCATTTTTTATTTTCGCCTTCGCTATGTCCGCAAAAATTAGAGCTTTACACAATTCCTCGTTAAATGGTAAACGACTGGGACCTAGTTTTAATATAGCTCGTACTAACATCTGCAGCTTACTTCCTAAGTTTCAGTTCTTTTTTTGTTGCTTATTGATTTGTAAATGCTGCGTTACTTGAAACTTTTTTATTGCTGCTGCATTCACTTCACGTTATTTACAAAACAGCACACTGCTATCAGTTGTAAAATCGCTAAAGTCTGACAAATTGGTTTAAAACTGCGCTATGATCGTTTTTGTTTCGGCATTTTTAACACTGGGATGTTCGCTTTTTAAAATCAAACAACAAACTGATGGTTCATGTCATTGTCATTGCCAAAGTTACATTTATTGAAAAGTTCATCAAGCATTGTAAAATTAATGATTTACCCCCAGAAGTTAAAAATTTAGATAATAATGCAGTTGCTGAATTATTGCCTGAAAAGTCTAAAAGTGTGCCAATACGAAAAAACTTATGCCAATTATGAAAGTTGTTGTCACAAGAAAAATGTTGAGAATCTTGCGCACGAAAAGGTACTTTTAAAGAAAAATCAATGACGAAAAAAATCTTCAAGTGTATGGAGTTATTACTTAATGTTTCAAAAAAAAATGTTGACCCAAATAAGTTTAGTGACCTGATTGCTTTTTGTAAAAGAAATTCTGATTCTTACAAACCCAAAAAGCCCAGAATTTTAACTAAAGAAAATATTTTTACAAGAGGCGGAGAAAAAAAAATATTTGCTAGTGAAAGTGTCACTGATAATAGGAGGGAAAATGTGCACGATGAAGGGTGTATTTTTAGAATTGTAATCATCATCATCATCATACAGCCCCTCGCGTCTACTGTCGCGTGCTGTGTTTGTCAGCTCTCGGTCTCCATTCCAGTAACCTCTTTGTCCAGCGGTCCCATTCATTCTTGCTATGTGTCCGACCTATTTCCATTTTGATCTTAGTATACGCTCTACAACATCATTTACCTGTGTTTTTCTCCGTATATCTTTATTTCTAAAACGTTCTCTTAAGCTCAGACCAAGCATCGATCTCTTTATTTTTCTCTAAGTTACCTTTAATTTTCTTATAGATGATATTTCGAGATATTTTTGATGATATTACTGTATCTATGATCAATTCTGCACTTCCGTAATGCCGCAAGGATTGCGGAAAGTTCTACGGTATCGAAAGCCTTACGGAAATCGACAAATATCAGAGCCAATGGTCGGTTATACTTAATTTTTTTTTTTAAGAAAATAGTCGCAAAAAGGGTAGACCTATCGTGTGGGCCGCGGACGGCCCGCACTGCGACTATTAGAAGGGGAAGGGATTATAGAAAGGAAATGATTGTGGACACGCTTTTTAAAAAGTTGCAGGTCATAGTTCTCTGGAAAAACTGATTTTGGAAGCTTATTCCATTCCGTAGCAGCCCTGTAAAAGAAGGATTCTCGATGAAGATTGGTCCTTGTAGTGTCAATCTTGAGAGTAAATGGGTGAGACTGATCAGCGTGCCGAGTTCTTCGGCCGAATGTGGCCAATGGTGGTACAAGAGTTTTTATTTCTCTGGAGCATCTGCCATGGAAATATCTGTAGAGCAATGACTGGTCTGCAACTCTTCTTCTATGTTGTAGAGGGTGAAGGGTATCTGTGAGAGTTGAGCTGTTTGTTTTCTCTATTAAGGTTTTCAGACATTGAAGGTGGTAGTTTGTGCCATATCCGGATCGAAAGCCATCCTGTTCCCGAAATTGATAAAAATCTAGTTTAGCTTCCAACCTGTTTGCAAGGATTCGGGTATAGAGTTTATAAATGTGGCTTAATGAGTTGTTCCATACATCTGGGATGTTTTGACTGTGAAGTCAAAGATTAAAAAGCCTTTGGATGCTTTGTATTAGTATCTTCCCACATATTTTTATCATGCCTTCTATTATAGCGTCTTCTCCTGTGGCTTTGTTATTTTTGGTATTTCTAAGTGTTCTTGATATATTCTCCATAGTGATGTCGGAAATGTCTTCTGATCCCTGGTTTAAAACTTTTCTTTTTTTGTATGCTGTTGCATCCATTGCGGACTTGTTGGTGTACAGGGTTTGGTAGAATTTCTCCACTTTTCGTAATAGTTCTTCCCTGTTGTTTGTTGTTTTGCCGGCTTCATCTTTCAGTTTGAGAATCTCCTTATTTCCATTTGAAAATTTCCTCCTCAATATCTTCATGCTTTTATTTTCTTCAATTTTCTGTATTATTCTTTCATTTTTATATTTCTCTTTATTGATTTAAAGATATCCTTAAATAAATAAGAATTGTAATACCCAGTATAAAAACAAATGTTTCCCGAGAATTCGTCGTAACGCCTGGAAATGTCGAAAGAGTAAATATGGTGAAATTGGTGCGAACCTATGCACCAATGAAACCCAACGATGCCAAAACTTCTCGTTTGTTCTTTAGAAACAACAAATGTACGAAGCAGCCAATAGGCATTCATACTTTTGGAGAAATGTGCAAGACAATTGCTTTTTTTTTAAAGTTACCTTATTTTACCAAATACACGGGTCAAGCATACATTAAAGAGTGCATTCATGCCGACCACTTCGATCAATCCAGTGCGACACGATCTGTGCATGCTCCATGTTTGGTTTGGCTCGTTTTCCGTGTTTGAGTTCAGTGTTTTCATGCTGTTGATGTCAATTACTGTTTGCTTTTTTGAATTGCGATATTTTATTATAATTTGGCGATTTAACCTTTTTTTTGTGCTACAAACATAAGTATTAATTAATATTAATTTGTGGAGCAAACATGGTGAAGTAAGTTATATTTTTTTTTTTTTTTATGTTCTGGTTCCCATGAAAAGGGATATCCTGTAATGTTCAGAGAACATCGTGGGAACCAAGGGAAAGAAGGTAGGAGTTGGTGTTCTTCTTAAATTTCTGGAGGTTGTATGCCTCGGGGAACACCTCCCTAGGCAATGAGTTCCAAAGCCTCGCAATTCGTTGGATGAATGAGTCTTTGGAAAGTGATGTTCTGCAGGTCTCCAAAGTGACCACGAAGGGGTGTGAAGACTGAACTTGACGGGTTAATCTCGAAGAGACTGCCAAAGGAAGAACGATTGTTGATATTTCAGAAGAGCATCGCCCATGAAAATATCTATAAAATAGAGACAAATCGCCAACTTTTCTACGGTGTTCCAGACAAGTGAGCGAGTTTGTAAGCGAGGCATCACCGACGAGACGAATTGCCCTTTTTTGGACAGAATCCAGTAGCTTCAGGATATGTTTGGGTGCTGCACTCCAAATATGGGAACAGTACTCCAGTACAGGTCGGATCTGTGCCTTATAGATCATAAGCAGCTGACTGGAGGTAAAATAGCTCTTGGCACGAAACAAAAAACCAAGTTTTTGGGATGCACTTTTGGCAATGGACCTCACGTGATTTTCTCAGGAAAGGTTATTGCTGATAGTAATACCAAGCATCGATATGGATGACTTCAGTGGTATGGTCACTCCTGACAAAGTTATGTTAGGCACAGTGAGATCGGCTTTTCTAGAGAAAAGACATGCTTGTGTTTTGTTTGCATTGAATTCTACCAAGTTATTGGATCCCCATTCGAGAATTGTTGCTAAGTCCATATTTATATTGTTAACATTTCTTCCTCGTTCATTTCTGGTTTCACGGGCTGATATAGGGGCCCTGGAAGAGAAAGCGGTATTATCTAATAAGAATGAAAAGTTTTTTTAATCTCAAATTTATTTTCAGCAATAATGTGGTTCGTCATGCTTGCAACAAAGAATTTAGCAGTGTATCGACTAAAAATCGACATATTAAAAATGTAACATGTTGAAAAGAAGAGATCATTTTAAATTAAACGTCCATTATGACCCGAGGAACACAAATTAACGTTTATGAGGATTTAATGAAAGAGTTGTTCATCAAATATTTTAAAATACACTTAATAAAAAAAATTAATTGGTTTTCTTGGTAACTGATAACAGTTTTTTAAAATTTAAATTTGTATGCAAAAGGAAGAGAATAATAAGATAAAAATATTTATTTAAAAGTAAATAAAACATGAATATATAAAAAATATGTAATTTAAAATTGTAATGAAATCTTTTTATAAGTATTACAAAATGTATTGGGATTGAAAGTGAACAAAAAAAAATAAAAAAGAATACTTTTGAGATCATTGAGGGTTGCTCTTTTTGCCAGTGACAAAATAAAAAAAAATTAATGTTACCAAATATATTGTGAGTTGAGTAAAATGATAATTACTTATTTTTTGTAAAACAGTGGAATGGAACGATTTCGGAGTAGAAACATGTATTGTCTCTCTTGATCATTAATATTTTATATCGTCACTGCCCAGCGAAGCCCACGAGGAGGTTAGAGCTTATCCTTCGCTAAGGAAATTGGATAAGGAAGATTAGGAGTGTTAGTTGGGAATGTTAGTTAGAAATGTTAGTTAAGAACGTTGTACCTAAAATAAATAATTCAAAACCTGAAAGAGAATAAATTAATTAAAATATTTCTAAGAGAAAGAGAAAAATAAGAACCAAAAACTGTTTTTTTTTGTAAACAAACAATTTTATTTGTTGTTTGGAAAATATAACTTTTTTTCTATTTCTACTTTTTTCTTTTGCATGTATTAGTGTCATTTTTATGCTTTCTTAGCATATCCTTGACTTCTTCCAATTTTTTGTCATCTAAGTTAGTGATGTAATTAACAACATTGTTAATTTCACTCTATAAATTAACAGTTTACTACCTAAATAATTGGATAACAATTAATAAAATCTAAATAATATACCTCACGCTTTTTTTTTAAATCAATATCATCTTGACAAACCAAATTATCGCTGGAAATAAATTTGAGGTTAAAAAAACATTTCATTCTTATAAGATATAACTTACTTCACCACGTTTGATCCACAAATTAATAACAATTAATACTGAAGTTTGTAGCACAAAAAAATATTAAATCGCCAAACCAAGCATGGAACAGATTGTGCCGCACTAGTTTGGTCGGCATGAATGCACTCTTTATTGTATCCTCACGGGTCACTGTTTTCGAAGATCTTCGGCTGCATTGTTGGCTGATTCCGGATTAGATCTTTACAAGGTTAAACATCATGGTGGCTGGAAAAGCAACACAGTTGCTGAAGGATTTATAGAAAATTCACGCGAAAATAAAAAAATAATTTTGGTATCCATTCTTGTACAAAAGTCATTATCGGATGTTTTACCGATTGTCTTCACTGTACAAGAAACCGAAAAGTTACAAATAAACAACCAGAACAATGGAATTATTTCGACGCCTTTGTCCAACTTTAATTTAAAAAATTTTAATCGTTAAATTTTATTGTTTTCAATAAAATTTTCATGTTTTTGCCTAGTATACCTACATATTATAATCCTCAGGCTCTAATGAAATCATTATAGTACTCAGTCCATTAAAGTATGTCATTTTGACACTAAAAATAAAATCCATATTAATGTTATTATGACCCTGATACATGACACTCAGATATAAAGCCAGATGGTGCTTCAGCCATAAGCTCTTGCTTCATATTTTTTCGCTATCCAGAATTAGGACACCATCTGAAATATGGGTACTTTCCTCTATACAAAAGTGCCATTAAGTAGAGCTGAGGTACCTGTGCTGGCAAATAGCTCCAGAACAAGCTGGTTTTGTTAAGGGATGCGGCAAACGTGAACAGATTTTAAATTCATGACAGACAATATGAATTTCGACAACTTCGGTCTACTGGAGATTTGCTGGCTTATGTCACTCAGCTTTGGACAAACACTATTGAAAAGTTTGGTGAATCCCGTGCAATAGCCTTGGATATATCTAAAGCCTTTGACCGCGTTTGGCACCAGGCATTGTTAAGTAAATTATCTGCCTACGGTCTCCCAACCAAACTGCGCCAATTGCTCTTGAGCTTCATGCAAGATCGCTCCTTACATGTGGCAGTTGACGGTATTTCTTCTGATGCGTTTAAAACTAATGCCGGGGTCCCCCAGGGTTCCATCCTGTCCCCCAAATTATTTCTTTTACACATCAACGACCTCTTGAAAACCACCATGAACCCCATTTACAATTTCGCAGACGATAGCACACTTGTCTCAACTTTTACATCCTATCGATCACTTTCGGTAAATGATACAAATAGACTCAGGCAGGAACAGGTTGATTCCATCAATAGAGATCTTAAAGCAATCGTCGAGTGGGGAACCAACAATCATGTTCAGTTCAAAAAACGCCCAAAAAACACAAAGTGCCACGTTTTCCAAGAAAGTTAATTCCTCAAATCATCCCAACACAATGTCCGGAAATACCCTTGAACCAAGTCCCTCCATCTTGATTTTGGGAGTCACGGTGTCCAATAATATGTCTTGGCATGACCATGTTGCTAACATCGCAAAGTCGGCAAGCCAGAGGCTAGGTTTTCTGTGGAAAGCCAGAAAGTTTTTTACTCCTGATCAACTGTTGACGACGTACAAGGCTTAAATCCGACCTCTACTGGAGTATTGCTCGGACATTTGGGGTTCAGCACCAAGGCATTCTCTTCGTTTTCTAGATTCCATTCAGAAAAGAGTCATTCGCTTGATTAACAGCTCAACTCTCACAGATACCCTTCACCCTCTAGAACATAGAAGAAGAGTTGCAGACCAGTCATTGCTCTACAGATATTTCCATGGCAGATACTCCAGAGAAATAAAAACTCTTGTACCACCATTGGCCACATTCGGCCGAAGAACTCGGCACGCTGATCAGTCTCACCCATTTACTCTCAAGATTGACACTACAAGGACCATTCTTCATCAAGAATCCTTCTTTTACAGGGCTGCTACGGAATGGAATAAGCTTCCAAAATCAGTTTTTCCAGAGAACTAAGACCTGCAACTTTTTAAAAAGCGTGTCCACAATCATTTTCTTTCTATAATCCCTTCCACTTCTTATAGTCGTAGTGCGGGCCGTCCACGGCCCACACGATAGGTCTACCCTTTTTGCGACTATTTTCATAAAAAAAAATGTAAGGCAAATAATTGAGAAGGCCAGAGAACGCTACTTCCCAATATATGTATATATATATATATATATATATATATATATATATATATATATATATGATATATTTGATAACGTACAATGGGATAAACAATGGGATGTTTTGCATGTCATGGGGGTTCCCGCCCATCTAATATCAATTACTAAACAAATTTATGAAAGCAACACAGCTCACGTGCGAATTGACGGCATGTGGTCAGCCAAAACAAAAACGGAAAAAGGAGTTCTTCAGGGCTGTATAATATCCCCTATGCTCTTTAATGCTTACTCTGAATTCATCATGCGACAGGTGCTAGACAACTGAGAGAAAGGTATAACTATTAGTGGAACTAGGATGTCTAACTTGAGATTCGCCGACGACATAGCTCTCCTAGCAACCACAGAAGCTGAACTATTAGCTCTCCTCAATACCTTTGAACAAACATAACAAACATCCTCAAAAATCCCAAGTTGGAAGCTGTCAAGTGGTGCAGAACTTTGTATACCTCGGATCTTTAATCGAAAACACAGACAGCAGTAAAAAAGAAATCCGCCGGCGTATTCAACAGGCACGACTAGCCATGACAAAACTTAATAGAATATGGGATGACTTCAACATCACCAAAACAACTAAAATATCTCTGGTCCGATCCCTGGTATTCTGTACGCGTCAGTGACGTGGACGACCAAACAGGCTGATCGCCATCGTATAGATGCCTTCGAAATGTGGTGCTGGGGAAGAATGCTGCGGATTCCGTGGACGGCACATAGAATGAACGTCTCATTTTTAAATAAGATTTGTAATCCAAGGCGCCTGTCCTCCATATTATTAAAGCGTGCCCTGACATTTTTTGGACATACTCACAGGAGTAACAACATGAAGAAACTAGTTGTACCAGGCCATCCCCCCACTGGTCGACGACGTGGTCGATCTCCTACATTCTGGGTGGATCTAACAAAGATGTGTCTTGATCTAAACGTCAGCGGGGCTTTCGAACTAACT
This sequence comes from Agelastica alni, assembly GCA_950111635.1. Lineage (NCBI taxonomy): Eukaryota > Metazoa > Arthropoda > Insecta > Coleoptera > Chrysomelidae > Agelastica > Agelastica alni. The sequence goes on along the minus strand of OX467710.1, from coordinate 61,150,756 downwards.
TCTAATCGGATGAGATGGCGAAACACCGTTAGGAGAGCAATCGACAAACTGTATATTAGTAATGCCTTGGCCAATACCAGCAACAACTGACAATAAAATGAGTTCACAACACATCTGACAAGATGTTATGACTGTGATGATGAGGTACCTTATTTTGTTAACTCGGTGTTTTTTTTTTATTTAGTTGTTGATCAAAGTTGTTTAATTATTACTTTTAGCACTATAAAGCATGTTTAAGATGATATGGGTGAAAAGTTGAAGAGGTTGAGTGAGTCCCTTTATATAACATAAGTTCTTATTAATTTTTTTTTTGAAACTTCATCAGGACATATTATTATAACACAGAAAAAGTTTTTTAATTAACACCCTGTATGTAATCAATTATTTAAAAAACTTAATAAATCAAATGAACCCAAAAAATGGGATAGTTAATAGAATAAGGGTTACTGAAATTGATGAACCATCTGGCGAACTATTAATAAATTTACATACCTATTCATTTTTCGTATGTCATTCTCACGATTAAAAAAAAAATAAGTAGAATATTTATCTTTAAAAAATGGTTATATTGCAGTGATAGGTAGGTTTAATAATAGTTAAGAGAAAATAAATATACAAAAGTAAATAAATTTAAATAAAATATTTATTTATTTGGCAAATATTTATTTATTTTGGTATTTTTTTAAAAAAAACTATAAAATCAAGATACAAGACAATAATTCCTATTTTGTATTGTACATTTATTTGTTTGGATCAGTTTGTATAAAGCTGATGACAGAAGTGAAAAAATATCAAATTTAAACGTTTTTATTAAATATTAACAAAAATGTATTAAAAGTAAAGATATTATACAATATTTTTTCCAAGAATGTAAACCAACAAATTAAAGATTTATAAAAAGAATAATCCTAAAAATAATAATGTTACAATAAACTACTTTTAAAGAGGAGAAAAAGTGACTGATTTAAAAGAATGTGGAATATCTGAGGGGTTAGGCCACTTAAACGGACTTCAAACTTCAATCGCGTTTATCTCAAAACTGCATTTTAAGTTGGCCGCAATCATAACTCAAACAATATTTAATCGATTTACTTGAAATGGTAAATATATTTTGAAAAATACATTGTAGTTACGTGGGATTTTTTTATATACAGGGTGATTCATTAAGAATGGGCAATTTTTGAACTGGAGATACTGCACACCAAAATATGGCGATTGAGCTTAACATTTCTTATACAAATGTTGCAGGTTTACGAGATACAGGGTATTTAAAGTTGGAATTTTAATTTGAAATTTCTTAAAAACTTTGTGATTTTAAGCAGCATCGTCTTAAAAATTGGCAACTTCAAGTTTTTTGGCATGAAAATTACAAATTTTATGCTGAATTTAGCACTATTCATACAGGGCGTTAGTTACACCCTGTTACTTGGGTAAATTACAGCATATCTTTTTTGCAAAATGAGTTATGGCTAAAATGACTAAAAAATATAAAAGGCAGTTCAATTTTGAATAAAAAAGGTACTTTAGTTTATTTCATGTAGCTCTTTCAGTTTTTGAGTTATTTGCATTTTAAACATTCAGCGTAAAGACTCCTAAGCCACTGTTATCACATTGACTTTTTTTCAAGTAGGCTTGTGTCAGAACCTATCAGTTTTTCGTGTAAAGAAATATTTGAAAATTTTACTGTCACTAAGTAAAAGTGTATTATTTAGGGTAAAATAAGAAAATGCCACGTCATAATGAATTTTCCAACAGTGAAATGCGTGATATGATTCTGCAGAACATTTGATTTACGAATGCCCAGCGCTTTTCTGCAAAAGGCTTAACTTTCTGGAAGGGGCTTTCCTAAAGCACTTCGATGTCAGAAACTTAGGCCCCAGGAAACTGATAAACTTTGCACGAAGTCTCGGAATCCCGGGCCTCGAAGAGATTAAGAGTTGTACACAAAAGATCTGATAGGTCGAGGTGCTTGAGAGGCAGCAAAGCCTTCACGAACGCCACTACAATCTACAATCTGCCACACCTCTACGAAAACGAAGTATTTGCTGACATACGTTTATATAGCAAACTGTCATTATTTTTTCACGCAGAATCACCCCCTGAAGTTTGCCGCACTGATTTACTAACACCCTTTATAATAAAACGGGAAAAATGCAGTTTAACTCGTAAAATTTGTTAAAAAAAATGACAAGAATCGTTACGATCTCCTTTGGTTTCTCACGTGAGTAAGTCTCCTTTTCTGTTAAATTTACAGAGCACCACTATGTGTAAAAAATATGTATTTGCATTATTCATCTGTTTTAGAGATTATAATTTAGAATTATTTATATATCCGCTTTAAAAATTTTAACCTTTATTTTTTTTTTAATAACATATTATTTAAATAATTTATTATAAAACAAATGTTGGTAATTTTTAATGTATTATCAATAACATAACATAATATTTGTTACTCGCATAGAATTCAATGCACAGAATGGGTAATTAACTTAAATTAATAGGTATATAATTTACATGTGTAGGAAAAAATAAAAAAAAATAATAGTTTTCAAATACCACGTGGAATTAAAAAAAATTGGTTTTCGTTTATAATAGATCGTGTTAAATTTGAAAAAAATTTGAGTTGTGCACTAACATTATAAATAAATAACTACCTAAACTTTAACATATTGAGTTACCTACATGAGTAAAAATATAATTTAGAGGTCTATTTTGTAAAAAGTCAACAAAATATCGATATTGTTAATTAGTAACAATCGTTAAAATAAAATATTGATTGCACTTTGCAATTTTATAAAGTTGATATGAAATAGCCTTGTCAAATCTATAACGATATCAACAACAGAGCTCTTACTGTCGATTTTGCAGGGTGGCCAACCGAAAACGAAACAGAGCCATTTGCAGGATCCTCGTCAACACTTTAGGAAAACGCTCAGACCCGTCGATTTTTGATTAAATGGGGACACTCTTTTCCGGTATTTTTGACTCCACTACTTTCAACCCCAAGCGAGGGTAAGAATTACCCCAAAAATTTTTACAATAGTCTTTAAATTTTACATTACCTCCCAATACTTTGAAAAAAATTACCTGCTAAAATTCCAATTATTTTAGTTGCTTACTTACTACTTAATTGATTAAATGTTTAAACTAATGACCATACAATAATAAAGATTTTGTTTAAAACGTACGAGCACATTCCGAAGAATTTCCGGAGTAATTCGACAGCACTCTTTGACGCAAATCTTCCAATGACGCTGGTTGTGTTTCATAGATTTTACTTTTCAGATTTTCCCACAAAAAGAAATCGAGGGGCGATAAATCTGGCGAAAGTGGAGGCCATTCAATGCTGCTAACTAAAATAATTGGAATTTTAACATGTAATTTTTTTCAAAATATTGGGAGGAAATGTTTAATTAGAGGACTATTGTAAAGAAAATTGACAGAGTTTTCAAAAGACATCTTATTCGACACCCATTGCCGTATAAAAATTCAAGGGTAATTCATACCATTGCTTGAGGTTGAAAGTAGTGGGGTTAAAAATACCGGAAAAGAGTGTCTCCCTTTAATCAAAAATTATCGGGTCTGAGCGGTATTGTTAAATGTTGACGAGATTCCTGTAAATAGCTCTGTTTCGTTTTCGGTTGGCTACCCTGTATTCACGTCGGTTCAGTGGCCAACCAGGGACGTGCACTGTGTTTTATTTGGTACCCAGTATTGAGTTTTAATGCTAAGCAATACGTTTTCTGGCGAAATAAACTCTTTTTAATATCACGTGACCGGCAAGTATGATTGCTTTGTGTTTATATAACCTGAAGCTCGCATTTGTGCAAAGATTATAGTTGTTTAATAGTGACTAATAATTTGTTAATAGTGAAAATGATCAGCAGAGCAAATTGTTGTGTACCTGGATGTAACTCAGTGTGTAGAAAACAACGCAATTTGACTTTTCATTATTTCCCAAACAAGGGTGAAAGAGTTGAGCATATTAGAGAATCTGGAATGGTGACTATGGTTGATAGAAATAAACTGTGGGAGATCAAACTGAAAATAGGAAAGAGAGTTACCAAAAACATAAGAGTTAGTTCTAAACTTTTTTTTGGGAAATATTTTATGACTTTTAGTGATTGTAAGTATTTTGTTTTCTATATTTTATGTGGTTAATAGAATTACCAATTAATCTGTCATGGGGCTATTAAAAACTTTACCCGAAAAACAATGCTATAACAAATAAAACTTACCTGTGTCCCCAGCATTATAACAAAATCCAAAAGTCTGAAGATAGAAGAGGAAAAGAAAAGATATGAAAAACTCATTGAAATAAGACAGGCAAGTTCTCTTCACTTTTAATAGCACTGGTCTGATTATCCACTTATCATCCTTTTTTTCTTTGACACCACAAACAATAATGTGGTTTGCTGCAAGAACAGCATCACCCTCCACGATGCATCGACTACTCGGAGTAGCAGCCAGATAACCAAAAATTGAGGACAATGGTAGAAACATATCTGAATTCATCTAATATATAAAATTCTCGTGTCACAATGTTAGTTACCATACTACTCCGAAACGGCTTGACCGATTTTGATGAAATTTTTTGTGCTTATCCGGTATCTATGAGAATCGGCCAACATCTATTTTTCATCCCCCTAAATGTTAGGGGTAGTCCACCCCTAAATTTTTTTTTTATTTTTTAGACAAAATTTTTAATTTCTATTTTTTTATGATACAACATACAAAAATACATACAATCCTCAATTTTCACCCTTCTACGATAAACCCTTATTTTTTAATAGTCATTTTAGTAATTTAATCATTTTTCCTCTTCGGTCGAAAACTGATCAATCGTCATTTAATTAGTTATCCCCACCAGATGTCTACAGGTGTCACTTCTGACCCAGTAAACAGCACGGAGTAGGGATGAGAACGAAGCCGGTCTCCTTTCTTTCTCACTCCCTACACAGTTGTCGGCCATCATTATTGTTTATGCATCAAGTGTAGTAGTAACGTTGACAATTATTATTTTGCTATCTCAGTGTAACTCTCATATTAACTTTTAATCATTCCTATTTTATCAATAATAATTAAATTATCAATTTTGAGTGTATTTTGCACGATTAGTTAAAAAAAAGATTGATAGATTTGAGAACACCATGTTTTTCACACGGACAATTATACGTGGCATTCTCTCGAGTGGGTAAACCATCCAGTTTGTTTGTGTTAGCTAAAGATGGACTAACAAAAAATATTGTTCACGCTATAGCATTAAGAGATTGATATTGTTTAATAGTGTTACTGTCGTAATTGTTTAATTAATGATATATAATTTTAAGGAATAAATTATAATAACTTAAAAATAGTGTTTGCCTTTTGTAATTTTTATATTTTTTATATTCCCTCATCGTTCACAGCGCTCCATGCTTATTTCACGCATATACCACATTCTTACATACATACATTATACACATTCTAACATACATACATACTTACAATAAGTAAGCTATTTTTTGTCTACACTAGAAATTACTAGGAAATTATTTATATGGCAAAATAACGTTTGCCGGGTCAGCTAGTTATAATATAAAATATTGAATTTAATAACGTTCAAATATCGAAATGTTCACTAAATTGTACACTTACCTTATTAAATAAATAACGAATATCCATCCGTAGGAGAAAAAATTGATGTAGTTTTGAAATTTTGAAAATAAGTAGTTAAGGGTTGGGATTAAGTAGCAACAAAGTTCCCACCCTTACCGTGGATGAAACATCCCTTTTTTGAGAAAAACCACCCTCAAAATGGACTTGGTTACGATTTTTTGTATTTATCTCGCAAACTGTTACTCTGGTAAAAAATCATGAAAAGAGCAAAAATGATGTCCGTAAAATTCTACATAAAAAGGATTATATAAGATTTGTGCGAATTAAACCGTCAATAATGTTGTCTGTTCGATATGGCGTTCTGAAGACCTTTTCTTACAAAATGCACTGTTGATTTTCAATACCCTACTCTTTTGCGAGGTGGTATCGCATCCGCAGCCGCGGTCTGGGAAAGTCTAGAAAAGCGTTTCTCAAACTGTGGAGCGCGCCCCCTAAGGGGGGCGCGTTTACATGATTGGGGGGGGGGGGGGGGCGCAGTACAGATTAAAAATAAAATGGTAATGATAAAATGCTACAGATAGATTTTTAAAAAATCTTTATTGAAATTTTACTTACTTAATGATGACAAAGAAACATTCTAAGGACTAATGGCTAACATGAGCTTGTTTTAAGGCGCACAACTTCTCTAAATTTGGTTCTATGTTAGAGATGGCCACTCTGAGTTCATTTTCTACTCGAAGTTTATTTCTGTATTTAGATTTCACGACAGCAAGTGCAGAAAATCCAGTTTCACAAAGGTAGAACGTTGGAAAAGGCAACAGAATTCTAAGCGCTTTGGCTTTTATAACGGAGTAGTCGTTCGGAAGTTCAGTCCAGAAGTTTGTTAAAGATTTGTTAACAAAGTTTGATTTTTGTAAGGGATTTGTTGAAATATCTATCAGTTGTTCTTCTTCTTGTAGTGATAGTCCGACAGGTCTATTTTCGAATGGATTTAAAACCCAGCTCCAGTCTGACAACTTGATATCTTTCTCTGCAAAGAGGTATCGTTTGAAATTCTCAGTTAAGTTTTCTAAATGGCTTCCTATGGTTTTTAGCATCACAGCTTTATGAATATCTTCCAATGGGGAATCTTGCACAAAATCGCAAAATGTGGGAAACATTTCCAAACTGTTTTCTTTCAATTTGTTATGCCATAACTGCAATTTCTTACAAAAAGCATCAATCTTTTGACTTAAATCAAATATATTTACGTCTTTTCCTTGCAGCTGAAGATTAAGTATATTAAGTTTTTCAAAAATATCTACTAAATAAGAAAGCTTCAGTAAAAATAATTTGTCGAAAAAATCTGTTGAATGCTTGTGACCTTCCTCGCTTAAAAATATCGCTATTTCCCTTCTTAATTCAAAGACACGCTTAACCGTCTTACCGCGTGACAACCATCTGGATGAGGAATAAAACAACAAAGATTGATGCTCAGGTCCCATATCTTCACACAGAACAGAGAACATCCTTGTTTTTAGTGGTCTGGTTTTTATAAAGTTAACAACTTCAATAACTACTGTCAAAATCCTGTTTAGTCCAGGGCTTAGCGATTTTGATGCTAACGCTTCCCGATGTATCATGCAGTGCGTCCAGATAATTTCTGAGGATTCCTTTTTTACTAGCGCTTGTAAACTGTTGTATTTACCAGACATGGCTTGAGCTCCATCGGTGCAAATCGCAACACAATTTTTCCATTGCAAATTCATTTTAGTAATAGAATCATTTGTAATCTTGAACAACTCGGTGGCTGTAGTTCTTCCTTCAATCTGTTTACAAAACAATAAATCTTCACATATTTTAGAACATTGACAGAATCTAATGTAGCAAATCAAATGGGAATCATTACTAGAGTCAGTTGCTTCGTCAAGTTGTATAACAAACAAGTTTCCAGTAAGCTCAGATTCATGCTGCTGCTGCATATCAACTGATATATCGTTAATTCGTCGACAGATTGTATCATTTGACAGAGGAATATTGTTAAGTTGTGAAGTAAAATTTTCACCAAACATTATTTCTACAATGTCTTTGCAAGCGGGTAAAATAAGTTGCTCTGCAATAGTGTGCGGTTTTTTGCATTTAGCTACTTTGTATGCCACTTTATATGATGCCAAGAGAGCCTTCTCATTTACTGCCAGTACTCTATGAAAGCTGGATTTTTGTTTTTTAAACAATCTGAGTTTCTCCACAAAAAAATCTCGCGGTTTATTGACATATTCTCTGTGCAGCGTTTCTAGATGCCTCTGTAATTTATTTGGTTTCATGCTATCTGCAGCCAATACTTTTAAACAGATAACGCATTGTGGTTTTTCTTCGCCACCTACTTCAAGGCTAGTAAAGCCCAAATTTAGGTATGATGGGTCATATTTTCTTGTTTTAGATTTCGGACGATTTCCACCTGAACCTGTCGATGTACAAGCCCCGTCATCCTCAAGTTTTCGTTTTAAAAATTTATCCATACTACATCTACTTATACACTCACACTTCACAATAATGCTTGCTTAGTGTTAAAACACCTTCACTGAGAGACTGAGAATACCGTATGTGCGCTTCTGTATTTATAGTCGCGTTCAGACAGTTCGAGAAAGATCAGGAAGCTTGAATACGTGGCACGAACGCCGCGAACTTTTTTAAATTTAAATTTTTTAAATTAAAACAGGGGGGGCGTGAATAACAAAAGTTTGAGAACCGCTGGTCTAGAACACCGCGTCGCGAAGGGTCCCGGTTCCTCGAGAAACAGGTGAAATGTTATGGAATTGTGATTTAGAAATATAAAAAGGACAGCTGTCGTAACAAGGGACAGTTTAGTTTTTAAAAAGTTTTTATAAGGTTATGAAATGTAAATAGTTGTAATTAGTTGAATACGAGGGCGGTTTGATAAGTCAGTGACTTTTTGAATAAAACAAATTTTTTTCTGCAAATAAACATTTTATTTTTCTACATAATCACCTTTTAGCTCGATACATTTAGTCCAGCGTTTTTCTAATTTTTTTATTCCCTCCAAATAATAGGTTTTTTCAAAGCTCTCAAAATACGCGTTTGTTTCGGTAATGACTTCTTCATTCGACTCAAATCCCTTACCGCCCAGCCATTTCTTTAGGTTTGGAAACAGAAAATAGTCGCAGGGGGCTAAATCTGAAGAATATGCTAGATGGGGTAGCAGTTCGTATCCCAATTCGTGGATTTTAGCCATCGTGACTAGACAAGTGTGCACACGTGCATTGTCTTGATGGAACAGCACTTTCTTCTTCTTAGCCAAATGCGGCCGTTTTTGCTTCAAATCAACGTCGAATCTGTTCAAAAGCTCTGAATAATATTCGCCGGTGATCGTTTTACCTTTCTTGAGGTAATCGATGTGAATGACACCGCGTTCATCCCAAAAAACTGTGGCCATGACCTTGTTGGCTGACAGACTCTGTTTCGCATTCTTTGGTCCACGTTCACTTCGAGCAACCCACTGTTTCGATTGTAACTTGGTCTTTGGCGTGTTGTGATGGATCCATGTTTCATTCACAGTAACAAAACGGCGCAAAAATTCGTCCGGATTACGGCTGAACACCGCTAAACACTCTTTTGAAGTGGTCGCACGATTGCGCTTATGGTCGAGTGTGAGCAATCGCGGCACCCATCTCGCAGAGAGTTTTTTCATGTCCAAATATTCGTGTAAAATATGATGTACCTGTTCGGTTGAGATACCTACAGCATGAGCCAACACACGCTTTTTCATTCTCCGATCATCCAATATCATTTCATGGATTTTATCGACGATTTCCGGCGTGATCACTTCTTTTGGGCGACCTGGACGTTCGGCGTCACTAGTGCTGGTACGACCACAACGGAACTCTGTAAACCACTTCTTAAACATTGAAATTGATGGTGCCGAGTCTCCGTAGTATTTATCAAGTCTTTCCTTAGTTTCAGTGATGGATTTTTTACGTAAAAAGTAATGCTTAATCAGCACACGAAATTCACTGCTTTGAACGGCTATCAAACACCAACTGCACGACGTAGCTTGCTTAAAATTAGAAAGTTGCCCACTGATAGATTATAGTTGACGGCAGCACTGTTGCATTTGGAGTAACTGCGCGGGAAATTCAAAAAGTCACTGACTTATAAAACTGTCCTCGTATCTTAGTGAATATCCAAGTGATTTATAAAAGTAAAATTAATTGTGTAAAAGTATTGGAATAAAAATTGTTTTGTTACTGTATCGAGAGTTTAAAATCAACGAACCCCTAGAAAGAACTGAATTTCGTAGCAATATCTTTGTCTGCATAATTATTGTAACAATTTAAAGAAAAAAAAATAGCCATAACCAACTGTCGAGTCGATAAATCGTAAAAACATCACGCAAACCTTGCGCATTATAAAAATCTGCATATGTCAGTACCTAAGTATGTGAATTTACCTTGATACAATATTGCAGTGGTGCGCTGTTGCTCGAAAATATGACAAAATAAGTAAGTACATTCTTAGTTAGCCACATTAAACAGTATTATGATTAAAAAATTTAAAAGTATTTATAATTATTTTTGAGAATGTTAATGTTTATACAGTGCTTTTATTTCAAACGCTGTGCGCGCCGGCGCCGACGACCAGGGAATAATGGGCGTGTCAGGTGTAAAATGTGCTGAGGTGTAGGCAGCTTCACCACCGGAATCTCTATTGCCTGGTGACTTACTTGCTCTTCGACGACGTCGTATCAGGCCAAAGGTTTTACTGCCTTTTATCGCCGTGAATTTTGTTATCACAGTAAATGAAACAACACACTTGTCATCGATAATATATTGTTAACTTTAATACATGGAGCTTACAGTTTAAAGCCTCCTGTATCTTTGGAATAATTTTACTGGTTGTTAGCATTTAATTTGATGTATTTTAATTGATTATATTGATGTGCATTTTACCACGTGGTATTTTAAAGCCGTGCTCTTAGCGGCGGACGCCTGTCTTCTGAGACGGTAAAAACGGAAAAAAGGGCGAGAAGCCTCTTCTCGCGTTAAATTCAGCGGTTTTGATTGGTCACTGTATGGTCAGGTGACCGTATAGCCGCTTGCTAAAAATTGCGCGCGACGATTTCGGAATGTTCTCGACTAAAAACTGCACGTCTTCTTAAGATGATTTATAAATTGCACGGAACCCTTTGTTTATATTCGAATGCTAATTTCCACATAATAAAAGCGTGTCTTTTAGTTAATTTTTGTCGGCGTCAGGGCCGTACTGAGTAGTTTTAAAAATCAAGGAATTTCTCAAAGAGGAGTTGTACTGATTTCCAACACCCTGCAAGTCTAAATAACATTTGATTTTGCTTAAATATACGAATGGGGAGGTTGAAGAAGGTTATTCTGCTGTTTCTAAGTGGCCCCCCTTCAATTTTTCCCACCCCTTCTTTAAAATGTCAAATAGCAACCCCTACCTTGTGATACATCGAATAAAAAGCCAAGAAAAATGCAAATCAGCCATGTAAACAACAATTTATTTTATCGGTTTATTTTGCTGATTACAACAAATTTTGTGAAATAGCATGAGACCATCACAAAAACAACCTACGCCACTGTTAGATGGATAAATGTCCAATTAGGAATCAATTAACTTATTTCTAAATACATGTCACTTTTTTTGATATTTTTTTTGATTTTGTTTTCTTGTTTCAAAAATATTAATAGTATATTTAGTTAGTTATTCGTGCCGTTAAATTAGCCATTGTTTGTAGCTGTAGCATCTTGAGTTATTTTAAAATGGTGTCTTCTCTGTATGAACGAATAAAAATAATATTTATTTACGGTCATCAAAACCAGTGCGCTCGAGTTTTTAATGAAAGGCATCCTGACATAAACATAGGCCATCACACCGTCATAGAGTTAGTACAGAAATTTGGAGAAACTGGATCCGTTTGTAATAAAAAAAATAGTTATCCCAGAGTTCTCGACGAAGCTGCACAAATTGAAGTAATGAGTCATTTTGCTAAATATCCTACCTATTTTATTCCAAAAGTAATCAAAACTTACAAATATTTCTGTTGGTTTCATACACAAATTGTTAAAATTGGATGAGTTTTTTTCTTATGAAATACATAATTATCATCGGCTTAGCGAAGACGACTATGACAATTGAATTTTGTAAAACAATGTCCCAAAAGATACAAGAAGACGCAAAGTCGGTTTTTTTTTGGCACTCGGATATCCATGTCCATTCAGCCAGTATCTAAGACTAAGATGAGTATTTTAAGTGTTATTATGTAAGTCAAAATTCCCTAATCGATTATAAAAAAAACCAAAAAAATCAAAAGCATGGATTTGGTCCAAACTTCACAACCAGGGGCCGGTCAGGGTGACTAACAGACAGATCAGGTGGGCCTCGGTTAGGCGGGATATGGGTGTATATTATAGCGTTCAATTGGAACAAAAACAAGACTAAGTGCATAACTTCAATAAAGTCGGTTTAAAATATTTGTTTTAGTAATGAATCAACGTTTTATTTAAAAAGCTTTGTTAGGTACTGAGATGACGAAAATTCTCACGTGTTTCGACAGGATAATACTCAGTTTCCAGTGAAGATCCAAGTATGAGCTGATATTCTAGGAAATTTTTATTGACCAAAACCCAAGAAAAGAATTTAATCTACAATTATTAGAAAATGAAATTGATCAACCTATTACTTTGTCACTAGAAAGACAAGTTGATGAACAGAAAAATAAGGTGATAGATGAACAGAATATATACCTTCAACAGGACGGAGCTACACCACCTAACGCACTAGCTATAAAACAATGGCTAGCGCTAGAAGAACGATTTCCAAGAATATGGATTGGCAGAAGGGGTTTTATAAAATGGCCGGCAAGACCTCCGGTTCTAATACTACTTGACTTTTTCTGTGGGGCCATTTAGAAACATTAGTTTACAAAACTTCTTTTCAGGACATTAAAGAACCAAAGCTTATAAAGTAGACGATTTATACTTGCGAAACTTTGCAAAGAGTTCGAGAAGAATTTAAAAATAGGTTATATTATTGCCTACAATATAACGGACCACACTTTGAACAGTTACTGTAAATACTTTTAAGAAGCTGTTTGTAATTAAGTTTTTGTTGTAATTTCGCTATGTTTAATCTTATCTGCAAAATAAATCGATTAAATAAATTGTTGTTTATATTGCTAATTTCATTTTTTTTTGGGTTTTCTTTTGATGTATCACAAGGTAGTGGTTGCTATTTGACATTTTACAAAAAAGGGGGGGATGTTAAAAAGTGCCACTTGAAAACAGCAGAATCTAAAGCAGATATAAAATTCGACGTGTTTTTTGTTTTTTTTTACATTTACGAAAAATTAGTTATTTGGACTGGCTGGTTAAAAAAAGAAAGCATCAAATGAATGTTGGTAAAATTAATAAAAGTACATACATATAGTCACGCATTTTTCTCGTAGGGGTAGGCAGAGACCACTTCCTTCCACTTCCGCTACGGTTCTTACACACATCTTTTGCTTCCTCTACTTTCATCAGTGCTCTCATACACGCTCGTCGGATATTGGTAATATTTCCTTTAAAACAATGTTGATCTGATCGAGACACTTTTGACTATTTTTTATAACCTACATAAACAATTTTTTGTTAAAGTCATTTATTTTTTATGATGAGGAGTGAATTGTGGTCGACATTGTCTAAGTATGGGGTGAACGGTAGTTTAATACAAGCACTGAAATCACTTTACGAGGATTCCACTGCTTGTGTCAGGATAAACAGAGCTTGCACGGAATGGTTTAACATCAAAAAGGGTGTGAGACAGGGATGTGTGGCTTCGCCATGGCTGTTTATCTTATACACAGACGATTGTTTAAAAGATTTCAAAGAGATTGCGTATGGATTGAAAATGAATGATTTGATCATCAAATGCCTTCTTTACGCCAATGATCAAGTTATATTAGCGTCATCTGAAGAAGAGTTGCAGACAATGTTATGCATGATGCCCTGAAAATCAAAAAGATGAAAATAAATGTAAGCAAAACGAAAGAAATGGTTTTTGAAAAAGAAGAAAACATGACAAACTGTGAAGTTCTGATTAAGGGAGAAAGAGTAGAACAAGTAAATAAATTTGTGTACTTGGGTTCAAAGTTTACGAGAGATGAAAAGTATGACAGTGACATTGAGCGAAGGGTATTGTCAGGAAAACAATTGAATGGGGTACTGCATAGCCAGAAAGTGTCAAAAAAAGCACGTCTGGCTGTGCATAAAGGAGTGTTGGTTCCTACACTTATGTATGGTAGTGAATGTTGGGTCAAGAGTACCAACAACCGACGAGCATGCATGAGAACACTGATGAATGTAGAGGAAGCAAAAGATGTGTGTAAGAACCGTAACAAGTGGTCTCTGCCTACCCCTCCTGGTTCGTTGTGATGATGTTAATCATTAACTAATGAAACTATACAGAGTGGACCAAAAGTCTGGAAACGGATAAATATCTCGTAAATTGCTAGTCCGAATTGAACAAAATTTGGGACAAGCCTATTTTAAGATTTGCATTTGCAATGTTGTCAGATTTGCCGTTTCTCTAATACTTTTAGTCACTTTGGTTTTTTAAATACAATAAGTAAAAACACTTTTACTAAATCTTTTAAAACAAAAACCTTTTTACACCCATGTCAAGCTACTGCTAAGAGCTGAATTTTACGCATGTGCAAGCGTAAGCGAGACAAAAAGTTGGTAAGGTCAGTCACGATTTCAGACGTCACGGTACAAAACAAATCACGACAAAGACGTTGCTTCTTCCTCTTAAAGTGCCATGCAGATTCTCGCGAAGGCGTCCATCGCTTCTCTCTTCATATGATTCTATTAATTGCAGCATTTTGCAGTGCCTGGAAGTCCCGAATTCCTGTTCATTGTCGTATGTTTCGTAGCCAGGATAATTTTCTTCTACCTACTCCTCTTTATCATCCTTCTATTTAACCCTGGAGAATCATCTCCCAGCATTTTGTTGAGTCCACTGCTGGACATAGGCCCCTATTAAACTGCTCCACTGGGCCCTATCTTGAGCTGTTTTAATCCAGTGTCCGTCTACTCTTTGTAAATCGTCGCTCCTACGTTTTGGCGGTCTTCCTCTGCTTCTTTTGTCTGTACGGGGTCTACAATTTATTATTCTTAGAGACAATATGTCGTCTTTGAGTCTCGCAACATGTCCTGCCCATTTCCATTTTAATGTCGTGATTCTCTGTATAATGTCTTGGACCTTTGTTCTTTGCCGGATGTACATATTTCTTACGCGATCTTGGGTTCGAATTCCGAGCATAGCTCTCTCCATTTTTCTCTGAGCAACCATCAATCTATGTACGGTGTTCTTTGTCAGTGTAAGCGTTTCAGCACCGTAGATCATTACTGGTAATACGCATTGATTGAAGACTTTTGATTTTAGGCTCATTGGTATACTGCTTTTAAAAACATCCCTTAGTCTACCGTATCCAGCCCATCCTAGAGAGATTCTTTGTAGTTCCTGCGTTTGATTTTCCCGACTTATTATAATTTCGTGACCTAGATATTTGTATTTGTCAACCACTTCAATGATTTTGTCCTCTAGAGATATAATTCCACCAAATAAGTCATGATTTTTGTTTTTTGATGACTTATACACAGGCCAACGTTTTTTGTTGCCCGCCCCAGCTCTTTTATCATTGAATTGGCATCCCTCAAATCATCTGTTATCCTCACTATGTCGTCCGCAAAGCGTAGATTGTTTAATTTTTTTCCATCTATACTGATACCTTTGTTATCCCAGTCTAGGGTCCTAAAAGCATATTCTAGAATGGTGTTAAATAGCTTTGGGAATAACGTATCGCCCTGTCTTACTCCTCTCTGTATGGAAAACTTTCTAGTGGTATTATGAATTTTTACGCTGGCCGTTGAGTTGGAGAATAAGGACGTTGGAATAAGAAGTTGGAAATGATAACGTTCCTTACGTAGTATGTGTCCAAGGTAGCAAATTTTTTTCTTCTGATGTTTCCGAAAAGTTCACGGTCTACTAAACTAGCTCTTCTCAGTATGTCCTCGTTCGGCACATGGTCAACCCACGATACTCTCAGCATTCGTCGCAGGGTCCACATCTCGAAGGCCTCAAGTTTGTTGATAATTGCTGTTTTCAACGTCCATGCCTTGACTTCGTAAAAGAGAACGGACCAGACGTAGCACTTTACCATCCTATATCTGAGTCTGAGATTTAAGTTTTTATCTGTCAAAAATGTTTTAAGTCTTAGGAACGTTGTTCGAGCTTGCTCGATTCTGCATTTTATTTCCTGATCTGGGTCCCATTTTTGGTTGATCATGCATCCCAAGTATTTAAATTGAGTGACATATTTAATGCTCTCTCCATTTATGAATATTGTGGTATTTGAAGTATCGTTTCTACTAATGGCCATACATTTGGTTTTACGGATGTTAATTTTCAGACCCAATCTTTGACTTTCTTCATTGACCTTATCTAGTAGAGTTGCACCTTACCATAAACCATATGTCACGTGCCTATTTTTTCCTTCTACAGTTCCATTATTAATTGTGTCTCTGATAGTTTCGTATTCGTTAGGTAATCTTAAGTAGGGTTGCATACCGTATTTTGTTGTAACTTAAATATATCATTCGTTGTAAATAGTGTTGCATACCTTGTAGGGATAGGATTCGATTGTTTGGTTTGCATTTCTGTGTGGATGGGGCTGGCTACTCACACGGACGAGTGCGATTCTTGGTTTACGTCAATTCCGTGTCATTTTTCTTAATTTCCGGCCTGGGAGTCAGTAGTTGGGTGAGAGTCTTCGAAGTCGGGTGTTGGTGAGAGTTTTTGGGACGGTGTGTTATTAGCACGTGTGCAGAACCTCTATGGGATTTCTTTCATATCTGGCTGTATTTGGGCCATCTTAATTGGATTTTGAAGAAAAACCACTTAATTTTTAACTTGACCAGTCTATCTTACCTTCGTTGTTGATATTTTGGATTTTGGTGTCGAGTTAAAATAGCCGCAAGCGGGATTTATTTGAGGGAAGCCATTGTTAATTAGCAGGTGCCGTCCCATAATCAAATAGGCCACAGGAGTAGGCCACAGGAGTAGTGAAGTCGTATACCCAAAGGTTATAAGTGATTTATTTTTAAATATATAACGCCGTGACTTATTTTAACACCACGATTAAGTTTTGTTTTAGTTTATTAATATAGTACATATGAATTCGTATACCCAAAGGTTATCAGTGATTTATTTTTCAATATATAACGCCGTGTCTCATTTTGACACCACGATTAAGTTTTGTTTTAGTCTATCAATATGGTACTTTGTGAATTCGTATATCCAAAGGTTATAAGTGATTTATTTTTAAATATATAACGCCGTGACTTATTTTGACACCACGATTAAGTTTTGTTTTAGTTTATTGATATAGTACATTGTTGGGAACTTATTTTGACACCACGATAAAGTTTTGTTTTAGTTTATTAATATAGTACATTGTTGAAAACTATTTATTGCATTAGATAATATGCCAAAACTAAACTTGGATTAAAATAACCTTCTCAATAATTCTTTATGTCCAAGTAAAAATATATTTTCTTCCTACTTATTTGTAAATATCCTACAATCTTGATATTTTAAAGAACAACCATTGTAAAAATATTTTTAAATAAACTTGATTGTTTTGGCAGTGAAAATCTTTATGTAAATGGTTAAAACATGAGTAAATTAGCAGCCTTATGTAAACGTTTGAGTTAGTGTTATTAATGAGTTGATTTATATATGTTTTACTTTTTTTTGGTAACTTGGTAAAGTCTGTTACTCTTACTTTTGTTATGGTTATTTTAAAAAGTTGTAAATTTTAAATTTTTAGTTTTTTTTAGCAAGAAAATTTACCATAGCTGTTAATTTTGACTATATTTGTTATAATGTTGCTTTTGAGCTGTGTACGTTGATTTATTGTGTGAGTAAAGTATCCAATATATTTTTGCTATAATTTTATTTATTTGGTTCACCATAATCTTAGTTGTTTATCGTGTGGCTCTGCTAGTGTCTATAAGACCTAGGGGTTTCCGGCTTGAACCGTCTAAGTCGGTGGCGCGGCTCACTTTTATATTTTTTTTCTTCTACCCTCTACGGCTGAGCTCGGGCATAATTTGCCAGTAGAGAGACCACTGGCAGAGTACTCTTAAGAGAACGAAAAAGACGTGGCACATATATGCTGATGATAATAATAAGTTCTCCTTCCAACAACTTCTAATACCCAATAATATCAGAGGTAATGTCTCTGTCTACCTTTCATCCGCATTGTAAATAAAAACAAACGAGATGAGATTTCTTATAGTGTGCGTATTGTAATAAAGAATGAAGGACTTAAAAAAGTAAGAGAAGCCAAAAGTAGTTTAGGTATAATACTGAATTCTGATCTGAAGTTTTAAAAATACATAAATTTACTTACTCAACGTGCATACTTTACTCTAAAAACTATATATGGCAATAGAAACTTTCTTCCAATAAATGTAAAATCATATCTGAGTGAGTCTACTGTCTATATTTAATTATGCAGATGTACTGTATGGACCATTTTTATCCAGCCTATACCAGAAAAAAATTCAAAAAGAACAAAATTCATGCTTACGACTAATATTTGGTATCCGCAGAAGAGAACATATCTCACACAAATTGAAAGATAACGGTTGGCTAAATATGACCAACAGAAGGATGTTACATGCTGCTGTTCTTTTTCAAAAAATAATTTTTAATAAAACACCCTCATACTTGCACAGAAAAATTACCTATCTATCCGATATATATCCTAAATATCCGATATAAAGGAATTCTCTCGCCGCCAATTTACAGACTAGAAATCTTTAGACGCAGTTATACCTATCAAATAAGTTCAATTTATAATCAGGTCCCTACCATGTTTAAAACTTATAGTTTACACAGATTCAAGAAGGCCTAGAAGAAACATTTGTTTTTAATGCAACCCTAATATTTATGCGATAAAAATTAGATCTTAATGTATATATCTTATCACGCTTTTCTTTTTTGTTTTGTTTGAGTTTAACATACATACCTAGCGATATATTAGAGGTTAAGTGGAAGAACAGTTTGTAAGTTGATTTTATATCATCTTATAAACTAAACTTAGCCTTTTGCTTTTATATCAACCTTATATTATATGTATTCTTTGTATTTAAATATGGAAGCAATAAAGTCGTTTATTATTAATATTATTGATTTTAATTGCCTATGAAAGTGCTCTACGTTTCCATTTGACTCCGGATGATAGGCTGATGTTCGTAAATGATGAGAGCCCGTGAGAATTGATATTGTTCAAAAAGGTGCCATACGAACTGCCGACCCTTATCTAAAGTAATCTTCTCTGGACACCCGAAACGTAACATTCAACATGCAATAAATGCTCTGCCGACAGTCCGCAAGCGGGACCAACTCGGGCCACTTGGTAAATCTGTCCATCATCTTTAAATAATACCTAAAACCACTGGTAGCGACCAATAAGGTCTATTTCTACGTGGCTGAATCTTGAGGTGCATTGATGTGGCTCGACACATAGGTTAGGTTAGGTTAAAACGGCGGTTTAAAGGGAACCCACTTAGGCCTTTTGGCCCGTTGTGAAACCGTGATGGAAGGCGGTGCCTTCCCCTTCTACCGTGAGAACCAGTTGGAACTTTTATTAAAAAGTGTAGGTTCTTTGATGCTTACTGAGTTGAGATCAGATAAATCATCAAAGTTTGGTTGCGCTAGAATAGAAAGCCGTTTTTTGCCTATGGCAGAGATGTACCATTGTTTCCTCCTCTTTCTCATCGTGACATCTTTTACAGAAGTCGTGTCGTAGCTCTACGATTCTCATGAGCGGTGCATGGGATCTACCTGACCAGTGTCCTGTTATGGCCGCGATCGCATTTCCAATGGACTTCCTGGATAGAGTTAAAACATCATTAGTTCGACGTGCGAAGTATTTGGTTTGAAAATAAACACGACAAAAACCATATACATGCTAATAAGCAAAGGAGTTCATAATCAACTTGCTAGTGTCTACGTCAACAAAACCCAATTAGACAGAGTCTCAAGTGCGAGCTACCTTGGTTGCAGGATAAACGAGAACTGGGATTTATCAGTTGAAACCAAAATAAGTATTGAGTGTGCCCGGGCAACATTTATTCGAAAAAACTTTTTACCAGTCACGATCTATCGATTGCCCTGCGAATGAGGATAATTAGAGCATATGTCTTTTCAGTTCTTTTGCATGGAGTCGAGAGCTGGACACCAACAGAAGCCACGCTCAAACGTCTACAAGCTTTCGAGATGTGGTTGTACAGGAGGATGCTAAGAGTAAGTTGGGTGGAAAAGATTACAAACGAAGAGGTGCTTAGAAGAATGCATAAAGATACAGAAGTAGTCAATATTATAAAACAACGAAAACTTGAATATTTCGGACATATCATAAGACACCCAGAAAAGTATGACATTCTACATCTTGTAATACAGGGTAAGATTAATAGTAAGAGACGTCCCGGCAACGTAGAACTTTCTGGCTCAAAAATCTCAGACAGTGGTTTGGTCTCACCACTATACAACTATTACGAGCGGCTACAAACAAAATAATGATTGCCAACATGATAGTCAGAATAATCGCCAACGATCGTTAAACGGTCATGGCACCTAGAAGAAAAAGAAATCTAATTTAGGCCAAATATGATTCGATGATGTGCATTTTGCCAACTTAAGTTGGAGTTTTAAATTACTTTGCTGTGCAGGAGGAGTCGGCAGTTTGTAATTGGAACTCATTGCTGAGATGAGGCACATACAGCTGGGAGGCTGGTGTCCTCTCTTGCAAGCTCGTCCGCCTTACAGTTGCCTGGTATGTCCCTGTTTCCGGACATCCAGACAATGTGAACTCTAAACTTAGTTGCTAGCTCATTCAGGGCGGCAAGGCATTGCACCGCTGCCCTAGAGGTCAAGTAGACTGAGCTCAGTGATTTGATAGCAGCCTAGCTGTCGCAAAGAATGGATATCTCGCTGAACTTTTGTTCGTTGCGGAATATCCAGACAGCTGCCTCGGTAATGGCTGTCATTTCGTCTTGATATACACTACAGAAATCAGGCAAACGAAACGACAGGTGCGACAAAGCCACACATTACTGTTTAAGCCTTTTTCGATGTTGTACCAGTCCGTGTAAGCTTCGTTTATCCTGATACAAGCAGTGGAATCCTCGTAGTGCGATTTTAGCGCTCATATCAAACTACCGCTCACTCCGAACATGTCGTAGGTCTTTTTCAAGTTTAAGAAAGCGCACTGCTAAACAGCAATTAAATCTCCTCATACTGATTTCTCCTAATAATAAAGGTAGATCGGAGGTAATGTGTAAAGAAAAGTAGATTATTTTTTCCTTAATATTTGCAACATACTAATATTTTATTGTTTTTCCTTGTTCATGGGAATTATTCTTTCATGTGCCATGTCCAGTCTCCCTGACGTTGGCCATCATCATGGCAAAAGCTGTATGGTGCTCAGCCAAGCGGAAAAGTTCACCAGCCCTTCTGATGCCAGTCCAATCCCGAATATTTCTGAGCCACGACTGTTGCTTTCTTCCAGTTCCACGGCGCCGCTTAGTATGAGCTGTAATAGACGATATTTACCACCTCCCAAAATATGTCTTTCGGCATTTTGTCGTAAAGAGTTGCCTTTCGATGTTTGCTCTTCGTAGTACATTCTCGTTTGTAACAAGTTGTGTCCACGGAATGCGAAGCATTCTTCTTTGAAGCGACATTTCAAATGCCTTCAGTTGGTTCATCGTCCTGATCTTCAGAGTCCACGTCTCTACTCCATACAGCAATACCGACCTTACATAGCATTCAACCATGCGTTGTCATGGGAATAAGGGAGAAAAACTAGTTGTCAGTAAAATTATGCTGTACTTTTCTGGAAAGTAAGAAAATCCACGAAATGAAATACAAATAATTGATGCACCTGCGTAAAATAAACTATCACTTTCACAATGATTTCAATTAGACACATACGTACCTAAATACTTGAAATTGCAAATACACTTTGACTTGCAAATAACAAGAAACTGATGCAATTTACTTATTTGAAACAAATAATAAATAAAGTATAAACAGAAATGGAGATGGTCAAATCATGTTATTAATTTAGATTACTGATATTAATCTGACTGTTGACGTAAATACGAGAAAACCGAGGAGCAATAGCCCGTTTTGTGTTGCGCCTATGGCAAATAATGTACTTTTACCTCTTGTTAAAACGGATGTACTTGAAATTTACCATAATAATATGCTATTCGACTTCATAAATACACAGTAAAATCTTTGTAATTTCGTAATTAACCACGCTTTACTCTCGTTCTGGTGCTTACAGTATTAACAGACTAGTTTCAATAGACATTCAGCCATTACTACAGGGTATATTTGAAATCCTTATTCAAAAATATAGCTTATTGATTATACGGGGATTATATTTAAATTTTTTGAGTTGGTAACACTGTTGTTACTAGGTGTAATCCGACAAAAGCTTCGCTCAATATTTTTGACGATAACCTCAGCAGGTTTTGACATAGCAAAGATTGGCATATGAATACAACTAAAATTAAATCGTCCCTATTAGTTTCATCAGCACACATTAGTATACTGTATAAATATTTATCCGTAAAGAAGCTATGTACCTACCTATGCTTTGAAATCGACATCATTTGATAATCATTTAAAAAATATTCGTGTCAATAGGTGCAAAATCGACTATTTAAGCAATTAAAACATCAAACTGATAGTAAATCCGCTGGATAGCTTTTATTTGGCACCCAATAAATACTTTCTGTTGCTACACGAATAGAACAAACTGCGTAGCCAACGAGTTTTGACTCCAGAAGAGGTTAATGCGTTTAAAATGTATGTTTTGAATAAACCATACATACTATCGTTTGTAATGAAGGGAAACTATCAATCGTAGCAAAGAATTATAATACCTATACTTTTTACGAGATGACTTTTTGTCAGATAATAACATTGACAGTATCTAATACAATACATCAAAAACAGATAATTGATAAACCATATCACTGGGTGTTCATTCCGACATTGTCCTCCCCAGTATTGACTCTTCTTTCGTCAATACTGATATGAAGTCGGTGGAGTTTTCTCGCAGGTCCCTTGAAAGTTCCCTGCGCCGTGCGGACCTCTGCCACTCTTACAACTCCATCTTCACCTTTGTAGACTTTTTCTATCACCCCCATTGGCCACATACCTCTCGGAACATTGTTTTCATTTATCACCACAATTTCACCTATTCGAATATTGGGTTCATTTCCATTCCATTTCGTTCTATTGATCAATGTGGGAAGATATTCTTTCAACCAGCGACGTCAAAACAAATCAGCTAGATATTGGGAGATGCGCCACTGTTTCTTTGTAATAAGGTCCTGATCGGTGAATAATCCAGGAGTCATTATTTTAGAAGATTTTCCCAATAATATATCGTTGGGACAAATACTTACAGGGTCTTGAGGATTCTCCGACACATGAGTGATTGGTCGGCTGTTGACTATATATTCAGCCTCAGAAAATACTGTCTGTAATACCTCGTCCGTAGGATTTCTATCTCTCAGTATGGCATTAAGAGCTCTCTTGAAGAAGCCAATCATTCTTTCCCGGCATCCTCCCATGAAGGGAGAAAGTGGAGGAATTCTCTTGAAATATATTCCTCTGTTGGTCAATTCGTCGACTACGGAGCTCATTTTCAATTGGTCGAACGCTTCTGGAAGTTCACGGCTTGCTCCTCTTATATTTGTACCGTTATCGGACCAAATGACTTTCACGGACCCTCTTCTTGACAAAAATCTTCTTATAGCCATAATACATGAGTCGGTGCTGAGGCTATGGGCAATTTCTACATGGATTGCTCTTACTGTCATGCATGTAAACAGTACCCCATAACGCTTTTCAACTCTTCTTCCGATCCTCACTGAATATGGCCCAAAAAAATCTAACCCTGTTGCTGAGAAGGGTATTTCGTATTTAAGAAACCTTTCTTGAGGTAACTGACCCATTATAGGCTCTGCACTTTATGCCATCCTTTTCCTACAAAACTGACAACTCTTGATGACTCTTTTTACTATAGTGCTAATTTTCGGAATCCAGAACTTTCTCCGTAGATCATTAATGATTGTTTCTATACCTTGATGACCATTTTTTTTATGAAAGTGCATTATCATTATGATCTCCATCTAGAACAACAGATTCTTTATCAATTTCTGCAGGAATGTTGTCCATTCGTAGAATTCTACTGCATACCCTCATGATTCCATCTGTGTCTAAAAAAATCGACATACGATGTAAGCGACCGTCTCTATTGGATTTCTTTTCACGTAAATTTTTGATATCTTTGGGAAATTTTGAACGCTGCACTGACTTCCACCAGAGTTTCTCACTCGACGCCATCTGTTCAAAAACCAAAAAACTGGATCGTTTTTGCTTTTTAAGGAGCATGATGAATTGGTGGATTCTTGCTGTAATTCTGAGCAGTTTTATCCATGTATAATGATCCCTAATGTCAGGTAATACCTCAGATATGCAATTTTTGATACATACATATAGTCACGCCTTTTTCCTACGGTTCTTACACACGTATTTCGCTTCTATTACTTTCATCAGCACTTTTATACAAGCTCGTCGGTTGCTGGTACTCTTTACCTGGCTTTTTTCAAAACAATTTCGATTTGATCAAAATAAGTTCTCCTAGGTCGACCTTCACCGACTTACCCATTCACACTCGCCTTATAAATCTGTTTAATCAATCTTCTTTCATCCATCCTCACTACGTGTCCAAACCATCTAGGCATTCCTTTATCTATCTTTGTAACCACATCTTCTTTTACACCACAGCGTTCCCTTATCTCATTATTCTTCACTTTATCCAACCGAGTCACTCTGGATATACTTCTCAGACTACTCATCTCCGCAGCATTAAACCTATGTTTATGCTTCTTCTGCCAAACCCAACATTCACTACCATACTTAATTGTAGGAACCAACACTTCTTTATGCACAGCCATACGTGCCTTTTTGACACTTTCTGGTTGTTCATAAAGCTATGCAGTGCCCCATTCATTTGTTTTCCTGCCAACACCCTTTGCTTAATGTCACTGTCTTACTTTCCATTTCTCGTAAACTTTGAATTCAAGTATACAAACTCATTTACTTGTTCCACTCTTTCTTCCTTAATCAGAACCTCACAGTTTGTCATGCTTCCTTCTCTTTAAAAAACCATTACTTTCGTTTTGCTTACATTTATTTTTTATCTTATTATTATCCCAAGTTGGAAGTTGTCAAGTGGTGCAGAACTTTGTATACCTCGGATCGTTAATTGAAAACACAGGCAGCAGCGAAAAAGAAATCCGCCGGCGCATTCAGCAGGCACGATTAGCCATAACAAAACTCAATAGATTATGGTAATCACCAAAACAACTATAATATCTCTGGTCCGATAATAACACTTAAGGTTATTTTTGTTTAAAAAAGAAAAACAATTCCTATTAAAATGTATCATCATTTCGTTTAAATTATACGCAATATATTACTCACGTGTTTTTATTTACTGTTACTATAATAATACTTTATGTAAGTATAGAAATAAAAATTAAAGAACCAACATTTTTTCAAAACTTGTTAACTACTATGATTGTCAAGTTTTGAACAAAAAATCGAATTTTCAATTGTTTGTCTTTTCTATAAAATGTTGTTGAAAGGTACATTATTTGCGAATGCATTTATAATATCCATACATTATTTTTAATCAAATTGTGTGCCTTTAAAGCCCTACTGGCAATTAAACACGTTTTCTGAAAAAAAACATGTTCGTAGATCCTAAAATAGCCACCACTCTTGTCTTTAAAATAATGAGCTTCTTGGGGATTTCCAAATTTTTTTGCTAGGTATAATTTTAGCTTTAACCGGACCCTTGTTTAATTTTTCAAAATCTAACCTAACTAAACGATTTTCAATATCAAGCTTATATCAAAAAGCAAAGTGTCGACGAACGTTTACGAAACAAGCCAAAGTTAGTACGTAAGAGAGATAGCATTGAACATTTAATCGAACAATTAAAAAATGGCGCTATATCCCGTATTCATTTTGTTAAATGCATTTTTCATTATTGTGTAATTAATTAGTAATTTGCAAAAAAATGTAAACACTTTGTTTCTGCATGTCTTATTAATTATTATTGTTGTTTTACACTAGTTAGGTACGACTACAAAATGCAGTTTAAAGTGGTTATAAACAACTACCAAGTTTGCACAGAGAACGGACCTCAACTAGGAAGGGATGCTTTAGTGTGGTACACTGATGGATACAAGATGGATGAAGGGGTTGAAGTGGGCGTTATAGGGCCGAATTTTAGGCTCTCAAAACTCCTTGGTAACACCCCAACCATCTTTCAAGCAGAATTACATAGAGACATGTGCCCAGGAGTGCATCAAAAGAAACACCCGAAGGGCAGAAATCTTTATTTTATCAAATAGCCAAGCAGCACTAAAAGCTCTGAAAATACACTTGTGAGTCTAAGCTGACTTGGGACTGTAAACAGTCCCTGAGACAACTGGCAGCAAACAATCAGGTTACTCTGATGTGGGTTCCAGGTCACAAGGGAGTTAAAGGTGCCTTGCAAAAGAAGGGGGAAATACAAAATTTTTTGGCCCAGAACTCTTCTGTGGACTTTCCGAAGCCCACTTGAAAGAAGAGGTTCGATGTTGGGAAACAGATGAAATGAAATCTCACTGGTATAAAGTGCCAGGACAAAGGCAAGCGAAAAGGCTAGTAAGTCTTTCGCCAAGGAAAGCTTCTCGAGTTGGACAAGAGTGACTTGAAACTGGTGACGGGACTCTTCACTGGACACTGCCCTCTAAGGTACCACCTGAAAAAGATGGGCAAAACAGAAAGTGATAGTTGCCGCTACTGCGAGAACTTCACTGAAACTGCAGAACATTTGCTTTGCGAATGCCCAGCGCTTTTCTGCAAGAGGCTCAAGTTTCTGGAAGGGGCCTTCCTAAAGCCTTTTAACGTCAGAAACTTAGCCCCCATAGGAAACTGATAAACTTTACTCGAAGTCTCGGAATCCCGGGCCTCGAATAGATTAAGAGTTATGCACAAAAGATCCGATAGGTCGAAGTGCTTGAGAGGCAGCATGGCCTTCACGACCCACCCTACAATCTACAATCTACTACAATGACCTTATTAATATTGAAATACATACGTAGATCTGCAAAATGTGTTAGGTTTCATTTTTGCGTTTTTTATTATTATTTTCACAACAGTGATCTTATTATTAAAGTTAGTTAAAGGTAGGTGTCAAAATACAATGATTATCCCCGAACTGCACATATTTTCCTGAAAATAAAAGAGCCATTAAAAGATCCATGAACGCCCGTGGCGATTCTCGGCTATGGGTGTTCAGGTATTCGTGTAAGCCGTGGCGATTAGAGGATGTGAATTTAAGGCGTAGTAATTTTGGTGGTGACTTTGGGAAACACCGTTCGTAGATGTCGAGTTTTGAAAAAACGCCCCTCAATTGTTCTCTCGCTTAAAAAAATGTTACTTTCGTCACTCGTAAAACAATATGCTATTACATACCGTAAACCCAGTAAAAAAGAGTATTAATTTTATTTGTTGCATAGTGTAATTAATAAATTAAATGTGACTAGTAGCTAGGCTACTTGTATTTTTATTGTTTGCAAAACAAGTTATTGAGCTACAATTCATTAATTTCTCTCAATAATATTTAAATGACTGATTGATGATTATTTTCTGTTCATAGATGAATATAATAGTGAGCAATATTAAGTAAAGGTACAATTATGTAAGATGTAAAATAATAAATCATAAACTTTTATAATTTTTTTTTGTGGTATACTTATTTTGTTTTCCTTTTCGTAGCAAGCAGTTAACATTTTTTAAATTAAATATTCTTTACACTACTTCCTTGGTGTAAATTAAATAGAATTTCAGTCAAATAAATTAAAATTTTTAATAACATTTCACTTACCTATTTAATAAATAATGATATGCAATAAAACCGCAATATTTATATAGGTACCTACCTAACCTACAGACTGGTAAATTAAAATCATTAGAAAAGATTTTACAGTTAAAAATCCAAACCACAGCAGTTGATTTGGAAATGAGCTATCTAAATATGTGGAACATGTTAGCTGAATCATTCGGTAAATATTTGGAGTGGGGTCCACCACATTTCTAAGTAAAACTTCTTTAACTCCATCTATATGTATGTATATAATAAGAATAGTGAGATACGAGAACGCTGTGGTGTAAAAAAAAAAGTGGTTACAAAGATAGATAAAGAAATGCCTTAGATGGTTTGGATGGATAAAGGAAGATTGACGAAACAAATTCATAAGGCGAGTGTGAATGGACAAGTCGGTAGAGGTTAACCTCGGCGAACATATTTCGATCAGATTCACATTGTTTTGAAGAAAGGCCAGGTCAAGAGTACCAATAACCGACGAGCATGCATGAGAGCACTGATAAAAGTAGAGGAAGCAAAAGATGTGTGTAAGAACCGTAGCAAGTGAAAGGAAGTGGTCTCTGCCTGCCCCTACGGGAAAAAGGAAAGAAGAAGGAAAAAGGCAGAAAATATAATATTTTTTCGCAGTACTTAATTTGAAAAGTCAATATGAAGTTATTAAATGAAAGATGTAGGTATATAGGATATAGTAAAATAGTTTAGAAAAATATTTTAGTAAAAGGTTGATTCAAGTTATTGCTGAATTATTAAGTATATGGTTTTTCTTACTGAATTTTTTTTTAATATCCAAAATATTAGAATAAATTATGTTTAAATTTTAAAAATCAGTTTTTTTATTTATTGAATTTTTTTTCATTTTTTATGTAAACCATTTCTAAAAAACGTCTTTTAAACATATTACTTTTTTTAGTTAAAATTGAAATATTGGTAAAATCAATTGAATGTCCTGTACTATTTACATGTTGTGATAAAGCACAAGCGTTTGGTCTCGAACGAATGTCACTTTTGTGAGAAACAATCCTTGATTTTAAAGTTCTTGATCTTTCACCAATATAGTTTTGATCACAGACAGAATACACCCTTGCCTGACTCCCTTTTCTATTTTAATTTGTTCTGTGGTATGTACTTCTACCTTTAACATTGCTTTTTGATTGTAATATAAGTTAGCAATAATTCTGATGTTTTTCTGTTTAAATTTTTTTATTTTAAAAGTGTGATGAGATGGTCGTGCTTTACCCTGTCGAAAGCCTTGTTGTAGTCTATGAAGCATATGTACAGATCCTGATTTATGTTTATGCATCATTGTGCGATTACATTTAAAGCGTTGTGCCAAAACCTTCTCGAAAATCAAACTGCGTCTCGCTGATATCTTGTTCCAATTTCCTATACATTCTGTTATGTATTAATTAAGCCATTCGCTTGATAAACAGCTCAACTCTCACAGATACCCTTCACCCTCTAGAACATAGAAGAAGAGTTGCAGACCAGTCATTGCTCTACAGATATTTCCATGGCAGATGCTCCAGAGAAATAAAAACTCTTGTACCACCATTGGCCACATTCGGCCGAAGAACTCGGCACGCTGATCAGTCTCACACATTTACTCTCAAGCTTGACACTACAAGGACCAATCTTCATCAAGAATCCTTCTTTTACAGGGCTGCTACGGAATGGAACAAGCTTCCAAAATCAGTTTTTCCAGAGAACTATGACCTGCAAATTTTTAAAAAGCGTGTCCTCAATCATTTTCTTTCTATAATCCCTTCCCCTTCTAACAGTCGCAGTGCGGGTCGTCCGCGGCCCACACGATAGGTCTACCTTTTTTGCGACTATTTTCATAAAAAAAAAAATTCAGGAATGCTTTCAAGGTATGGCTCATGAGACTTATTGTGCCACAATATATAAGTTCTTAATATTAGGATCGCAGGTCACGGCAGCAAATCAGAAAAGTAAAACATTCGATCGTTAGAAATACTCGAGCGCAACAGATTAAGGTAAGGTTTGTTAATTACATTATTTTAATGAAAATCATTTAAGAATAACAAAAAAATATAATGTGCTGATTTTCACAAGCCAAAGTAGCACAAATCGTCAATTAAGTTTAGTATGTGCAGCTGCAGTGAAGTATGTATTCTCCACTCCACGCCTTTCTTTCCCTTTTACTTTTTCTCTTTTCCTTACTCTCTGTGTTTAACAGCAAGAAAATCATCAATATACTGTCCAACTATGGACACTGTTGCTCTTATACTACCTTGGGATCTATGAATAAAAGTTTTATTCTTTTCTTTTTGATGGAGCAATAAATGCTTTTTCCGTTCAGTCGTTAAAAAGTTACAGCCGATTATTTAAAAAACATTGGAAACATTGGAAACCTGAAAATAATTTCTGGTATTTTATTTTGGCCAACATTTTTTACCGCAAGTTTCTGAGATGTAGCACTTTGCATTCTTATCTGGCCACCCGGTACATGGCAATTTTTTGTAATCATCTAGGAGAAAGCGAAACGCCGATCCTTGGGGGCCTTTCATATCGAGATGACTTTTTTCAAAGCAGTTGGCATGCTATTTTCCGTGCATTTTATTCGTTACAATTTGTGATTTTTTTTCAATTCGTCAGATTAAGAAAATCCCTCCACATAATCGTCAGATTATGGATCAGCTACTAGGACATCAAGCTGAGTCGCCTGTGTAATAATCTGACGCGCTCGAGTATTTCGAAATGGTGATTTTTTTATATTTTTAAACCGGCAGATTAACATACCTCCAATATTAGAGACACGTGGAGCATATACACTATCAATATCTGACGCGCTCGAGTATTTCGAAATGGTGATTTTTTTATATTTTTAAACCGGCAGATTAACATACCTCCAATATTAGAGACACGTGGAGCATATACACTATTAATATCTGACGCGCTCGAGTATTTTCATGTGACTATTTTTTACAAATAGGTGTGTGTATAAACGGAATTTACCTTAATCATTTACGTTTCGCAGACGACATTGTAATTATGAGCCAAGATGTAAAGGAACTGAAGGAAATGATGAACGAACTTAAGCAAGCTTTAGAAGATGTTGGCCTGCAGATGAACTTCCAGAAGACCAATATCCTCTCCTATGAAAATGTCCAAATAACATTAGATAACCACCTCTTGGAAACCGTGGAGCAGTACATTTATGTGGGGCATAATATTAAATTGGGCAGGGACAACCAAACAGCCAAGATTTAAACCTTGATTTAAAAATACGACTGATGAGATGCTATGTGTTGTCTATACTATACTACGGGATGGAGGCCTGGACACTAAAGGTAACCGACATATGGAGACGGGGGGCATTTGAGATGTGGATTTACCGGAGAATATTGAGGATCTCATGGGTAGAGAGAATAACCAACGTGGAAGTTGTCACGTGCCTATTTTTTACCTTCTACAGTTCCATTATTAATTGGGTCTCTGATAGTCTGGTACTTCTCAGGTGCTCGTAAATAGTTTCGCTTACCGTATTTTGTTGTAATTTAAATTTATCACTCGTTGTAAATAGTGTTGCATACCTTGTAGTGTTAGGATTTAATTATTAATGGCTGTGACATTTTTGTTAATCGATGGAGATGGAGTGGGGGTTTTTGTTATTAGATTTTTGCTTTGATTTTTGGCCTCGATTGTCGTGTGTTGTCAGCTATATTATTGTTTGGTTTGCATTTCTGTATGGATGGGCTGGCTATCAACACGGACGAGTGCGATTATGAGTTTTGAACATAGATTTGCAAAGATGGTTGGCTAACGCGTGTCCCGTGTTATTTTTCCTGATATCCGGCCTGGGAGTCAGTAGTTGAGGGAGTCGCTTGGTGTCAGTCGTCGAAGTCGGGTGAGAGTTTTTGGAACGATTTGATATTAACACGTGAGCAGAACCTCTACGGTTTTTTCTTTCATATCTGGCTGTATTTGGGCCATCTTAATTGGATTTTGAAGAAAAACCATTTAATTTTTAACTTGACCATTCTATCTTACCTTTGTTGTTGATATTTTGGATTTTGGTGTCGAGTTAAAATATCCGCATGCGGGATCTGATGGAGGGAAGCCATTGTTAAGTAGCAGGTGCAGTTCCATAATCAATCCGGCCACAGGAGGAGGCCCCAGGAGTAGGTCACAGGATTAGTGAATTCGTATACCCAAAGGTTACAAGTGATTTATTTTAGAATATTTAAACGACGTGATTTGTTTTTGACACCGCGATTAAGTTTTGTTTTAATTTATTAATATGGTACATTGTTGAAAACTATTTATTGCATTGGATAATATGCCAAGGCTGAACTTTGATTAAAGTAATATTCTCAATAGTTCTTTGTGTCCAAGTAAAAACGTTTTCTTTATACTTATTTGTAAATATACTACAATATTGCTATTTTGAAGGACAGCCACCGTAAAAAAGAAATATTTTTAAATAAGCTCGATTGTTTTAACAGTGTAAATCTTTATGTAAATGAAAAAAAAAAACGTGATTAAATTAGCAGCCGTACGTGAACGTTGATGAAGTCTTGTTAAAAAGTTGACTTGTATGCGTTTTTTTTGGTAACCTGATAAGGTTTGTCATTCTTACCTTTGTTTTAATTATTTTATGGAATCGTAAACTTTGGATTTTTGATTTATTGTTGTCTCATAAAGTTGTAAATTTTGAAGTTTCGATTTATTGTTGGCTGTTAATTTTGATTATATGTGTTATAATTTTGTTATTGAGCTGTGTATTTTAATTTATTGTGTGAGTAAAGTATTCAATATATTTTAGCTATAATTTTATTTATTTGGTTCACCATAATCTTAGTTGTTTATCGTGTGGCTCTGCTAGTGCCAATAGGACCTAGGGGTTTCCGGCTTGAACCGTCTAAGTCGGTGGCGCGGCTCACTTTTATATTTTTTTTCTTCTACCCTCTACGGTTGAGCTCGGGCATAATTTGCCAGTAGAGAGACCGCTGGCAGAATACTCTTTAGAGAACGAAAAAGACGTGGCAAAGTGATGAGACGTATGCATAAGGAGAGAGAAGTTATTCCGACAATAAAGAGAAGAAAACTGCTGTACATGGGACATGTTATGAGGGGAGAATAATATCAAATGCTACAAATAATTGTGCAGGGAAACATGTTGAAAAATAAATAATGTTTATGATTCAAAAATAAAACTCTTGATACTTACTAAAGCGGTGCAATAAAATAAACCGTTAGGTAAGGGAGACCACCCCAGGGATTGAAATCAATAAGCATCTGGTCTCCATATTTATCGGCCCTCTAATTTAGTGAGGAAGGGTATTTCAAAATAAATAAAAGTAATTTTAGTCTCTTGTAAATATTCATACTGTTCTGATCGACAATACAAAATAGAATATACAAAGAACCAACCATACGTGTTTCATTTAATTAACCATAACCTGCGCTTATAATTTTCAATAAAACATCCAAGGCAAAAGATCCATAGGAAAGAAATTTATGGCTGAAGAACCTTAGGGATTGAATTGGATGCAGTAATAATAAACTATTTAGAGCTGCGGTCTCAAAAATAAGAATTGCTATGATGATTGCCAACCTTTAAAGCGGAGACGTCACCTAGAGATAAAAAACCAAACAGCGGAAGTCACTTGGCGAATCGGCTTGACTTGGACTGCCTTTGAAAAACTAAACCGTATTCTCAAAGACCGTAAAGTCTCAATCTGCCTCAAGAGAAAAGTGTACGATGCGCGTATTCTTCCCGTTGCAACTTATGGCCTAGAGACCACCACTCGCACGGTCAACAGCATAAGCCGTTTAAGAGTGACCTACAGCTGCTAGCCGGGAAAAACTGGATGCGCACCGCTCAAAACAGATCGACCTGGAAAAAGATGGAGGAGGCCTATGTTTAGCAGTGGACGTCTAAAGGCTGAAGAAGAAGAAGATTCTTTTGTATACCATGTAACTTTGTATATCATATAACCTTTTTTCTGTCTACCCTGCAACACAAACAAAATACTTTTATGTCAATTATTTACATAATAACAATGATGGAAATAATCAAGTTGATGTGTGTCAAATGAAAATTATGGTGCCCACTTATTTTATAGTATTTTTAATGTAAATTTATTAATTAATTTAGACGATTTCTAAATTTTACAACTGAAAAATAATTGATTCAATTACATATTGTCAAAGCGGAAGTCTTAGTTTTATGACTTTTTCAATTATAATATTAAAATTAATTGTTGTCGATTAAACGAAATGAACTTTTCGTAATAAACTGCATTTATTAAAACATTTTTATCTATATAGGTTTGTACACGTACACACTTTTTTCCAGTAGATTAGCCGATTTATCTTCACGATAATCTTACCTGAATACATTCTCGATGGTATCTCACATAATAACAAGGTAGAATGTTATCTCTTCGAGTTAGAATTTGTATACGCCCTTTTTTGACCCTTGCCAACAGAAAAATTATATTGTCCGCACAAAAAGAAAACATCATCGACCATAGGCTTTCGAGTAATCTCATCATCAGGGTTTGTAGTGTTACGTGTTTATTTATTTTTACGCTGTAAATAATAATCCGCCATTTAATCAAATAATCCTCAATTACACTGTCTTTTTACAATTTATTTATTCGTATTATTTTAACATTACAACTCTCGAAAAATGAACTGACTCGTCTATCTTTATCACATGTATTTTTGATGTGTAACATCTTTCTTTTCGATTACTCGCAGTTTGTGGGAGGTCATTTCGTGAAATGTGTAACAGTAATAGTAACATTTAATTTGACGAATGAGCACACGGTTAGAGTTGGCCAGCATTTGGCCATTTTGTGGTTGATTTTTGTTACTGTCAGTGTCAATTAAATAAAATACAATATTCATTAAAATGAAGTATTGTTTGTTATGAAAAATCATTTGAAATAATACCTGACCCATATTTTTCAGAATATAATTTTAAAATTGCTTATTACTGAGGTGAAATGTTACACATCATATGCGACTACTGAAGTATGGTCAACAAATGCCATTCAGGTTAAACTTTTTTCTCTGCTTCCGAAAAATATGAACGAGGTATCATTCGATTCGGAATAACGTGAAGATGATTTTTGAAAAATTTTAGTGCCTTACTTAAAATCATCACCAACCATAGTAAAGCAAATTTGTTCCTCTGATAAATATTGTTACAAATCCGGTCCTGTCAGCGACCGAGAAATCGACAGCGTCGAGGGTCCGTATTCGACCGCTTTCCTTTGTAACCACCGACGGGGCCTAGGAAAGTCGCGCAACCTCTCGAATCCGCGTCGAATAATGGAGAAACAGGTAGAAAGATCTAGAACTGTGATTTCGGAAATATAAAAGGGGAAACGATCATAGAAAGAATCAGTGTCGGCTTATGTGTTTACGAATTATTAAATGTAAATAGTTATATAGAGTTGTAAAAGTTGTATTGCTAAACAAATATCTAAGTGGTTAATGAAAATAGAAGTTATTGTATTGAAATAAACATTGTTTTGTTATTGGATCGAGAGTTTTAATCGCCGAACCCAAGATAGAACTAGAAAAATCGTATCAATATGAATATAACTAAACGTTTTGTAACTTTTAAGCTAACTGACTTTTTCTGAATAAATACCTTAAAAAAACTGTTTTTTTATTGACTACCTGTTAATTGACCTAAATATGTCCCGTTTTGAGTCAAAGAATAAATGGTCACGTTAGGTATACGTAAAATATCGGGAACCGAATTACACATTTTTTCTGACCCTCCTCACTCTGGGAACCAAATTGCATGTACCCATTAATATATATATGATTGGTAAAAGACATCCTGTATCTGGAAATTTTTTTATTGCTTAGTCTTCAGATACGTTGTAATTTTTTATCAATAAATTATAGAACTTATCTTACGCTGCAATTAAAAATATTTAATTACTTTCTTTTATTAGTATTAGCAACACATTTTTATTAGTGCTATATTTTAATACGTCATTAGTTGGCTCCCTTTTGCGAGTCAATAAAAACGCCTATGATAAAGGCGGCTGGAAGCTTTTTAATTTTGAGATATGGGGTCCCCTTAATCAATAGAAGATTTGCGAAAATTGGTGGGTAGACGATTACGAGGTAATAGATTTACGAAAAGATGTTTTAGTTTTTTAAAGAACCTTTCTGATACATTTTGTGTTTTATGTTTGTATTTTTCGATTTGGCAGATGACCAGCTGAGAAAATTATTTAATTTCTATATTCATAGACGACACAAAAAATGTTGTTAGTAATCGAGTTTTTAATGTACATGATTTTTTACCAAATTTTTATATTAAAAAGATTTTCTTATAAAAAAAAGTTATTTATTCGATGCAAGCGCTGTGAATTGAAAGGGTTGTTAGATAATTCTTAGGGGTTGTAAATCCAAGAATTACGTAACCACCGAGATTACCGTAGACTGTATATTTAGAAGAGGGTGTTACTAGCTAAGATCGACTTAAATATTGTAACGGCTTTAATAAAAAAGTACTTATCATAAGATGAATATTCGTTGGTCCAGGAGCAAAGTAGTAGGAATACGTGCTGTGTAGGAATACGATCGACCATTTCTGTTCTAAGTATGAACTCCTGCCCTTTTGGATATAACATAAAGTCGATTGCAATGTCTTTCGTTTTAATATCTTTGCGAACAAGGCATATAGTTTAAGAATAAAATACCCAAACTTACAGTGGTTAAACAAGGTAGTTAGAAAGATGGAACTAATACCCACTTTGTGAAAATATGCCAAAAATGAGAGAGACCGTAAATGAATGATTTAACTCAAACTCTTAATTTGTTTCATGCTATTTTTTCAGCATAACTGAAATGTGTATTGCTAAAACTAGTTTAACTGGTTTAACATCAAAAAAGGTGTGAGACAGGTATGTGTGGCTTCGCCATGGCTGTTTTACTGGTACATAGACGATTGTTTAAAAGATTTGAAAGAAAGTGCGTAGTGATTAAAAATAAATGATTTGATCGTCAAATGCTTTCTTTACGCCGATGATCAAGTCATATTAGCGTCATCTAAGGAGGAGTTGCAGGCAATGGTTAATGTTATGCATGATGCCCTGAAAATGAAAGGGATGAAAATAAATGTAAGCAAAACGAAAGTAATGGTTTTTGAAAGAGAGGAAAGCATGACAAACTAGAAAGTTCTGATAAAGGAAGAAAGAGTGGAACAAGTCAATGAATTTATGTACTTGGATTCAAAGTTTACGAGAGATGGAAAGTTTGACAGAGACATTAAGCAAAGGATGTTGGCAGGAAAACAGATAAATGGGGCACTGCATAGCTTTATGAATAGCCAGAAAGTGTCAAAAAAGGCACGTCTGGCTGTGCATAGAGGTGTGTTGGTTCCTACACTTAAGTATGGTAGTGAAATATGGTTTGGAAAAAGCATGAAAATAGGATTAATGCTGCGGAGATGAGTAGTCTGGGAAGCATAGCCGGAGTGACTCGGTTGAATAAAGTAAAAAATAGTGAGATAAGAGAACGCTGTGGTGTAAAAGAAGATGTGGTTAAAAAGATAGATAAAGAAATGCTTAGATGGTTTGGACACGTAGAAACGATGGATGAAGGAAGATTGACGAAACAAATTTATAAGGCGAGTGTGAATGGACAAGTCGGTAGAGATCGACCTCGGCGAACATATCTCGATCAGATCAACATTGTTTTGAAGTAAGGCCAGGTCAAGAGTACCAACATTTGACGAACATGCATGAGAACACTGATGAATGTAGAGGAAGCAAAAGATGTGTGTAAGAACCGTAGCAAGTGGAAGGAAGTGGTCTCTGCCTACTCCTACGTGGAGTAGGGGTAAATATATGTATGTATGTATGTATGTATGAAAAACTGTCCCTATCATCAAACTCCTGTTCAGAATTTATTACCTTAATATTTACCTGCGCGTCTACAATTTGCCCAATTTTTGCAAAATAAACAAAATGTTTATCCTGATTTTTTGGATACAATTTTTTTTACTGCCGAGGCAACATTTACCAGAGGAATATTTAATTGAAAAAATAATCTTTTGTGGGATTTCGAAAATCCACATGCTAAAAGAGAAATACATTTTCATCACGAGTTTAAGGTTAATATTTGTTATAGTGAACTGCCAACCAATTTAAATGGACCTCTTTATTTAGATTTCCTTCATGAACATTTACACGAATTTCTAGAGTATATATCTCTCGCCTTAAGACAAAACATGTGGTTTTTGCACGACGGGACACACCCACATTGATCTCTACCAGTTCGTCATTACTTACTCTTGACTACCGAGAGGTCCTGATTTCAATTCTTTCCATTTTTGAATTTGGTCGCAAATAAAGGCATTAGTTTACAAAGAACAAATCACGTCTCTTCCAGAATTTCGCCGGAAAATAGATGGGAAGCGAATGGGATATAAAATTATAGACATAGGTTATTTAATATTAATAGATGTTTGCGAATACGAATTATAAAGTGTATTGAATTAAATGATGGGCATTTTTAGCATTAATTTTAAAGATTTTTAGTTTTGTTTTTTAATTTGTTATTGTAACACATTTACAGAATAATTTTTTTTATAACTTAAAATTCATTGAAGCGAATAACTCGATAACCGATATAGTTACATGAATTAAACAACTCAACTTTTTTTGTAGAATGAAACGCTTTTTAATATTTTTTATTATTTTACTCATAGGGTGGCGCCCAATTGAAGGTGCAAAAAAACCATAAAATTTATTTTTGAAACAAACACACTCGCATTTATGATCGAGTCATGTCTGCTAGTTTTTAATAGGGATAAGTAATTCTTCGGTGGGTAGGCCCTGTAAAAATATATGGCATGCAGCCTTTGTAACGGTCCGACCGAGCCCGAGATAATGGAAAACCCTACGCAGGTAAAATAATTGCAGACCTGGCAGAGCAGAGTCGATTAACAGACACCATCGGGTGCACACCGTATCTTTCTCCTGCTAAAACTTTATATTAAATTATTTCAGTTATAAGTATTTGGTATTAACTCAATCTCAGCCTTACGCATCGGCCCATTTACCACATTGGTGACCCCGACGTGATCAATCGTAGATTGATATCTCGGAAACTAGCAATATAGAATCTACAATTTAGAGATTGGACATTCTTAATGAATCACCCTGTATAGGTACCTTCGTTGTTATACTATTACATAAAAAAAAGATAAGAATATAGTTTAATTGATAATAAAGCACAAACTAGTACCTACATCACATGTTCAATTCTGTTTTTAGTTTTATTCATATTTTTTGTTAAATTTAATATATTATGCCTATATTTTTTAAATTACCTTATATTCATCGTAAAACTCACTAACTGTTGCTAAAATTAAAAATGAAACAAAATGTTCATAAAATTTTGTGACCGCGATGTATAAAATAATGTACTGAAATAGATAATTATAGTGAAGGAGCAGCCGATATAAGACAGCTCAAAAATTTATCGGCCCTATTGGTCTATATTTTAGTTGTCGATAGACCATTTTATGGTATTTAGATTTCCTTCCCATTGTTAACCTAATTAATGACGTCTTCGATACACTCATTTTGAAGAATAATAGGAAATCCGTGCTGTGGATGATGTATTAGACACGCAAATTCACCATAAACCATTGAAATGGTATACTTTATTACGTACAACCGTTTTTGTATTTTGATCCATTGTTTTTAGAGGCATTGTTTCATATCCATAGGCATGACCTTCTTGAGCGCCAGGGTTGGAGGTTGTATTTTATTAAAAATTATGCACATTTTAAATTATTACAATTAACCGATATACATACAGATTTTAAATAGCACCACTGTATACTGATTTTTAAAAATCAGCTAATTCTGCTGTATGTCACCTATATTATAGGTTTATGTGGGTCGATTATGTATCAAAAAACAACTACTCCTCTGGCTATATGCCTCGACATTTATTGAATTACATCTGATACATAATAGTGTATAATACCCCATTTTGGGTAACAATATGCAGATGCTTGTAAAGTAAGAGAAGAAACTATTAGATTTATCCATCCGAAGTAACCACTTATGGACCGGTTTTGGGGTGTGTTGCCCCTCATCAGCATAGGGTAGGTCTACCTCGAATAAATACATCGCGTAGCACTTTATGTATACTTGGTAGGAGTCGAATCTGTTGATGTATTCAGTCGAGGTAGACCTACCCTATGCTGATGAGGGGCAACACGCCCCGAAACCGGTCCATAGGTGGTTACTTCGGATGGATAAATCTAATAGTTTCTTCTTTTACTTAACAAGCATCTGCATATTGTTACCCGAAATGGGGTATTATACAAGATTATGTATCAGATGTAATTCAATACCTGTCGTGGCATATAGCCAGAGGAGTAGTTGTTTTTTGATACATAATCGACCCACATGAACCTATAATATAGGTGACATACAGCAGAATTAGTTGATTTTTAAAAATCAGTTATACATACATTTTTCCCATCTATTGACGCTGTCGAAAAATATTTTTAGTCTACTAGGGATTGCTATTTGATATTTTAAAGAGGGGGTGGGGGATGTTAAAGGGTAGTCACTTGGAAACAGCAGAATCAAATTTTTAAACCTCCCCCTTGATTTAAAATTTGACGTGTTTTTTGTTTTTTTTACATTTACATAAAATAAAAAGTTATTGGGACTGGCTGGTTTTGAAAGAAAGCACTGTATAACTAATAAAGTCGAAAGGGTTCACATTTCGCTTATGATAAGTGGGGTAAGATGAGACCAACTTTTTTTTGTTTGCGTATGTATGTTAATTTGCGAGGTCAGCGAAATTTTCAACAGTAATCCATACGTTGTCAGCGAAGCATTAATAATTATTCAAATGGGATGGTTAAGAAAAAACCTTGTTATGATGGTCGCCTTTAAAACGAAATTTGTTCCGGGCCATAAAAAAATATGTGTGATAAGCCGCCTCAAAGGGGACCTGATGCTTATGGGTTTATGTTGTGTACGTCGAAATGAACTATTGCTGGAATGGCGATAATAATAAAAAAATGATGAAATTGATGTTGAGGAATGGCTTTTTTTAACACTAAATGGTGGAATTTTCAGTGTAAACAATTTAAATAAATCATTTTTTTTATAGGGATTAGATCATGAAGAAAATACCGGAGGCTTTGTCACAAATAACTGCTTGCACTGAGAAGTTCTAAATTTCCAGAGCTGCAGTAGAGCATACGGTGAGAACAGCTTTTGGTCGCTATCAGCCGATGAAAGGCTCTTTAAAAGGGAATAATGTGAAACTCATTAATTTTTTTATCTAGTTTAGCATTATTAATGTAAATATAGTTTTATTAAATACCAGCCGACAGGGTAATGTTTAGTTGTTGCTAGATAGTCTTAATAAACACAAATAAAAGTTGAATATAACTTTTTAAATTTATAAAAATATATTATTTACCTATTAATTATTTTTGTACTTTGGAAAACATAAATTATAATTACTGTTTTATTAAATTTTAGGATTATTGCAATGTTCTTATACATATACAGATATGGAAAGACATCTGTGGAATACGGGCATTTTAATGCAAAAAAGCCATCTGTACAGTAGCTTGTCCACCAATAGAAAAAATAATAAATGAATAATGTGCAAAAATTATAAAACACTGTAATGCTATTACAGTAAACTATAAAAAGTTTTTTAAATTCCAACAGCGTGAATAGGTGTGAAAATGTGAAACTGATTTTTTAAAAACCAGCTTTTGATACCTATTTTTATTATAGGATATGTGGGTCGATTATACATCAGAAAACAACTACACCTCTGGCTATATGCCGCAACAGGCATTGAATTACATCTGATATATAATCGGGTATACTACCCCATCACAGGAAGCAAGATATACAGATAATACCTATCTATAATCTTTAGATGCCAATGTTTTGCTTGATTATTTTATTTCTAATTCTTTCCGTTCTGGATATTCTACAACTTAGTTAATCCATTTCAGTGGCCATGATTTTTCTTCTGTTTGCTTTACTTAAATCCCACACTTCCGCTCCATACATAATTACGCCTTGTACGATGCTTTTGTAGATGCGTAGTTTGGTGTCTTTCTTTGTATTTTTTTCCACAGTATCGAGTTTAACGCTTCAATAACTTTTCTACCTTTATTGATTGTTTTCCTCACTTCATCATTGCATCATTGCATTTCCCTGTTTATTAAATATAACTCCTAAATACTTGCACAACTGTACTTCCCTAATCACACCGTTTTCTAGTTCCAGATCGTTACATTTGCCATAGCCGGCTGCCAGATATTCGCACTTGTTTTAATTTATTTATAATAAGTCCCGCTCGTTCATATTCTTCTTTTAGCTTTCTCGTCATATAGCTCAGATCTAGTTCATCCTCCGCTATCATTACCTGGTCATCTGCAAAAAATAGGCTGTAAAGTGTGTCGTCTCCTACGTTAAGACCCATTTTTTCGCATTTTCTTATCCAGATATACTTTAAATAGGGTGGGAGACAGAGAACATCCTTGTCTTAAGTCTTTCGATGTTCGGAAATATTCTGTATGTCTGTTATTCCCAGATTTATTGCTGCACAATTATCTTTATAGAAGAGTCGTGTAGCTTTGATTAAAGATTGGTTTATTTCCAGGTTT
This sequence comes from Agelastica alni, assembly GCA_950111635.1. Lineage (NCBI taxonomy): Eukaryota > Metazoa > Arthropoda > Insecta > Coleoptera > Chrysomelidae > Agelastica > Agelastica alni. The sequence goes on along the minus strand of OX467710.1, from coordinate 61,108,391 downwards.
CGCATTTCTGTCCATAGTTGTGATACGCGGACACTGTCATAGGATTTTTATAAGTCTATTAGTGGCTATGTGTGTTTCTCTGTTATGTGGGGTACGTTTCTCCATGGCGAGTTTCAGTATGAAGAGGTTATCAATTGTCGATCTATATATATAAGCCGGTTCTAAAACGTCTTGCGACGTTGTCCGACGCCTAATCTCCATCTCCTTCAGTCTTCCCAGTCGTCCGCTGTTAAATTCTTTTCACTCATGGATTTGTGGATTGTCTTTTGCCATTCTATTTTGGGTCTGCCTCTTTTTCGTCGACCCATTGGTTGCCATTCTAGAATTTGTTTAGGTAGTCTTGATGCTGGCATTCGTTGTACATGACCATACCATGGTAGTTGTTTGGAATTTATGTCTTGAATTGTCGATCTGCCCGTTCTAAATCCTAAGCGTTTTTTCGGTTACTTATCTTTTATGTCTTCTTCTATCAAGTTCTTAGGAATTCGTGAATATATCGTTCCTAGTGTTGGTATCACTGCTATACCCCTGTAATTTTTTGGATCATCTTTAGGCCTCTCCATATAATAAATATTCGCGATAAATAATCACATTCTAATGTGAATTGTCTCCACTTCGGCATGTGTTAGCGCCGTTACCAGTCAGTATGAGAATGTAAGCGACAGTGTGTACGTCTGACTTATCAGGAAAGAGAATAAGACGTATGCAAGGGATCAAATCGTTTACAACCTGGTCGTCCGCAAAGTGGGGCGTATAGAGTTGTTAAGTCATATATCTGCATTCCCTTTTTTTTACATGACCGCCTCCATTTTACTAGCGCTCCATGCAGGTATATCTTGAATAAAGTTGGTGACATGCAGCAGCCCTGCCTAAGGCCTTTCGACACAGGAAAGCTTTCGGACAACCTATTACCAATCTTAATTGGACGAGGAGTTTTTGTACAGCTGTTATATGGCTTTTATTATTGTATTGTTAATGTTTAATTCTTCAAGTACTTTCCATAGTTTTGGTATTGGTACATTGTCAGTGGCTTTTATAAGGTCAACCAATAGTGGGTGAATTTCTCGACCCACGTATACCTTTATGTAATTTGTATAGGTATTATTCAGTGAAATTAGCTGGTTCTTAAAAATCAGATTTGTGTATTTTCATGTTTATTCGCTGACATAACTAATATTATAGTTTTCTATAATATTTATATTTTAATTTTAATTATATTTTACTGTTTCTTGAAAGCTATCCAGTTGGTGCTTTTTTTTTACTGAAAACAGTCGCAAAAAGGGTAGACCTATCGTGTGGGCCGCGGACGGCCCGCATTGCGACTATTAGAAGGGGGAGGGATTGTAGAAAGGAAATGATTGTGAACCCGCTTTTTGAAAAGTTGCAGCTCATAGTTCTCTGGAAAAACTGATTTTGGAAGCTTATTCCATTCCGTAGCAGCTCTGTAAAAAAAGGATTCTCGATGAAGATTGGTCCTTGTAGTGTCAATCTTAAGAGTAAATGGGTGAGACTGATCAGCATGCCGAGTTCTTCGGCCGAATGTGGCCAGTGGCGGTACAGGAGTTTTATTTCTGTATCTGTATATCTGTAGAGTAATGTCTGGTCTGCACCTCTTCTTCTATGTTCTAGTGGGTAAAGGGTATCTGTGAGAGTTGAGCTGTTTTTCAACCGAATGGCCCTTTTCTGAATGGAATCTAGAAGACGAAGAGAATGACTTGGTGCTGAACCCCAAATATGCAAACAATACTCCAGTAGAGGTCGGATTTAAGCCTTGTACGTCGTCAACAGTTGATCAGGAGCAAAAAACTTTTCAGCTTTCCACAGAAAACCTAGCTTCTGGCTTGCTGACTTTGCGATGTTAGCAACATGGTCATGCCAAGAAATATTATTAGACACCGTGTCTCCCAAAATCGAGATGGAGGGACTTGATTCAAGGGTATTTCCGGACATTGTGATGGAGTGATTTGAGGAATTTACTTTCTTGGAAAACGTGGCGCTTTGTGTTTTCTGGGCGTTGAACTGAACAAGATTGTTGGTTCCCCACTCGACGATTGTTTCAAGAATTTTAATGATGGAGTCAACCTGTTCCTGCCTGAGCCTTTATTTAAGGGTATTTCCGAACATTGTGATGGAATGATTTGATAAATTTACTTTCTTGTTAAAAGGTATAGTCGTGACTAAAGCTCTGCGGCTCTTCGTATGTACCTAGTAGAACTAAGGATTGTTGATTTGTCTCCTCTAAGTGCAAATGCGAGTTTGCAAGACCTACCCCATGCTGATAAGTGGCAACACCCTGGTCCATAGGTGGTCACTTTGAGTAGATAAATTTAATAATTCTTTCTTTTACTTAACAAGCATTTGCAAGTTACTCGAAAAGGGATTATGCACGATTATCTATCAGATATTATACAATGTTCATCGAGGCATATTGTCTGGACAGTAGGTGTCTTCTAATATATAGTTGAACCACGTTTATCTATTTGTATCATTCAGTGAAATTAGCTGGTTTTTTAAAAATTAGATTTATGTATTTTGATATCATTAAGTTTTTGTGAAATCACTGTTAGAAATAAATAAATTATTTGTGTACACTTACTAGTCAAAACAAAGCTGGGAATCTTTAACGCATAATAGAAATAATAAAAATTATAAATGACCATTCAACGAGAGTACATATTGTCATTGAAACAATGAGACAATAATGATGATAGTTGCTAGTATATACCATAAAAGTTTGCTACTTTTGTTTGCTAACTATTGTTGTATTTTTATACTGTGAAAAGTAATTTAAAATTTCAGAATACGTTGGCTATAACTTTAAAACGTATTGAACTGAGCGTACCATTATTGTAAAAACTAATGCTTATTTATTGTTAAATACAGAAGTTAATTACTGCAATAATAATCTTGTAGATACAACTACTACTTCGTACTTTGTTTAATTAAAGCTTTTAAGATTTAGGCATCTCGTGATGGATTGCAAGAATGCTCTGAAGGACATATCGAACTTAAATAATATCACACTGGTATGAATACCAGAGAATTCGGGGTTATAAGGGAACAAAAAGGCAGATATACTCGTCAAAACGGGCTCAGAGACTGTCCCAATCGAATCTAAACCCCACTGTGTGGTATCAATAACCCTCAGAAGAAGCACCATAAAAAAGTGAATGCACTCAGAAGCACTGATGGCTAAATGGAATAGATCCAAAAGTCAGAGTCAAGCCAAAAAATTCTTAAAAGAAGACTCGCACACTTGACCACGGCAGACCTGTTTAATCTTAATCATAAATAAATACTTATAACAAACCACAATACCACAGACCTGCTTTACTACTATACACAGTAATTTGTAAATATCAAAAACACCGAGAACTGAATTAAATTTTAATGGTGCAATATTTTAAAAACAGTTTGTAAAAATAAAAAAAAAATTAATTAGGAGGATGTTATTGCGTATTACAACATATTTTTCCATTACGAATAACTTTTCATAATTAAAGTTTTCGATTTAGTCACAAATTAAGGTACTTACTTTAATCTTGTACAAATTTATATTTTTTTATATAACTCGTAAACGAATGAAAAAATTTGACATCTCAAATGACAGATACTGCCTAGCTGTGTATTTTGATTCGTATGGTATTCATTGACATGTCGACTAAGATTTTTTGACAATGATTCCTCTGAAAGGAAAGACCCGTGGCGAAGATATATATTAAGTTTTCTTTAATTTTGTAGCAAACTACAAGCTAACATTATATAAATTAGTGTGCATTACAACCGATGGAGCACCAGCAATGACTGGAAACAAAAACGGTTTTGTGGCATTGTGTCGAGCTAATGACGATTTCCCTTTGTTTTTCTTCTTCCATTGCATTATACATCAACAAGTTTTGTGTTCAAAAGTTCTAAACATGGAAGAGATTATGGGCATTGTAATAAAAATGAAGGTGCTGAGAACTGTAAGAGGAAGCTCACTCAGAGATAGAATAAGGCAGTGGTCGCCAACCTCTTCAATGTGTTGAGCTACTTTGTTAATTTTGGAATAAACAGCGAGCTACCCACACGGAAGCCACGTAACGCAACGTAAATGAGATAATCCACAGTTAATTTATCATTATATGTATTTATTTTACTATTTAACTGGTAATACATAATACATAGGTACTAATAATAAACTAATAACAAAATAACTAATATTACTAGTACGTACTTGTTCATAGCTACATTCCTACCTACCAAACGAAGGTATTTGAAAAATAAACACAAACTTTTATCCAGCCACAACGGCATGTCACGTATGATTTAAAAATAGTTAATAATAACAACAAAAAAGTAACGCACTATCATGAACATAAATATTGAAAAATAAAAAAGCACGTTCAATTAGAAGGCTGACACTCAGACTCATCGATAATTTTTTTAATGTTTGCAGTATAATTTGATACAGCCATTCGAATACAATTACCCAAATGTTCATCTGTAAGTCGATTGCGATATTTGTTCTTAATAAACTTCATATTGGAAAAAGAAGATTCACACAAATAGGTTGAACTGAATAATGCTTTTACTTTCAAGGCAACACGGCATAGAACTGAATATTTGTTTTTAATTACAATAGGCCAGATACATTTGGTACTTGAGGTTAACGATTTTAAGGCTAAATCATTTTGAAACTCAATTACTTTCATTTCTGTTGCAGCGATGTCTTCGCCAAAGTTCTGCATAACACAAGTTGCAAACTGTTGGATATCAATTTCCATAAAGGGTGAAACAACAAACTGCGCTACTAAAGCCATTTCGTTGAAATCCTTAAAACAATTTTTAAAGTTATTCTTCAGGGTAGAAACTATTTCTACATGATATTTGCTGTCATAGGATTCTAATGGATTTTGAGATATTTTTTCTGAAAGAATAGGAAAATGCTTGGCATCGCTGTTAATTAGGTTTTGTTCCCAAAACTCTAGCTTTTTGATAAATGCTTTTATATCAGAAATCATTTCCGCTAGTTTTTTGTCTCTCCCCTGAAGCTGCAAATTAAATTCGTTTAATTTCTCTGTAATGTCTACGAGAAAACCAAAATCTCTAAGCCAGATTGAATTTTCTAGTTCCGGAGTCGGTTCATCGCGTTGTTTGAAAGATTAAACTATGCCAGATAGGACATCATTAACACGTTTCAGCACCCGTCCTCTACTTAACCATCGGACTTCAGAGTAAAGGAGTAGGTCCCCGTGTTGACAGTCAACTTCATCGGCCAAGGTTTTCAATAATCTTCTTTGTAACGCTTGAGCTCTAATCTTGTTCACAATTTTTACCACCAGTTTTATAACGTTGTTTAGTTTCAGGAAATTTCCACATAATGCTTGCTGATGGATAATGCAGTGGTAACAGAGAAATTGCGGAAAAAGTTCATCTTTCCACATAACGCCACCAGACCCTTATCACAACCCACCATAGCTGTAGCGCCATCGGTTGTCAAGCCTACCATTTTCGATATTGGAATTTTCTCGGAAGAAATAATATTTTTTAAATGAGAAAACAACTTCTGTCCAGTAGTGTGTCCTTTCAGTGGAATAAACTTCAAAAGATCTTTAATCGTAAAATCACTAAAAACCATCCTGACGAACGCGGCCATCTGGGCAGTGTCAACGACATCTGTTGATTCATCCAGTTGAAGTGAAAAATAAACACAGTTATCCAAGTCAGTTCTTAACTGTAAAAAAATATTATTGCTTATTACTTCTACACGTCTCATCACTGTATTAGCAGAAAGTTGCAAAGATTTTATAGCTGAAACTATCTCGTCTTTATTTCTAAAGTTGGCAAATAACGAATCAGCAGCTTCTTAAAACGCCTGTTTTATCATTTCCCCGTCTTCATAAGGTTTCTTTTTTTGTGCAATTATTTGGGACACACGGTACGATGCATCAGTTGCAGCCTTATTTTTGTCGACTGTTCTTAAAAATATTGATTGTTGTCCAATTAACTGCTTTTTTAACTGTTTCAGTTTCTCATTTCTGGCGGCAGAATGTAGTGGGAATGATTTTTCAAAATTAGAATGTACAGTTTTATGATGTCTCTCAATATTTCCTTTTTTAGCAACGAAGACCGAAGTATTACATAACAAACACATCTTTAACTTCTGTAAAAAATTATTGTTCTTCCCATTCCGAATGAAAGTGGTATGTCTTTACCTTCTTACAACTGCTTGCCATAATATTATTTTTTGTTGTTCTCTACTAACCCAACCGCTGGACGTTGGTTACGCGTTCAGTTTTAAACTAAGCGCAATGTCGCCGCGCCGTGCGTATTTATCCCGTTCAAAGCAATCCAGATCGTTCTCGAACACTAACGCGCTGGTCCGGCTGGTCGGTTCTAGCCGATTCTAGCTTGATGGCGTCAGCGACAGATCGCTCACCGCAACGTTGCCGCTGTTTATGTTTAATATTATGACAATTAGATTTTGTTGTGGAATTCTCTAATTTTTGCAGTTTGTATTTTTTAAATTAAAATCGTTGTGAGAGCTACCAGAATTGCCTCCGCGAGCTACCGGTTCGCGATCGACAGGTTGGCGACCACTGGAATAAGGAATGAGGACGCACTGAGAGAAATGGGAGTTCAGGATGTGGTAAAATGGACACGAGCAAGACGTCGAGGATGGAGAGACCATGTCGATAGAATGGCCACAGGAAGGATAGCGAAATGGGCAAAAACACAGAAACCCAATACAAGAGACCATTAGGAAGACCACCGAAAAGATGGCACGACAGCTGGACGTCCACATTTCAGGAGGTAGGATGGAAAATCGAACAGGACTATTTCCTACAGCAAGAAGAAGAAGAAGAAGCAATAAAAATTGTGAATTCCATCCGTGCACGTAGCTTGCAACGACGGCTCTTTAAATTGCAATTGGAAGATAGTGAGTTACACACTGATTTAGTTCTTCACACGGACGTCAGGTGGTTAAGTCGCGGGAAATTCCTATAAGGATTTCAAGAATTATTGCCCAAAATAACAGCTTTCCTGGACGAAAGAGGTGATGACACTCAGATGCTGAAAAACGAAAAATGGCTGACAGATTTGGCATTTTTGACAGACATCACAATGCATTTAAACACCTTTAACTTGGAGCTTTAAAAGTAAGGGAAAAACTGATATTGAGGTGGGGTAAATTCGAAACGTTTTTATGATTTGAGTAAATTGGTAAATATCACATCTTTTATGAGTTATCCTTTTTCGTGTAAAAACATTGAGGAAATAGCAAGTCAATTTAACATGGACTCATGTTCTTTTGAAAATTAGTTATTGCAGATTTCAACAGATATACATCTCAAAGCCACATCATCTGATACAACACATTGGTCTTTTATATCTGAAGATAAATATCCGAATCTAATGCAAATCGCCCTTCAACGATCGGCAATGTTCTAACGAAAATTTGTCATCATGCTTGCGATTAGCAGAACCTCTACAGGATTTCTTTCATATCTGGCTGTATTTGGGCCATCTTAATTGGATTTTGAAGAAAAACCACTTAATTTTTAACTTGACCATTCTATCTTACCTTCGTTGTTGATATTTGGATTTTGGTGTCGAGTTAAAATATCCGCATGCGGAATTTATTTGAGGGAAGCCATTGTTAATTAGCAGGTGCCGTCCCATAATCAAGCCGGCCACAGGAGTGGTGAATTCGTATGCCCAAAGGTTATAAGTGAATTATTTTTAAATATATAACGCCGTGACTTATTTTGACACCACGATTAAGTTTTGTTTTAGTTTATTAATATAGTACATTGTGAATTCGTATACCCAAAGGTTACCAGTGATTTATTTTTAAATATATAACGCCGTGACTCATTTTGACACCACGATTAAGTTTTGTTTTAGTTTATTAATATAGTACTTTGTGAATTCGTATACCCAAAGGTTATAAGTTATTTATTTTTAAATATATAACGCCGTGACTTATTTTGACACCACGATTAAGTTTTGTTTTAGTTTATTAATATAGTACATTGTTGGAAACTATTTATCGCATTAGATAATATGCCAAAACTAAACTTGGATTAAAATAATCTTCTCAATAATTCTTTATGTCCAGGTAAAAATATATTTTCTTCCTACTTATTTGTAAATATCCTACAATTTTGATATTTTAAAGGACAACCATTGTAAAAATATTTTTAAATAAACTCGATTGTTTTGGCAGTGAAAATCTTTATGTAAATGGTTAAAACATGAGTAAATTAGCAGCCTTATGTAAACGTTTGATTTAGTGTTATTAATGAGTTGATTTATATACGTTTTACTTTTTTTTTGGTAACTTGGTAAAGTCTGTTACTCTTACTTCTGTTCTGGTTATTTTATAAAGTTGTAAATTTTAAATTTTTGGTTTGTTTTAGCAAAAAAATTTACCATAGCTGTTAATTTTACTATGTTTGTTATAATGTTGCTATTGAGCTGTGTACTTTGATTTATTGTGTGAGTAAAGTATCCAATATATTTTAGCTATAATTTGATTTATTTGGTTCACCATAATCTTAGTTGTTTATCGTGTGGCTCTGCTAGTGCCTATAAGACCTAGGGGTTTCCGGCTTGAACCGTCTAAGTCGGTGGCGCGGCTCACTTTTATATTTTTTTTCTTCTACCCTCTACGGCTGAGCTCGGGCATAATTTGCCAGTAGAGAAACCGCTGACAGAGTACTCTTTAGAGAACGAAAAAGACGTGGCAAACTCTTTTGTTTTGTAACACCCAATAAACTTGCAATTTCGGATAATTAAGAGGTTTTTCAATGATATTTTAGAGCAGACTTACACTTACCCTGACTAAAAAATGCATATGGTGCGGTAAAAGTAATATCTATACTACGTATACACCCTACCTAGACGACAATTCTGCATCACACATACTTGCGGCCTCTCACGAGTCGATCGATCGTAGTCTAACAATATTGAGATAGATCGCCAGCAGTTCAAGTTTGAGCACCCCTGTAGTAGATTAAAATTTATTCTTTATAAAATACGTCTAGTTTCATCTAAAGAATATAAATAATTGACTAGTTGGGTGATCTATATTTTTCGTTCTTGTTTTTGCCAAAGAATTGTAGCAACCAAAGTTGATTGGATTCTCTTTTTCATAAAATATTTTAATGACGTTTATTTGTGTTTTCAAAGAAATAATTATATAATAATTAAATAATTTAAAAAATTAAATAGATGATATAAAAAGTATTAATTAAATGCAAAAATAAATTAGATCAAATCAAAAATGTCTTTTTGATATTTTAAATTAAATCTTTACTTTTAATTATTTAAATTATTAACATTCGTTATGTAAATATAAACTTTTTAAAATAAATTCCAAGGCAATAAAAACATTTAATTTAGTTATAGTTTTACTGTGTCTCGATGCTCTTGTGCACGCAATATTACATAGATACTTGATAGTGGATAATGGGCAATTAATAAACATTTTTATAATTAATAACTTTATTAAGTAGGTCTTTTATTACTACAAATGCATTCAGTAAATAATTTATACGTACATGCACATGCGAACAATATACGAGATGATACTCAAAGAATATTATTTAATGAAATTATAAACTCGTCAGGATAAACATTTGTAGTAAATGTATCTATAATTAAATGTATTATGTTTCATTTAGCCGTAATTAATGTGAATAAAAAAGGGATCAGGATAAATAAGCAGTGGGATCACTTATAATAAATTCGCTGCCGTATATTTCTAAAAATGGCAACACTCTTCAAAAACAAAAATTTATAAATGAACACCAAAATAAGGCTTCTTCGATGCTACGTCATCTCTGTGTTGCTGTATGGAGTAGAAACATGGACGTTGACGGAGGCTACCACAAAAAAACTACAATCCTTTGAAATGTGGCTGTACCGCAGAATTCTGAAGATTCCATGGATAGACCATGTGACCAACCAATCAGTGCTAAGAAAAATGAACAAGAAGTTAGAATTCATGGATATTGTAAAGACCAGATAACTAGAATATCTTGGTCACATTATGCGCAACGAACGTCGATACGGAATTCTACAACGGATTCTTCAAGGCAAGATATTGGGAAAGAGAGGACCGAGAAGAAGACGTATCTCGTGGCTGAAGAACCCGAGAACGTGGTTCTCTACTACCACGACCGGGCTATTCCGTGCCGCAGCAAACAAGATAATGATAGCCAGAATTATTGCCAACATTCGGAACGAATAGGCACTTTAAGCCAATGCACCAATATAATTTTAGGAAAAATTAACAAACTTGAAGCGTGAGCGTGCCGAAATGAGGCCGGTAACAAAAATGCGCGCTAACAGAAGCATTTACATTACATTACAATCTTGCGGTTGGACGTTTAGTATCAGCACCTATGTCACCTAGATCTTTTGATCCTCTGTGACTACCGCTGTATCTTCAGAATTCTAGTCCGCTGATTTTGGCGAACCTCAGGATTTCTGTTGGCCCTGTCTCTTTTCGATTGATAATGGATCCAACCATTATCATACGGCCCCAGGTTTGATACCTGTACCCCGCTAGCATCTGGCAGTGACACAGAATGTGTATACTGCCCTCCTCCTCCTCTCCGCATAGTCGGCAGTTTTTCTCGGCCGCCAGCTTAAGTTTGAAGAGGTGCGCCCTTAGTGCGATGTGTCCTGTGAGCAGGCCAAGCGTACTGCCACAGAGAATAGGTTAGCAAACTAACAGAGAAATCACTTGACGGCGCCGGAAATGTCTAGCAAATGTCCTTGAAATTTTACTACGTTCTGTTTACCGAATTATTTCATATGAGAGCTTTGGCTAAACATTTCACCTGCGATTTTTCTAAGGAAAAAGCGATTTGAATACTCCCATAAACGATTAGAGAATATTATTTTGTGTTATTTTAATAAATTTTAGTGAATTTATCATTTTAGTGATATTTAACACTACCATTTTTACATAATCTTATTTTGCATGATTTATTTTCTGTTAGTTGAGTAGATTGTTGATTCAAGTTATATTAGTAGATTTTTGCTTGTATTGACGTTATTTCGGTTCTTTGCATGTCCCAGTGATTTCCCTTTTTTACATTTCATACATATTTTTATTTCTGCTTGTGTTGATGCCTGTTTTGCTTTGATTTTTGCTTGTGTTGATGCTGTTTTGCTTTACATAAGCGATTATTTGATTAGGAAATGTTTAACCAAATCAACAGAAACACTAGATGCAACAAAATTATTTTGCCATTTTAAAGGTGTGGTTATTTTTCCATGAAATTGAGTTATTGATAATCATGATTTTTATAGGTGATACAGCAAAATATGGTGGGAGAAAAGGAGTGTTTGGAAAATTGTTAGAATAATGTTTTGTTAACTATGTATCATTATTAGAAGCAATTGTTATGGAAAATGTACAGTCAGTAGCAACAGGAAATGTAGGGGAAGAATTGTATATAAAAATGAAGAATGTTCCATTTAGCCATCCATGTTCAGAGTTTCCATATGAATTTATGTTAAGATTATTTATTAGGATGAGAACATATTATAAAGTTAAATTTGCTAATAGAAAATTTCAGACAGAAGAGTTACACAAGAGACAACAGAAGAAAAATAGGAAGTTGGAAAATTTGAATCATAATTGAGACATGCCATGTAAGTATCTCATTGTTGATAAAAATTATACCTTTTCTTTTTCAGATGAATGTTTTACAAATCTTTTTTTTCCAAATAATAATGAATATTAGTATATGATAATCCATGTGATGTAAGGATGAGCTGAATTTTATATCATACTTCAGTGAGTGGTTTAAAACCTTTTGTAAGTACTACTAATACAATTATTATTGTATAATATATAGCAACTATATTCAATTTTTGTAATTTTTTTCATTATACTTTTCACGCATCCATTGAATACACTGGAGATTTTTCAAAACGCAAGAGAAAATGATAATACATATAGATGTTCATAGGGTAATACTTGGATAATTAAGAGTGGATGAAAGTTCAAGGGTTTGGAACCCTTTTGTGAGTATAATCATATATTTCTAACCATTATTTATCTTACACTTCCATCATAATTTTCATGTACATACTTTCCTGCTAACTGGTCTGCAATAAAATAATGAAGAATTGGTTCCATAGAAGAGGCAAATTATTTTTATCAGATGAAATGGATTGAGAGAATTTGTAGATAATCTAGAATCTAGCTGTATTTTTTCTGTAAGTACTTATGATGAAATACTTTGTTCATAGCACCTTTCAACTGTGCTTTCATCATTTTGATATTGATTGGTGTATTTTTTCAAATATTTGTTTTAGCATTGGTGGGGCTATTCAGCTCATGGGTGTCCAGTCCCTTTGTTAGTAAAGAAGCTGGTTCAAACTATGAAACATCAACTACACTTTTGTATTAGGCATCAATAAATTTTTGAAGAATTCGACTTGTATAATGAAACCTACCTGTTGGGACCTGTTCAGTGAAATAAAGTTATTTAATTTGACTTGTATTTATTCTAAAAGAAAACAGATGTTGATATTTATGGGTTTATTTACCATTGGAACAATGTCTACTTGTTCACGTTATTTGCATAAATTGAATTTACTTTGATTAGTATGCCAATTATTCAATTGTAAAAGAAATTATAAATATACAAATATTAAAATATCTAACCTTACTATTTTGATATTTTGTTGTGTCCATTTGTATCAAAATACTGATAAACCTGAATTCATAAGTTATTGTGGTTTGGTGAGACTTGGCTTGCTATTGGTTGAAAAGTCGTTCATCTGTCAGGAAACCATGTGACATCGAATCAGAATTCGAAGCGTCGAACGCCGAAAATCGCTATTGTGAACATAACTTCACATGTCATTTACTCCATCTCAACTCGATCACATGACTGTATCAACCAATAGAAAAAGGCCCCCTCGCCATTCATGCGTGGGGGCCTGCTCCTTCCACATCATTCTCAAGGTTATTTCAACTATTTTTACTATTTCATTCATAAAAAGAGGGAGTGAAACATCTTGTCTAACCACTAATCTTTGGTTCTGCTTAGTCTACTCCGGACCATCGTCCAGAGTGCGTCAGCTCTCTTCTGGAGAGGTTTTTTCATCAGCTGTTTTGATATTCTGCAGCCAGTATTTGCATTCCACTGAGCAATATGTTCTTGTTCAAGGAGGCCGGTGACAAAAATGCGCGCTTTTAATTGACGCGATGATATGAAGATATCATTTATTTTTCTGAAGTAAGATAGCTCAGCCGTGGGAAAGTTTTAAAAGGAATTTTCGAGTTGACGAGATTAAAATGTTTTTTAAAAAGAAAGGAAATAATATATCAGAATTATCGAATTTTAAATGGATAAGCGAGTTAGCTTTTCGGACACTATAGGCCTTTTCGGAAACTTACTCTGGGTCACCAACCCGATCCAATGAGATCACGTGACAGATCACTCCGATCACTCCTTTGCAATAACGCACGTATACGATCCTACCTTTTATGACATAATCTTCTTTCCTCTTCAGCTACTCACGTACAATCACAGTAAATCGGGATGATTCGAAAAAGGCCTTTTCGCCAAATTACGTATCATCGACAGACTGTCATAAAACTGACCAACGTGGGGGAAAGTAGATAAAAAGAACGGAGAGAGGCACACAAGGGCAGTCAGTCGTCTTCAGTGAGTCGTCTTCAGTCAGTCGTCTTCAGTCAGTCAGTCAGTTTCCACCAGTCTCTCAACAAACTTTGACAGTCTCTCAACGAACTCAAGCAGTCTATCGACGAACTTCAACACTGGCGCACATTACTTCGCTTGCCAAGTTTTTCCTTCATTTCGATAAATACACGTAGTTAGCAGTAGTCCTAATTGTGCATCATTTCACTAAAACTCGTCACACAATATTCCCGAAGATCTGACTGTTAACGTCCTCCTAACCTCAATTTTTTATGTTTTCAGTCGATTAATTATTTATCATTTTTTTATAACTGAAAATCATGCAAGTCGAGGAAAATTTGGGGAGATGTGGTTTCATTAGTAAGGAGAGTAATGTCCGACGACATATAAGAGAGAAGACAGTAATAACAACCACAAAAGAATTAGGTTATAATAAAATAATATCGAACATTTTTTTCATACTAACCTTCAGTAATGCGCATGCGGTGCCTATAGCGTTTTTAACGACCCTTCTCTCGAGGTGGGTTACGAAAGGCGAACCTGGGTCTCTGATCGAGTCAACAAATCAAAAGTTTCCGAACACAGTTAGGCAACTCGGGTTTGGTAAACGAACGTGCAGTTTAGGGATCGTGTTAACCCGAGTAGGTTTCCGAAAAAGCCTTATAACTTACCTCAATAAATTAAATATAACGCTACAGGGCAAAGGAAAGTTAATCAACGAGCTATTTACAGAAATCAAAAAAGTTTCCAGCTAAAAATAAAATTGTTTACTTCTCAATTTGAAAAGAATAATTATTGTCATTTTTCTACTTTGCAATCGTTTTTAACCAAAAACGACACAAGGTGTCCTTCGAATATTTTTATTGAGTCACTAAAAGTACTGGATGAAAATTTTCGTTATCGGTTTCAAGATTTTTATGCAAAAGAAATGGACGTATTAATATATGAAAATCCTTTAAAACTTGATATTGTAAAAGCACCAGACAATTTACAACTAGAGTTAATTGATTTGCAACATAACAATGTATGTAAAAATAATTTTTATGATAATAATTTAATTTAAATGAATAATTATCAACAATATTCAAGAACAAAAAGCGCATTGAATTTTAATGAATAAATAAAATCAAAGATAAACTATTTTCCTGAATATTTTATATATTTACATATTGATACATATGTAATTGGAATTGTATTTTTTTTTCCCTTTTAAGTATTGTAAAAAATTTTTCTCTAACATTTTTATTATAGCACGTAAATAAAAAATAATTTTTTTCTGTATTTATTTTTAATAATATTTATACTTGTATATGATATAAAAGCACTATTAAGTTACATTTGAATGTGCGGCCCGCATACAAAATTTAATTTTGAAAATGACCTGTCGTCCAAAAAAGGCTGCCGACCCCTTATCTAAGACATCCCTTATGTCTTTGGTATACTAAAAGAGGTATTTGAAGAAAACATTTTTAATCTTTTAAATAAATGGTTCTGGTTTCTCTGGGTAATCAAAAATAATAAAAATGCTTTTCATAACAATTTGCCAACAACATTTCAATAAAATGGGCACAGGAAGGATAGCGAAATGGGCAAAAACACAGAAACCCAATACAAAGAGACCACCAGGAAGACCACCGAAAAGATGGCACGACAGCTGTACGTTTACATCACTGGAGCTAAGATGACAAATCAAACAGGACCATGTCCTACAGCAAGAAGACGAAAAAGAAGACAAATTGAGTGATTTTTTAAATAATGCTCCCGATGAAGTTTATTTAATGGCCAAGGTTGTTGTTGTATTTGGGATTAAAGAAGCTTGTCGAATTTATAAAATCAGCCAAATAACATTAGATGATATTGAAGATTCGGAAACATTATTAATTGTGAAACTTAAGCAAACAAAGAATGATGTAATTAGGAGATTTGTAGTTACTGAAGAATACTTCGTCTAGCAGCAGCAAAGGGACTGTTTTATGCATATCGCAATGAAAAATGTATCAATCGGTTGTGGTTAAAAATTAGTTTAATAAGGTACCTGAAGCAGTAGCTAATTTTCTTCAATTTGAAAATGCTCATATACAGGTCGTTTATTTCGAAAATCGTCTGCTATACTTTTAGTTAAAGCTCGAGAAGATTTAACGACACTAAAGAAACAAGGTGGTTGGAAGTCATCAATGGTCACTAAAGGGTATGTTGATAAATTGTTATCACACAGGACAGAAATAGCTAATAAAGTGTATAGAACGTGTGGCAGTGCTAAAATAACACCTATTTGCGACTATAGTCCGTACACAATTTGTTGATAGCTCACTGCAAGTTTGACCCTCATTAGAGAACTGAAATACAGAGAGGACAGGTAGTATGATATAATAACAAAAACCAACCTAAAACTGGCAGTTTAAGATGTTTTCGACTAACCCACCTTGTATCTGAAGAAATACAATACAGCTATAGAACTTTTAATCCGATTATGTAGGTATTTTGAGTGGAAGTGACTGACCAGTGTCGTAGAGTATATGATTAAATCATTACGTTACTTTAAATAAATAAATATATTAATATTCTTAAACTGTAGGTACTGTAAATTGTATTTTTATTTTAATAAAATTTCTTTATTTTATTTAAAAATAAAAAGTTACTTGCAATTTGTAAAAGATACATTTATTTAATTAATACCTATTTTTAAATGATATAAACTACGATTACTTACAAAACTATTCAAATTCAAAATAAACAGGATCATCTTCGGAATCCGAGTCGTCTTGCAGGTTAATAATTAGCGGTTGTGTCTCTACAGTCGCATCAATTATATTGTCAAGATCCCACATTTTTTGTTCTTCTTCTATTACATGTCTTACTGCATCTCGCCAATTTTGTTCTGTAATATGTTGTAAAGACTCATATAACAATTCACGTACAGCTTGTATTTTATATGACGTATTTTTTCTAGCCACATAGCTTTTCATTTGTGCCCAAATGAGTTCAATTGGATTTAATTCGCAGTGGTAGGGTGGAAGTCTAAGGACTGTGATGTTTCGTCTTTCCGCCATTTTGTCAACTACGTATTTCTTGAACTTAGATTTGTGTTGCCGGGCAATTTTTAAAAGTTCTGCTTTAACCATTCCATCTTTGTAAGGCAGGGACTTATTCCGCAGCCATTCAATGATATCCTGTTTCTTCAACGCAGTCGTTGGAAGTCTTTCTACTAGTCGTGAATGATAAGGTGCATTATCTAATACTATAATTGAGTTTGGTGGTATATGTTCAATCATCTGCTCAAAATACTCTTTGAAAACATCAGCTGTCATCTCCTCGTGATAGTCTTTTGTGCTTTTGGATTGAAATTCCAACAAACCATGCTTAGCAAATCCTTTTTCACTGCCAATGTGAGAAACTATTAATCTACTGCCTTTACCAGAGGGTGGGGAAATACCAGTAGACCAACCTTCCATAAAGGCTTGCCTGGAGCTTGATATATTTTTATCTGACCAAATTTTTGTGAGAGTATGACCTGCGTTTACCCACGTTTCGTCCTGATAGTAAATTGGCTTTCCTTCAGCCCGAAATTTTCGTATAGATCCTAGATACTTTCTTCTCCAACATATTATCTCTTCCCGGTCAATCAAAAGTGATTTTCGGTCTGATTTCTCCCACCGGAAATTTAATTCTTTTAAAACTTGCCACAATTTGGTTCGTCCGACATGAGGCAAATCCGGGTCGTCTCTAACTTCTTGTAAAATTTTGTTTAAGTTGGGTATTTCTTTTTTGTAAAAAAATTCGTGAATTTTCCTTCGAATACCATTTTTGGCAAATTCATCAATTTCAATAGGTTTTCTCCCCCTCTTTAAGTATTCGTTTGTATTTGGGTTAGCTATACCTTGTTTTTTTCTTTCTGATAGGAACCTATATATTGTTGACTTCCCTACGCCCGTCATGTGGGCACAACTCTTGATTATGTTTTGAACAGTGTTTGTGGGATTCTGAGAAAGCAGAGCATCGTGAACGTTCAAAACAATAGTCTTCTCTCTTGGTGAATAGACAGACTTACTGACTGTACGCAACAGTACCGGTGTAAAACTTGATGATGTTGTTGATGATGACGAAGCCATCGCAAGCAATCAAACAAAACAAGCAGGAACGAAAGGTACGTATATGTTTGTAGGAATATGAAAAAAAGTTACTCACGCACTGCACAAAATTCGCAAAATAAATATTAGAGACGTTAATTACTGCCGTAGACGCCGAAACACCAACGAGCCGTAAATTAAATGCGATCAAAAACGTACTAAACCTAATGAGGGTCAAACTTGCAGTGAGCTATCAACAAATTGTGTACGGACATGAATAAACACCTCAGGAACCTCCGCCTATGATTTTACGACTATTACGGCCGTTTTATGACTTGGACGCACATTTTGTGCTATCGACAAATTATGAACGGACTATAGGTACATCAACGGTAGTTGTATCCATGGCAGAAAAAAAAATTAATTTCAACACAGAAAATTCGACTGTTGTTCCGAATGTTTCAAGGAACATTTTATTCATGCAATGCACATTTAATAATTGTACTTTTGATATAAAAAAATGTAACTTTTGTAAAATTAAAAATCTTCTTCTATTTCTCTGTATATATCATTTGGTGCAACACTTACAATTAGGTGATCTTCCTCGAAGTGTAGAATTCTGTGAATGGTTTTTAATAAAGACCCAAGAGGATGAAAACTTCATAAAAAAGTTATATGGTGTGATGAAGCAAAGTTTAGCAAAAATGGATTATTCAATCGACATAATTCTCATTTTTGGTCTAATGAAAATCCACATGTTAGTAGAGAACGTTACTTCCGACATAGTTGGAGTTTTAATGTTTTTTGTGCAATAAAAGACGATAAAATTTTAGCATTAAAATTTTATGATTAAAATTTAAATGGGGAAAGATATTGCCTCATTTAAGAAGAAGTCTTAAGACCGGCGTTACATCCTTTAGGAAATGGAGAGGCGGCTTCAGCTTGGTATCAGCAAGATGGAGTTGTAAGGTTTCAGGATCGCCATGTAATGTTTCAGGACGCCATGTAATGTATTAGGTAGCCATGTTATACTTAGGCACCTTAAGGTTACGGGAAACCCTTGTTAGAATAAAAGGAGGAACGTTTTCCTAAATACTGTATTAAACTAATTGAACATTACGACTGGATGTTTTGTTTACAATGTTTGAACTTGAACCGAGGAAGGGAAACTAAGCAGTTTGCGCCACGACCCGGTTATGACAAAATATAAAAACACACAACTCTTGCTAGACTATTCGTTGTTTAATAAATACAATTAATTCGTAAACAATGCGTGTTGACATTGACACGTTCGTTCGGTTCAAAGAAATTCTTATAAACGGTCAACTGAGTTCGTTGGGCTTTCATTAACCCTCTTTCCATGTTTTCCTGGATCAGGGCACTACAGAAGCACCTCCTCATAACTTTGGGCCTGTTGCTCAGCATCTTTACGACATGCTTGATTTTATCTAAAATTTCATGTAAAATTTGAAAATAAAATAAAAAATATTAGGTTCTATTTAAATTAACAAAGTTTACGTCTACTTCCGGTACAACCGGAAGTGCCACATTCAGGACAACATTATATTTGAACTCAACGTCATCCAAAACCTACAGCATCGTAATTTCAAATTTTTAACATAACTGTATATGCCATTACTTTTAATCAAAACTTTTCGCGCCACACCCTGTATATCTTCTTCGTTAGGTGCCCTGTCCTCCTCGGACGTTGGCAATCATCAGCGCTATCTGAACCTTGTCTACAGCTCGGCAGAACAATGTGGTAGTGCTCACTCCATACCATTGTCTTAAGTTTTTTAGCCAGGATATCTTTCTTCTACCCGGGCCTCTTCGTCCTTCGATCTTTCCTTCTATAATAAGCTTTAAAAGTCGATACTTGTCATTCCTTAAGATGTGACCAAAATACCCCAGTTTGCGCTTTTTTAGTGTAAACAGAACTTCCAGCTGATTGTCGAGGCGTCGAAGTACCTCGGTGTTACGCACTCTTTCTACCCAGGAGATTCTTAATAGCCTTCTGTACGTCCACATTTCAAAGGCCTTCAATTTTTTGCACATCGCATCTGTCAAAGTCCAAGCTTCCATTCCATAAAACAGTATGCTGAACACGTAATAGCGAAGTATCGGACGCGCAGACGCAAGCTTAAATATATATATATTTATATATATATACATTGTGGAACCGCCAAATGGAATAAATTCGATAACGAATAAATAAGAGCGTGTTGGGAAAAACGCTTGGACACGTCGATTTGTATTTTTATATGCGCATTTTTTTCAAAAAAAAATAATTATATAGGGTGTGTCATGTGACAGTGGCCAATACCAACTTTCTTATTTTAAATACTAATACCTGTATATTATTTATTTTTTGGATTTTTTAATAAATTCTAGACATAATTCATGTACAATGTCCCATACCTATCTTCAACTGTTTCGGAAATATTAAGTGTTTTCAGATGTATTACAAAAATTAACATTAAAAAAAGAAAATTATTTTATTTCACAAATAATTTAAAAAAAAAACAAAAAAACATTAATTTCAATGTAAGAGATGTTAAAAATATTCGCTGCGAACGTCTTGGCAACATGCTAATCTGGTATAGAAATGTCTTCTAACGTTAATCAACATCTCAGGCGTGACTGATCTAATCGCAAGCGTGATTCGTCTTTTTAAGTTAATGTAAGTCGAGTGGTTTAGTATTGTATACAATACTTTTGACATATTCCCACAAAAAGAAGTCTAATGGCGTCAGATCAGGATATCGTGCTGGCCATTCTATCGATCCGCGCCTCCCTATCCACCGATTTGGTAATGGAGCGGTGCTCCATCTTGCTGAAACCATAGTATATTGAACTTGTGGGTTTGCTGGATCAAGATATAAGTTTGTCAAAGTTGGCACGACATTAATTTGGAGCAGTTCTAAATATTTATCTCCATTCAAGTTGCCATCAATGAAAAAGGGATCTACGATATGATTTCCAACAATTCCTGCCCAAACATTAACTTTTTGAGGATATTGCGTATGTTCCTCTCTCATCCAGTGAGGATTCTCATTAGACCAATAGCGGCAATGTATTGAGTGTAATGTAGCGAATTTGTGAAATAAAATAATTTTCTTTTTTTAATGTTAATTTTTGTAATACATCTAAAAACACTTAATATTTCCGAAACAGTTGAAGATAGGTATGGGACATTGTACATGAATTATGTCTGGAATTTTTTGAAAAATCCAAAAAATAAATAATATACAGGGGGTTGTATTTAAAATAAGAAAGTTGGTATCGGCCAATGTCACATGACACACCCTATATAATTATTTTTTTTTGAAAATAATGCGCATCTAAAAATACAAATCGACGTGTCCAAGCGTTTTTTTCAACACGCTCTCATTTATTCGTTATCAAATTTATTCCATTTGGCTGTTCCTAACTGTATATATATATATATATATATATATATATATATATATATATATATATACAGTGAGGAACAGCCAGGAAAAAAGTATTCACTTTTTTCCCGTGGAAAAAAGTTATTTTATAAAATGTGATATTTTGTTGCTTGTCAACAAAGATAAAATGCCAAACGTTTTTTCCGTCACAGAAAAAACAATATTTTTAATATGATTATTTTATCTTTGCTTAAATAATGGGATTTTAAAAATAATAATCAAAGACAAAGAGAGCATTTAAATATTAAAAATATGTCTCCTTTTGTAAATAAAATTTAAGGCAATTCCTTTCGAATATTCAAATGAAACTCTTCGAGTATAACCCTGTGTATATTTATGAATAGATATACATAATTATATTTACATTTATAATTATTACATACTAACGCAGCTATAGACAAAAACATTAATGAGCTTAATGGAATGCTAACACTTCCATTTATGAATACATTTTATATGGGTTTTAATTTCGTTTAAAATAAGCTCCAAAATATGTTCCATTGGGTCTCTTGTTTTTAATGTGTGCTAGCAACAGTAAAAACTGGATATCGTATTCTCTGCATAAAAATTATCTTTGTTCACAAATATTTATGGAACAGCAGATTCAATGTTATTTCTTCAAACAATAGATTTTTTTGAGAAAATTTTTGGCGTTGTAAATTCAATGAAACGTTATAATAAAATAACCAACTTTTTGTATGAGGCAAACCATCTGTGTCTACAGGATGTTGGCATAGTTATTATTGCAGCTTTAAGACATGAATAAAATTGTACAAATTTAATTTAATTATGTTATACAGTGTGTCTACTTAAGTTGGAACCATATAAAAAACTTTTTTATTATTGGTTTAGCGAAAAAATTTATTGCTAATAAAAAGTTCTGCATGATCTAAAACCTAAAAGGCAACCATTAGATGTCACTTTTTCAAACCGTTTGCAAGTTTTTAAAAAAAATTTGATTGTTACTCATGATTAAATAAATTACCTATATTGTTTACAACACAGAAGAATGTTATTTTAAATTAAAAGTTATATTGAAATATGCAATTACAGCTATTTAGTATTGGTATTTAAAAAATTACAGTAAAAATGGTTAGGTGTTGACGGTAGCAAAAAAAATTGCTGACATATCAAATAAATTACAAGAAGCGACTAATAAAATCGGTAAATGGACGAAACAATGGCGGATCAAGCTAAACGAGGCTAAAACAACCCACTTCTATAAGTCATCAAAACATATTCTAAAATAACAGGCAAGTACCACTGGTAAACACAGCTAAATATCTCGGAATGAATTTAGACGCTAAGTTGCGCTGGAAAGAACACATCAAAGTGAAAAGAAAAGAACTTGAATTCAGATATAAAAACATTTATTGGTTACTTGGGAGAAAATCGCACCTCTCAATCCAAAATAAACTCCTGTTATATACACAGGTATTAAAACCCGTATGGACCTATGGCATACAGTTGTGGGAATGCGCTAAACCTAGCAATATAGCTATAATACAAAGATTTCAAAGCAAGGTGCTGAGGGGAATAGTAAATGCACCATGGTATGTTAGAAATTGTGATCTACACAGGGATCTAGGAATTCCAACAATAGCTGAGGAAATCAAAAGATATGCCAGGAAGTACAAGACTAGATTACACAATCACCTCAACATTGAAGTGTTGCAGATTTTGGACAACCGTGATCAACAGAGAAAAAGAGTAAAGCCCTTTGAATTAGTGCTGTAAAGTGATTAGTGTATAAGTAGTTATCACAATAAACAAGTGATTGGTGAGATAAAAGCTAAGAAACACCAGTGGATGATGTCTTAGATTTAGGTCATTAGTTTTTAAGTAACGTAAAGCAAAATTGCTGGTTGGTCATACTTGACAAGTTGCAGTTTCAATGCAGAGACAAAAAAAAAAAGTAAAAATGGCAATATTACTAGTGCAGAAAAAATAGATATTGGTTAATTGTTGGAAAAAATTATACACATAGAGAGGCAGCAAATATTTTTAATAATAGACATCCGCATAAAAACATTGGGCATTCAACAGATACAAAAGTATTAAATAAATTCAAGACCAGTGGAAGTATTGAAAATAATTTTAAGAATAAACGCCGAAAACGAGTTACCAATGAAGTGATGCTTCACCAAAAATGTCATTACGCAAAAGGGCTTTTTATAATCACAAATACTTCGGTAAATAAAAAAACAGTGGCAAATATTTTAAAACGTCATAAATATCATGCATAAAATCCGCAATTCGTACACACCATGCAGAACTTTTTATCAAGAATACATTTTTTCAAAGAACCAGTAATAAAAAAGTTCCAACTTAAGTAGACACAATGTATATATATATTTTATAACTCTAACTAAATGAATATTTTATTTATTTGTATTATAAATTAATTGATTGACTCAGGGGCAAGATATACTTTTACTTATGTGCAGGTGATATTTTATGATGGAGAATAATTTTAAATATAGACAAATACATAACAAAATTCGTAAGATTATCTATTAATCTGTTTAAATAGGTAAATAATACTTCAAGGTAAATACTGAAATTTCGTAAATTCAACCTAACACTATTACCCATTATTTTGTATTTAAATATAAATATTTCCAAATAATTATAAAATAAAACGTTTGGCTGTGAAATCTAAAAGTCCATAAAAAAAACAAAACTTTTTTATATTGTAAGAATCTAAATTGTCCTAAAAGTTAATTTGTTGTAGGTAGTCTTAACCTGGCCTTTCTTCAAAACAATTTTGATCACACTATTCCTCACTTTATCCATTATAGTCCTCCAGCTTTAATTCTCAGACTACTTATCTCTCCATCATTAATCTTACTTTTAAGTTTCTTCTACCAAACATTCACTAACATGCAAAAGTGTAGGGACGAGTGCTCCTTTATGGACATCCAGTCGTGCCTTTTTTTTTTAAAGTACTGGCTGCTCATAAAGCTATGCAGTGCCCCATATTTTCCTGCCAACACCCTTCTCTTAATATCACATTCATACTTTTCGTCTCTCGTAAACTTTGAACACAAGTATACAGAGCGGACCAAAAGTCTGGAAACGGACAAATATCTCGTAAATTGCTTGTCCGAATTGTACAAAATTTGGGACAAGCCTATTTTAAGATACGGAGATTCCAAATTTGGCATTTGCAATGTTGTCAGATTTGCCGTTTCTCTGATATTATTAGTCACTTTGGTTTTTTAAATATATCACCCTTTATATTCAGGTATTATTGGAATCTCCTCATCAATACGAGTTTAGCCATATGTAACACTTATGATTTTATGTACCTACTCTAAAAGGTCTAGTCAAGGTCTATTAGGTTACTGTCAAATTACAAATGGAGCACATTTTGAACACTAGATTAAGTAATCATTATGTTAAGAATGTTGTAATCTTTTAATTGGTACGTTTTAATGTAGTTAAAAATTGTTTGTAATAAAAATTATTAATAATATTAGCCATTGCCACACTTCTGTTATTATTATTTTAGACTACATGAAATCATGAGTGATATATGTGGCTAAACTCGTATTAAAGAGGAGATTCCAATAATGACTGAATATACAGGGTGCTGCATTTAAAAAACCAAAGTGACTAATAATATCTGAGAAACGGCAAATCTGACAACATTAAAAATGCCAAATTTGGAATCTCCGTATCTTAAAATAGGCTTGTCCCAAATTTTGTACAATGCGGACAAGCAATTTACGAGATAATTGTCCGTTTCCAGACTTTTGGTCCACTCTGTATAAACTCATTAACTTGTTTTACTCTGAATTTTTTAATCGACACCTTGCAGTTTGTTATGCTTTTTTCTTTTCCAAAAACCATTAGGTACTTTTGACTATTTACCATCGCCTGCAACTGCTCTTCAAATGATACTTATATTACGCGCACTCTTTTAAATCTTTTAAACAACCGTCTACGTATAAGGTTAACAGCCATGGCGAATCCACACATCCCTGTCTAACATATTTTTCGATGTTAAACCATTTCGTGTAAGCTACGTTTATCCTAACACAAGCAGTGGAATACTTGTAAAGTGAATTCAGCGCTCGTATCAAACTACCGCTCACCCCATACGTAGACAATGTCGACCAGAATTCATTTCCCACCACTCTGTCAAAAGCGAAAGATGCGTGTAAGAACCGTAACAAGTGGAAGGAAGTGGTCTCTTCCTACCCCTACGGGAAAAAGGCGTGACTATAATGTATGTGTGCACGCCTTTTTCAAGTCTAACTACAGTTTTGGTTTTAAAGTTAATATTGAAAGAGTATATTTTTCAATTTTTATACTAATTACGAAAACATTTTTACTGCACCAGTTTCATGACTAGACAAACTAAAAGATGAAATTCATGATATATACAGGGTGTTTCATTACTAATTGGAAATATTTCAACTATAGAATCCTAAATTCAAAATATGAAGATTTAACCCAAATCACCTAAATAAAATATGTCTCCTATCTGAGTTATAGGGTGTTTTATTTAAAAAAAATTTGTGCCCAGTACTTTAAAACTATTCCAAGTATTATAGTCACATTTGGTGGGGAGTGTAAGTACTATAAATGAACGTTTCTGGCTACTAGTAGAGGCATAGTGACTGGTTAATCTCTCTAAAATTTTACGCCTCTGGCGGAATTGCAATTTTATCACAATTTTTAGATTTTCCAATACTTTCTTCGTGAATATTTTTTTTTCTCTATGGCGATAAAGTTATTATTTTTTGAGATATTTCGGGTTAAACATGAAGCTGCACAATTATTTTGATTTCAATGTGTATTAATTATATCGGTATTTTGGATCATTTGATAGCATTTATTACGCGAATGAAACTACAGTAAATTGTAAATTCCGGTAATTTTATTGTCAATCAGCCAAACATATTTTTTAAAAATAGAAGATCGATTAGCGAAGAATAAATAAACTCATCGAGGAAAACGGGGGTCACATTGAACATTTGTTATAAAAGGTTTCTAAATTTTGTTTATGTGCTTTTTAATATTATCTTTTTAATAAAATTGTTATTTTATTAAGATTAAAAGATTTTCAAAACCACAATTTGTTTTAATTACTTATTTGATGCATCTATTCGTTAAAAAAATTTCAATAAATAAAATTATATTTTTTGTTAATAAAGATTGAAGTTTCATTCGCGTAATAAATGCAATCAAATGACCCAAAACACCGACATAATAAATACACATTGAAATCAAAATAATTGTGCAGCTTTATGTTTAACCCGAAATATCTCGAAAAATAATAACTTAATCGCCATGGAGAAAGAGTACAATATTGACGTAGAAAGTATTGGAAAATC
Organism: Agelastica alni; assembly: GCA_950111635.1. Classification (NCBI taxonomy): domain Eukaryota; kingdom Metazoa; phylum Arthropoda; class Insecta; order Coleoptera; family Chrysomelidae; genus Agelastica; species Agelastica alni. The sequence goes on along the minus strand of OX467710.1, from coordinate 61,081,848 downwards.
TAAAAATTGTGTAAAATTTGAGAGAGATCAACCAGTCACTTGCCCCTGCCGTACGCCTCTGGTAGTAGCCAGAAACGTTCATTTAACATAATTTAGTAGAGTGAATAGTACTTACACTTCCCACCAAATATAACAATAATACTTCAAATAGTTTTAAAGTATTGGGCCCAAATAATTTTTAAATTTTCAATTAAAACACCCTGTATCTCAAACAGGAGAAACATTTTACCTAGGTGATTTGGGTTGAATCTTCATATTTTGAGTTCAGGATTCTATAGTTGAAATATTTCCAATTAGTAATGAAACACCCTGTATATACAATTCTTGGTATGCAGTAAAATAATGGGTATACCTATAAACTTTAAAGAATAATAGGTACATAACTATTAAAATATTACTGATGGATTACACAATATGTAATCTGTGCTTGTAACGAGGGTTATATAAATCTATTCTGAAGGCAGTTATTCATGATAATGCACGGACTAATTGTCTGACAAAGACTACACAACAATAATTTATGCAGACTACTACTATACTTTATTGTGTTTTCAATAGCAAATTTTTAAATTTGTACAATTTTTTTTCTTCTTGCTGCTCCAAAAAAATATTTGCGTCACTTTGTTTTTCTCTTATTAGTTATAATTATAAATATATTTTGGAATTTAGTTTAAATAAATACAATAATAACTTAATGAATATTATCACATTTACTTTAGTCTAATAATTTATTTACATATCTCATCCAGGAACTATACCTCTTTATTTACAGTGTGAATTTTGAAACCTTATCGTTATTATGGAAGAAAACTACGTCTCTTTAACTAATCCGAAACGTTTGAGTTGATAAATCTGAACAGGGAATATGCATGTGATTTAAATGAGGGTAAAATATTTTTTAGTAAACTTTATTACCCAAGAAATATGTCACCATCAATATTTTCGATTATTTTTTGACGTTTCTCGAAACCAATAGAAATTTTCAATTTTAGTAATTCATGTACGTTCTAGCCAATCAAAACATTATTATAGTATACTTACATTAGTCCAGCGAGAATTATTTATGTACATTGTTTTTTATTGAATGACAACCACATGACAACGTATTTTCTTGTTTTGACGCGTCTGTCATAAATATCAAGAAATTCGTAAAATGAATCCCAAACGTTTCAGTAAATCATCAGTCGATGAAATAACTAATATAATCATTAAAAATGCATGTAAGAATACCATAATAAGCACCGAGTCGATTTGGAAACAATTCCTATCGATCACTTTCGGTGAATGATACAAAAAGTCTCAGGCAGGAACAGGTTGATTCCATCAATAGAGATCTTAAAGCAATCGTCGAGTGGGGAACCAACAATCTTGTTCAGTTCAACGCACAAAAAACACAAAGCGCCACGTTTTCCAAGAAAGTGAAATCCTCAAATCATCCCATCACAATGTCTGGAAATACCCTTGAACCAAGTCCCTCCATCTCGATTTTGGGAGTCACGGTGTCCAATAATATGTCCTGGCATGACCATGTTGCAAACATCGCAAAGTCGGCAAGCCAGAGGCTAGGTTATCTGTGGAAAGCCAGAAAGTTTTTTAATCCTGATCAACTGTTGACGACGTACAAGGCTCAAATCCGACCTCTACTGGAGTATTGCTCGCACATTTGGGGTTCAGCACCAAGGCATTCTCTTCGTCTTCTAGATTCCATTCAGAAAAGAGCCATTCGCTTGATAAACAGCTCAACTCTCACAGATACCCTTTACCCTCTAGAACATAGAAGAGTTGCAGACCAGTCATTACTCTACAGATATTTCCATGGCAGATGCTCTTGAAAAATAAAAACTCTTGTACCACCATTGGCCACATTCGGCCGAAGAACTCGGCACGCTGATCACCCTTTTTGCGACTATTTTCATTAAAAAAAAAAAAAAAATCCAATTATTTTGCGACGAGAGGGACTATAAATTGGAAGAAAATACATTAACAACAAAACTAGCCGTTATTTTGAAAGACTATGGGTTCAATATGAAGAAGAGTATAGAAAATCAGTGATCAAGACAATGTCGAATAAAACCGCAAAATAATGCAAGATATGTACTGCGACAAATTTAATAGAAGATTCGACCTCTTCAATGAAATCGAATTAAAATCCGCCAGAGATGCCAAAAGTATTATTAACTTTCAACAAATCAGAAAACAATGTTAAAAAATCCTCCATCCAAGGGCACAACATTTATAGTATTTTTCATGTTCAAAACTTCAATGCATCCTAATTTAAATAATCCATTCAATTTATATTGAGTCGAGTGATATAAATTTGTTGAAATAAAAATATTAAGTCTCAAAAGTGATTTTTATTGTAACGTCAAAAAATAATCTATCGAATACCACACGAGAGTTCGATAAATTAGATAATAATTCTCCAGGTCTTCTCTGGCCTTTTGGTAATAGCCACACGAGCCCTTTGGGCTCTCGTGTCTGTCACCTGGCAACAAGTTTTCTAAAATCTGTCAAAATATTTTCAATTTACTCTCACTCTCTTGTGACATTACTACAGATTATAATTTTTTTCGAGCAAAAAATTAATTATTAAAAAATATTGTGGGAAATTCAAACATTTGAAAAGCGAATGTGACGTAAAAGTCTGTATCAACAACATATTGAGTCTGAGTGGTTAGGTTAGGTATTTGGTATTTGCTTAGAAGTGTTTGTGATTTAGTCAGTTCTATTACGATTTCAATTGCTTATTTAGAAGTAAAATTACATTTGTTTCGCAAGAAATAACTCGAAAAACTTTGTAAAATAACCGACAGCGGTTTTGTGAAGGTGCAATTTGCCAAAAATAGATTTGTTCATGATGATCAAATTTTTAACATCAAATTCCGATTTCACGTCTGTTGAAACCAAAGAAGTGAAAACTTTAAAGTATTTACGTATTATTTATGTTTATTTTATCCTGCATACCTTTTTAGTAAATCACAATATTTCTTTTATAATCTTTAACTTAACCTTTCCACTTCTTTGTTTGTTGTCATATACTATTACGTCAAATTGAACGTATTGGTTGCCTATTTTTGACTATCTTTTTTAAATACTCTAAATTAGTTTTTAGGCAGTTGAAAAAAATACAAGCATATTCCCTATCGTTATAGGTCGCCACCGAATTTTTTTAAATAGTTTTAAAACTGACATTTGTTTTAAAGCAATATTAGGGTGAACCATTTTATAAATAGTAGATAATGTGTAATCGGTGTTAAAACGAAACTATTAAAAAGCGGTGGCGTACGCTTCAAGTTTTAAAAAAATTTTAAAAAATTTTAATAAAAAATTATCTTACAGTAAAAATATTAAATTTTTTTTAACAGTTAAAAAATAGGCGTTTTGATATTATTTAAAAGGAAAAATTAAAGTGGGGACTTTTCTATACACGAAAAATGGTGTTTAATTTAGATTAGGAATATTAGACCGGGCGTTTGTGACAGAAAAAAAAGAAACAATTTTTTTACAGGCTGCCATTGCTCGGGGATATATTTACAGCCACAACAAGTAGAAAGATGCATGAAAAAAATTGGTTACCTATAAATTGAAACATTTATTTTAATTAGCACAAAAAAGGCTTCTCAGATCTATATTTTACAGTCCGCCATTTACTGAAATAAAATGAGAGATTATTGGCAAACGGATTCCGCGAATACTAGAGTAAAACATACTGAATACGAGGATAGTTAACGAATGGTTATCTTTAACATAGTTGGTGTTGAATGACAAATGCAAATAAAGTGTCAGGCAAAAGCTTATTGTATGACATTAGTGTTTGCCAATTAGCATCAGCGCATCAGTTCGTGTATGTTAAATATTAATTTTTTTCTATTGAGGTGCGCCTGATTTAAAAAGAATGGATAAAATTTAGATAAGAGGTGCGATAAAATACCTCTGTCAAAAGGGGTTATTACCGCAAAAAATTTATAAGGACATGGTAGAAGTGTTGGGTGACTCTGCCCCTTCGTACCAGGTAATCAAGAACTGGTCACGAGGTTTCAAACTGGGAAGGAAGTCCTGTCAACTTGCACCAGGTGCAGAAGCCCCCGATACTTTGGTGACCAAAAAAAAATGTGAGTTTAGTCCATAACATGGTATTAAATGACAGAAAAATTAAAGCCAAGGCTATAGCAGAGACAGGTAGGTTTTCTGTTGGATGCGTTAAAAAAATTTTTCATCAGAAATTGGGTTTTAAAAAACTCTCTGCAGGTTGGGTCGCGCGAATGCTGTCGGCAGACCAAAAGCGTATTCGCCAGGTTGCAGGGGAGACAAATTTGGAAATAATTAACAGGAATCCCGATGAATTTAAGCGAAAATTTCTTACGGTCTACGAAACATGGGTTCATCACTTTGATCTAGAATTCAAAAAACAAAGCATGGAATGGTGGCATAGGGGTTCCCCTTCCCCTCGAAAATATCGTGTTATCCCATCAGCTGGTAAGATCATGGTTACAGTTTTTTGGGATTTTGCAGGTGTTATTTTCGCGGATTATTTACCGCGTGGGCGTACCATAACAGGTGAATATTATGCGAATTAAATACCAAAAGTACGCGAAGTGATCAGAAAAAAGTGAAGAGGAAAGTTAAATCGAGATGTGCTCTTCCACCAGGACAACGATCCGGCCTACAACAGTTGTATTGCAATGGCTGCCATTCACTATACGGGAATTGAAATTTTTAAACAACCCCCTTATTCTTCAGATTTGGTCCCCAGCAACTGCCATCTATTCCCAAAATTAAAAGAACATCTTCGTGGAATCCGCTTTGCTGACGATAATGAAGTGATGTCTGCGGTAGATGAATGGCTGAAGACTCAAAGTTCTGAATTTTTTAAAAAGAGTTTTAAACATTTCAACACCGATATACCAATTGTATAATCGTTGCAAGTGACTATGTTTAGTTTTATTCTTCCCGTGTGTTTGATTCTATGTTAGGGACAACAATTCGTGATCTATCCTCGAGTTAGTAATAAAATCACGTTATTAAGGACAATTTTTTACAGTCTGCCAAGCATAATTTAGACCAACGTTGGCGTGGAGTTAACAAAACTCCACAAGGCAGACTGTTTGACAGTATATCATTATTTCATACCTAAGTTAAGAAAAATTGTTTCGAAACATTGTAAAAATTTGTCAATTAACTAGTAAGTATGAAATATCAATATACCGGCAAACAGTCTGCCTTGTGGAATGTCGTTAACTCTATGCCAACATTACTCTAAATTATGCTTGGAAGATTGTAAAAAAATGTTCTTTATTACGTGATTTTATTACTAACTATATTCAGTCTGTTTTACTCTAGTATTCACGTCTTAAAATAATCTTTACGTGGATCGTGCAATCTCACCTTGTGTTTCAATAAATGGCAGACTGTAAAAAATAGATCTGAGAGGCCTTTTTTTTTTGCTTCCTAAAATTAATTTTTCAATATGCATTTACTCATTGACAGGTAACCAATTTTTTTCGTGCATCTTTCTACGTGTTGTAGCTATAATTATATCCCCAAGCAATGGCAGCCTGTAAAAAATTGTTCCTGTCTTTCTGTCACCATCGCCCGGTCTATATTCTAAAGCCGGCTACACACTATCGATAAATCGTTACGAATTAACTGTATTTTGTATATTGTCTCCACTCCTTTTTAATTTATACACTGAAGAGCTATTTGGGCAGGCCCTAGGAGACATTGATTTGAAAGTTATGATAAATGGACCGTTCTCAACAACATAAAATACGCGGATGACACCGTAATACTCACGCAGTCCATCGATAACCTACAGAGACTTATTAATAGGGTGACTGAAGCTTGCGAATTATTTGGTTTGAAAATAAACACGGCAAAAACATGCTAATAAGCAAAGGAGTTCACAATCAAGTTGCTAGTGTCTACGTCAACGGAACACAATTAGACAGAGTCTCAAGTGCGAGCTACCTTGGTTGTAGGATAAACGAGGACTGGGATCCATCAGTAGAAATCAAAATACGTATTAAGTGTGCCCGGGCAACATTTAATCGCATGAAAAAACTTTTTACCAGTCACGATCTATCGATTGCCCTGCGATTGAGGATGATTAGAGCATATGTCTTTTCAGTTCTTTTGCATGGAGTCGAGAGCTGGACACCAACAGAAGCCACGCTCAAACGTCTACAAGCTTTCGAGATGTGGTTGTACAGGAGGATGTACTTAGAAGAATGCATAAAGATACAGAAGTGGTCAATATTGTCAAACAACGAAAACTTGAATATTTCGGACATATCATGAGACATCCAGAAAAGTATGACATTCTACATCTTATAATACAGGGTTAGATTAATAGTAAGAGACGTCCCGGCAGAAGAGCTTCCTGGCTCAAAAATCTCACCACTATACAACTTTTCCGAGCGGCTACCAACAAAATAATGATTGCAAACATGATAGCCAGAATGATCGCCAACGATCGTTAAACGATCATGGAACCTAGAACGAACTATATCGAACGTGTGTATGACAAATCGTTTTGTGTGGGGAAACCTCTAGGATTTCGGATAAAACTATACAGTTCTTACTGCACAGTTTTTTCGTTACGTTTTATGAATAGTGTGTAGCTGGCTTAATAGTAACAAATCTATTAAATATATTTTTTAAAAACAACGATAATATATTGCATTCTTAAATTACCTTTTGTATTATAAATTAAACCGAAACAAGAGAGGTTAATAAAATAATTATTACGAATATTACAACAATACGCACAATAACTTGTTCTTGTTCTAATGTATAATGTATAATTAAGTCATTTTTGAGTTAAAGCGCATATTTTAGTCATTTTCAGTTTAATCTGCATATTTCCCAGTTAAAATTTATTTTTATTTATAGACAAATCTAATTGAACCAACCGTCCTTCGAAAATATATTTGGTAAATCCCAAACAGCAATTATGACCTATTATGATCGATTACCATACCAATCGTCGAGTGGGGAACCAACAATCTTGTTCAGTTTAACGCCCAAAAAACACAAAGTGCCACGTTTTCCAAGAAAGTGAATTCCTCAAATCATCCCATCACAATGTCCGGAAATACCATTGAACCAAGTCCCTCCATCTCGATTTTGGGAGTCACGGTGTTCAATAATATGTCTTGGCATGACCATGTTGCTAACATCGCAAAGTCGGCAAGCCAGAGGCTAGGTTTTCTGTGGAAAGCCAGAAAGTTTTTTACTCCTGATCAACTGTTGACGACGTACAAGGCTCAAATCCGACCTCTACTGGAGTATTGCTCGCACATTTGGAGTTCAGCACCAAGGCATTCTCTTCGTCTTCTAGATTCCATTCAGAAAAGAGCCATTCGCTTGATAAACAGCTCAACTCTCACAGATACCCTTCATCCTCTAGAACATAGAAGAAGAGTTGCAGACCAGTCATTGCTCTACAGATATTTCCATGGCAGATGCTCCAGAGAAATAAAAACTCTTGTACCACCATTGGCCACATTCGGCCGAAGAACTCGGCACGCTGATCAGTCTCATCCATTTACTCTCAAGATTGACACTACTAGGACCAATCTTCATCAAGAATCCTTCTTTTACAGAGCTGCTACGGAATGGAATAAGCTTCCAAAATCAGTTTTTCCAGAGAACTATGACCTTCAACTTTTTAAAAAGCGTGTCCACAATCATTTCCTTTCTATAATCCCTTCTCCTTCTAATAGTCGCAGTGCGGGCCGTCCACGGCCCACACGATAGGTCTACCCTTTTTGCGACTATTTTCATAAAAAAAAAACCCACATGGAGTGGAGTATTTGTAGAAAACAATTATCCCAATCGCTGTCATTAACAACATTCGGTAAGCAAGATAGTTTAGCTAAAAAAAAATCCTCCTTTTAAACCATCAGTTTGTTTTTTGATTTTGAAAAGGGAACTTCCCAGTGTTAAAGATGCCGAGATAAAAACGAGCAGTTAGTGCCGTTTTAAACCAATTTGTCAAAAACTTCAGCGATTTTACAATTGATAGCAGTGTGCTGATTGGTAAATACTGTGAAGTAACAGCAACAAAAAGTTCCAAGTTACGTAGAATTTACAGACCAATAAGCACCAAAAAAAGAACTTAAACTTAAGAAGTAAGCTGCAGATGTTAGTACGAGCTATATTAAAACAAGGTGTTAGTCGTTTACCATTTAACGAGGAATTGTGTGAAGCTCTAATTTTTGCGGACATACCGTTGGCGAAATTAAAAAATAAAGCATTTGAAACCTTTTTGGAAAAACAGCTTAGTATTCACTTTCGAGTATGAAATATTAACACTTATTACGAGCCAGTAACATTAACAACAAGTTCTATAAAACGACTGATTTCAAACGAGGGTTATTCGCGACTTTGAGTGTTCACCTTCGGGAATGAACATAACCGACTTACTTCAACGGTTACTTTTGGCGACTGCTTTCAAAAGAAACTGTTAGCGACCGTCTTTTTTTTCTTAAAAAGATTACTTCCAATAAGGCACATGTCCTTCTTAATATGAACCACATGTCCGTGCTGTTAGTACTTATTTCATTTTAAGATGTAGGAACAATGGATCGTCCTTTAATCTCACTTGACATGGGTTGCAACTAGCCTTACAGCAACCAAAAGCTTGCTCTTCAATAGTGCACATGTGTTTGCGATAAACTAGGGTTACAAGCTTCTTATTTTCAAGAAATCATTATATATTATATACTACTTATCATTTTTAAGTGACGCGTATTAGATTTTTTATACCTTTCCGCGACACCACATTTTTGTAATTAATGCATTTTTTAAAAACGAATATAAATAAAAGAATTTAATTTTTTACATATGTAGATCTCAATTATTTATGTACAAATGACAAAAGTAAAAAATCCTCGAAGTACAAATGGTAAATACAATAATAACTCTACTTTTTTATATAACTAAGCTAAGACTTTTTTTCTACTAAATATGAGTAGGAATCAGGTAAGAATTATAACGGGTCACAGTCCAATGAGAGGACCAATAATGGGGCTTAACAACGGAGAACTTCACTGCAGACAATGTGGCGAAAGGACAGAAACGGTCAAACACATACTGTTAGAATGCGAGGCACTAGACCGCAAAATACAGACAATATTCGGGCAACCTAAGTTAACTCCTGAAGAATACAACACCCAACGTTCTGTTTTACCAAGACAATGCGCCACTTCACACCTCAGCGGTTGCCATGGTGAAAATTCACGAATTACAGTTTGAACCGCATGACGACCCTCCTTACTAGGGTCTAGTGGGTCTAGCTGCAATCCCCTTCGTACTTCCCTGGGGTTACGGGGAAAATAGAATAGATCCCAGGTATTATTTGCCTGTCGTAAAACGCGACTAAAAGACTCCCAATCCAAAGTGTTATGCGACCCGTGCTGATGGATGCATGGTGGTGGGAAAGCACCATAGCTAACAGAGCCTACAGTAAATCGGTCAAAATCCTGTAGTAGACAGCATTAGTCTTGTGTAGGGGGCACCTCAGGGCCGGACCACCCCTTTTCCCATACTCGTTGACTGCAAAGAAGAACTGAGAAAGCTGGTAGACCGTAATCACGTTAAACTAATATAGGTTCCAGGCCGCCAGGAAGTGGCAGGTAATGAGGAAGCAGACTAAATTGCAAGAAGAGGTTCGGAAAAACACAAAAACTACTGCGAAAGTATACCAGGAAACAATTACGAAAATGAATACATCAAAGGACCGTGCCATAAAAGGACGGCAGAACTGTTACCGATGAACAGGAATCAGTTGAGAATCAATAAGGGACTGTATAATGGAGGCCTGGCCTGCGGGTTGTGCGGCGGGGATCCGGGGGCGGTGGAGCGCCTGCTGTACTGCTGCGGGGCGCTGGGGAGGATGGGCGGTTCTTGAGCGTCTATATTGTTTCCACCCAGTACAGAACTTGTACAAGGTACGAAGGTACTGGATTGGGGCAGCATGGTTATAGGTCCCGGGGATTGCCTGTCTTTTTCTATCCGGTGCCTCGCGGTGGCGCAGTTTGTGTTTTGTTGTATCCGGGTTCTTCTCTGGCGGTCTGCGGGTCAGGTCTCCATTGTAAAATGATACAAAAACACATAGGCAAGATACAATGGGCCAATAGGCCTAAGTATCACCGGAGGTAATAGCCGGAAGGACCTAAATAGGGGTGAAGTTTTTAGCGAGTAGACCTGACACAGTCAGTGAAGTCTCATAGTAGACCTTGAGCTTTCAGAATCCCTTTTTTAAACAATTATTTAAAAGAGAAAGACGACGAGTAAGATTTGGGAGAATAAAAAAGATAGAAGCATCGGTGCAGAAAAATGAAGAAAAATAAAAATAAATTTAAAGAAAAAATAAAGTCTTGCATCTTTGATAGGTTGAAAACTTTTTAGACCGGCCTCGTAAGTGTACCATTGTTACCAATACTAAATTATATTTTGTATTTCTTGCACAATATTTGGTAATTAATGTTTAATCTTTAGCCTCTTATGAAATCGTATTGCTTAGTAATGCATTACGAGTATAAAAAAATAATAATAGACTACAAGAAAGTACAGCATAACTTTTATTTATTTTGATTACCTTTGTAAAAAGTGAAGGCAAATTATCTTGGCCGTCTATTTTTTAAACGATCTTTAAATACTTAACGAAAATAATGAGTGCATCGTTCTATTAAAAATGACGAAAAAATTATTGGTTAAGGAGCATATAAACAAATATTATTGTCAGTCGCTTTAAAAAAAATCAAATTTATAATCAACAAAATATGGCTTTTGGAATATGGTTTTTTGGAACGAAGTTTCTTAACGCGGCTTACGGGTAGTGCGATTTAGTAGGAATCGTCACGTAACGAAATGCAAAATGCAATCTATTCGTCGGGCTTTATAGGTCGGTGGTTTTGGTTTGGTTTCCACTTTTTTGAACGGTTCCTATTGCTTGCAGTGTAGTAAAAGTCGGACATAATTTTCACCATTGCGGCATCATAAAGAATTCAGTCACACGGCACCCTGCAGGCAGGTACAGGACTGGACTTTAATTGGGTGTTACGATAAGTTTGTGATTATTATAAAATATGTTTGAAAAAATTTTAAAAGGAGAGAATGTATTATAAGTAAATACCTAATACCTCCTTTCGAGCTTACGCTTTTGGAATTTCTTCAGTTTGACAAGCATGCTAAATGGCATTATTCATTACTTTTATAGCATTTGATGGCAAATTAGAAATCAGTTTTATGTCAAAACATTTCTCAAAAAAGTTGGACCCTATATCTCGATAAGAACAGAAATTTTTGAATAAAACAAATAAACATTTTATATTTCTACATAATCACCTTTTAGCTCGATACATTTAATCCAGCGTTTTTCTAATTTTTTTATTCCCTCCAAATAATAGGTTTTTTCAAAGCTCTCAAAATACGCGTTTGTTTCGGTAATGACTTCTTCATTCGACTCAAATCTCTTACCGCTCAGCCATTTCTTTAGGTTTGGAAACAGTAAATAGTCGCAGGGGGCCAAATCTGGAGAATATGCTGGATGGGGTAGCAGTTCGTATCCCAATTCGTGGATTTTAGCCATTGTGACTAGACAAGTGTGCACACGTGCATTGTCTTGATGGAACAGCACTTTCTTCTTCTTAGCCAAATGCGGCCGTTTTTGCTTCAAATCAACGTCGAATCTGTTCAAAAGCTTTGAATAATATTCGCCGGTGATCGTTTTACCTTTCTTGAGGTAATCGATGTAAATGACACCGCGTACATCCCAAAAAACTGTGGCTATGACCTTGTTGGCTGACAGACTCTGTTTCGCCTTCTTTGGTCCACGTTCACCCCGAGCAACCCACTGTTTCCATTGTTCCTTGGTCTCTGGCGTGTTGTGATGGATCCATGTTTCATCCACAGTAACAAAACGGCGCAAAAATTCGTCCGGATTACGGCTGAACATCGCTAAACACTCTTTTGAAGTGGTCACACGATTGCGCTTATGGTCGAGTGTGAGCAATCGCGGCACCCATCTCGCAGAGAGTTTTTTCATGTCCAAATATTCGTGTAAAATATGATGTACCCGTTCAGTTGAGATACCTACAGCATGAGCCAACTCACGCACTTTCATTCTCTGATCATCCAATATCATTTCGTGGATTTTATCGACGATTTCCGACGTGATCACTTCTTTTGGGCGACCTGGACGTTCGGCGTCACTAGTGCTGGTACGACCACAACGGAACTCTGTAAACCACTTCTTAACCATTGAAATTGATGGTGCCGAGTCTCCGTAGTATTTATCAAGTCTTACCTTAATTTCAGTTATGGATTTTTTACGTAAAAAGTAATGCTTAATCAGCACACGAAATTCACTTTTTTCCATTTTCGTAAAAATTCACGAGGTTGTCTGCTCTGAACGGCTATCAAACATCAACTGCACGACGTAGCTTGCTCAAAATTAGAAAGTTACCCACTGATAGATTATAGTTGACGGCTGCACTGTTGCATTTGGAGTAACTGCGCGGGAAATTCAAAAAGTCACTGACTTATCAAACAGTCCTCGTATGTTTGAAAAAATTTTAAAAGGAGAGAATGTATTATAAGTAAATACCTAATACCTCCTAATACGCTTTTGGAATTTCATCAGTTTGACGAGCACGATAAATGGCATTATTCATTACTTTTATAGCATTTGATGGCAAATTAGAAATCAGTTTTATGCCAAAACGTTTCTCAAAAAAGTTGTACCATATATCTCGATAATAAACAGCTACTACCACTTCAAAATATTCTTTGCAACTCGACACCAAACCGTTTTCATGACCGGCAGTACCTAATATAATACATTTTCCTCTATTTGGAGAAGCATTCAGAAAACATTACTTTTTTATCGTAACGAGTCTCGTGGTGGTAAACTATGAATCTATCTTGCTGACGAGCTCCTTCTCTTTTTCTTAGGTATTCATTACGTAATAGTATATTCTGTCACTAGGTTGAAATGAAAAATTCGATACGAGTGGAATATTTCGAGCGCGAGCGACAGCGAGCGCGAGGAACCACGATTATCAAATTTTTTCATTATAACCGTGTAACAGACGATATTTTTTCCACGACCAAAATAAAAAATAAACGAAAAATACTTTATAAGTATGGGAACGGTAACTAAATCGAGGATCTACAAAACCGTCGTGAGGCCGGTGATAACATATACCGCAGAAACCAGGCCGGAAACAGCGAAAACCAAAAGACTCCTAGAGCCGGCTGAGATGAAGATACTCCGTAGAATCACTGGAAAGACACTGATGGATAGAGAGAGAAGCGAGTATATTAGACCAGCCTGTAAAGTCAAGACACATAGGTAAAATGGACAACCGCAGACTTGTGAGAATTGCTCACGACAAGTCCCCATTGGGACGAAGAGACGTTGAGCGCCCCAGGAAACGATGGAGCGACAGCCTCACGCAAGTGGACGATAATTGAACAGGCGACTCGCCTAAAATCAAGAATGAAGAAGAAGAAGAAGAGTTTAAAATAATATTTTTCATATTCCTGTTTTGATTTTTGAGAAAGTTGCTTTTCTGTAAAAAAATTTATTTGACATCCATGGCAATCGCTATTGTTTAAAACAATTACGGAATATTTATACCGTAGCAAGTGATGGAATGAAAATACATGCAAACCCCGCAAGAAACAACTGTTACAGAATGAATAGTCTCACTCTAGAGTGTGAATGTTGTCATTATGTTATTAAAAATAATATCATAATGAGTATATTCCAAGTATCTTCGTGGAGAAAATAATTATTCTTTGAGATTCCATAGAAGTCTTCTGTTTAAGGCCCGATATTTAAAATCCAAAGAATGGAGCACTTTTTCAATAATATTATAAGATTTTTATGGAAAAACCCGGTACCAACTTGATTTTATTTTTAATCACATTAAAAGATGTTATTGAAATAAACATCATGAATACACTTACCACCACAGGAAATACAGCCTGACATTGGAAATGTTAACGAACAACAAGAAAAGACTATTTCTTGGAGAAAATACGATACATGGTCCAAAAACTAAAATACAGAAAAGCCTCGGGCATTGACGAAATTAAGAATGAGATGATCAAATATGGAGGTGAAAGCTTATTGGCCGAATTACAGATTTTCTTCAATAAAATACTTACTGTCAAGGTTGTTCCATCCGAATGGAAAGAGAGCATACTGATACCAGTTTTCAAAAAAGGAGAGAAAGCAGACCCTAAAAACTATCGAGGTATTAACTTATTGAGTGCTGTACTAAAACTGTTTACAAAAATTCTAGCAGAAGAAATATCTCTAACCGGAATATGTGAAGAACAGCAAGGGTTCAGACAGAACAGGTCTACTTTAGATGCTATATTTATAATACGTCAAATTACTGAGAAAGTCATTGAGTTCAATAAAGTAGCCTTCACGTGTTTCATTGACCTAACACAGGCATTCGATAGGGTACGGTTAACAGACGTCTTGGCCCTACTACAAAAGAGAAGAATTCATCCGAATGTAATAAAGACCATCGAAGAATTGAACAAGAACAACTACACATATGTAAGAACTGCAAATAAGCTAAGCAATAAAATACCTATGACAACCGGAATCAGGCAAGGAGATAGCCTAAGCCCAATCCTATTTAATATCATCATGGATGAAATTATAAATGAAGTCAAAGTAACTGGGAGAGGATATCGACTGGGAGATAAAGAAATAAAAATCATATGCTACGCTGATCATGCTGTAATCGTATCGGAAGACGAGGACAACCTACAGAGACTCTTACACAAGTTCCAAAAAACAGCTGAAGAATTCAATATGCAAATATCCGTCAAGAAAACCAAATCGCTAACAATATCCAAAGAACCGAGAAGATGTAAACTCGCAATCTATGAGCAGAGTGTAGAACAAGTGATGTCCTTTAAATATTTAGGAGCTAATATAACTAGCACTAGAAATATTAAGGAGGAAGTAAAAGCTCAAACAACAAAGGAATCTCTAATCTCAGGATTCTTGAGGGACATAATCTGGAGAAATAAACACATGAGTACCAGAAGTAAGGTCAGAATATATAAGACATGTGTAAGACCGATTATGACATACGCGATAGAGACCAGAGCGGAGAACACGACTACAAAGCGACTTCTTAGATCAACGGAAATGCGAATTCTTAACTGGCTATACCTTACTTTACCATAAAAGAAGCGAAGAGATAAGGGAAATATGTGAAGTCCAAGACATAGTAAGATGGGCAAGAAACCGAAGAAGAGAATGGAGAGACCATGTTAGCAGAATGCCAAACGACCGGCTGGCAAAAATTGTGAGAAAGAAGCGGCCCAACACACCACGCCCAACTGGACGCCCACCAAAAAGATGGTATGATAGCTGGTCTTCATCGTCCCAATTGTTTTTGGGCAACCTTTGAGGCAAACACAGGACGTAGTCCTAACGTAAGAAGAAGAAGAAGAATACACCTCTATTTTAATATTCTCCATCATGTAGTAATCTACACTGACCACAAATCTTTTATTCTACTTTTTTCTTGGAAGACATTCCTCGCTTGTAATTAGGTAGTTTTCTATTGAAAGGTTTTGACATTTTTGTCAAAATGTGAATTATTCTCACTACATACATTGTAATTGGATCCATTAGTTTCCAATTTTAGTTTGTGGTACATATTTTTAATAACATCCACATAAAAATACCTAATTTCCAAAAAGTCACTCAACGTAGACTATTTTGAAACAACGACACGTGCCATAAGAAAAGGAAAGACAATTGAGATGAGAACAAATAGAAAACGAAAAACGATCGGTCAGTCAATTAAACCAAACACGAACATAGGTATACAGTCGCTTTGTGATAACAAAATGCAACTTTTTTGCAGTTTACCATGCCCAATATGCCTTATACGTAGATGCGAAATCGCTAGACGGACAGTGAAAAGCCTCCAAAAAATCATGGAAAGATAGTGCTATCACATTAAGCGCAAAAAAAACTATTATTAAAACACTGATATTCCCGGTACTTCTATACGGAGCAGAAACATGGTCGATGAATGCTGTCGATCGCAGGATTGCCTTTGAACTATGGTACTGAAGAAGAATCCTAAAGAATCCTACGAGTTTCCTGGAGAGCAAGAAGAACTAATGCGTCCATCATCCAAGAAGTAAACGAATAAAATAGTGCAAGCTCGAATCCTTAGATCCTTCGGGCACATTCAGAGAAGAGACGAGGACTTGGAGCGACTAATAGTTCAGGGTCAGGTAGAAGGTACTAGGTCCCGAAGTAGGTCTCCTACACGCCAGACTGATCAAATAAGGGCATCCAGTGACTTAACAATAAACCAATCAGCACTCAGCGCCTACAACCGTGGAAAATGGCGAGAAATTGTAAAGCGAGTAACGAAGTAATACGAAGCTTGATCACGACTCTTCTGTCAAGAGGAAAGCGAAGAAGAAGAAGATGCCTTATACAAATATTGCTAGGGTCCGTGATACCGGGTGTTTAAAGTTTAAATGTGGATTTTGATTTTTTGCAATAATTGTTCACGTTTTCACAATTTCTATTTGAAAATTGGCAATTTTACGCTTTTTGACAAAAGTATTGCCAGTTTCGAATCTAATTTTGCATTGCCAATAGAGGGCGCTAGTAACATTTGGTTGTGTTCAGTAAATAAAGGCAAATTTTATTTTCAGCAAAACAATAAGTAAAATAATAAAAAAAAATATTAAAAATTCTACAAAAAAAAGTACTTCATAATTTTCAAATCAAAATATTTCGAATACGGTGCACTGTATCGAGTTTTACCAAGAGTACCTTTTTGGTGTAAAATCGAATGATGTTTAAGTTCACTTAAAATTTTAACTAATAAATCTAACTTTAAAAAAGTTATGTTCAATAATACTTGGTACGAACCGTGTAACTAGCGCCCTCTATGAGAGTTAGGTATAAAAAACCAATTCATTCATTCATTATAGTAGTTTCGGCAAAATCGTAGGAAAAGTGTATACATTTTTTCTCCATCGCCCTTTATCTTGAATACGGATGGCGTTACGAACATTTTTTACTAAGCAAACAATTATTTTTCAGTTTTCTACCTATCCTAGGGACGGGGTCACCTTTTTTTGAAATACCCTGTATATGCAGCCTTATGTTTTGCACAGAAAACCTGCGCGAGAGGGCGCAGATGTGTGGTTGATTATAAGTAAATTTAGCAACGTTCAGAAAACGACCAACTGCTTACTATTAAAAAAGGAACGTTTTAAAAACCTAAAAATGATTGACCAAATTGTTGTAAAACAGGGTTGTGTTAAGGTTGGCAACGCAACTTATGAAAGAAAAATGCAAAAGCTGCGGCGCTAGTTATTATAAAACAGCCTGTAGAAGACTGGCGAGATAGCAAAACGTATTTGAAAGTAAAAACTTCTTTAGTCTGGTTAAATGGGGGTTATTTTAAAACTTCCCGTAAAGTCAGCATCACCGACAGATGACTATTTTCGGAATATTTATTGTTATTGAGTTTCAATGCTAAGCAATACGCTATCTTGCGGAATAAACTCGCATTAATATCACGTGAAAAATTACTCATTTAATTTTCCCCTATTTAGTTTAGAAATGGTCAAGAAAAACATCCTGTACAATGAGGAAGTTGATATAGTTCAGCTGCAATTTTATACTGTATGAGTAGGTTAGTCGTTTTTAACCAATGAAAACAATCAAATAATTTGCAGATTTTGTAATGAATAAAATAAGAAAATTTATAATTTTTTATATATTTTTTCTTTTTTACCTTAGAATTGGTCAGGACGAATAAGAAGAAAGTTATTAGGAAAGTTGTTATAGTTTAGCTGCAGTTTTATACTGTTTAGTGAGTAGTTACTCAGCCAATTAAAATAATCAGCTTATTTACAGACTTGGTAATGAAAAAAATGTAAAACTTATTAACTTCCCAGTGGGAAGTTATAGTAATGGGTCCGATTTTGCGAATCCCGAATTTTGACATATCTCCACATTTCAAGGTCCCCAGAGTCGAATACAATAGTTTTTAAGTGAACGTATGATTGCTTTGTGTTTATTTACCTGGAAGCGTGCATTTGTGCGAAGATTATAGTTGTTTAGTAGTGACTAATAATTTGTTAAAAGTGAAAATGACCAGCAGAACAAATTGTTTCTGATAATCCACTCATCATCCTTTTTTTCTTTGACACCACAAACAATAACGTGGTTTGCTACCAGAACAGCTTCACCCTCCACAATGCATCGACTACTTGGAGTAGCAGCCAGGTAAACAAAAATTAACGACAGTGGTAGAAACATATCCGTTCAAATATCGAAATTTTCACTAAATTGTACACTTCCCTTAGTAAACATCACACTTGGCGTCAAAAACGACAGAATGACAGCGCGGGAAAATAAAGGTTAAAATGTCAATTGTATTTGTACATTTTCGGAAATTTTATCTGTCAGATAGAGCAAATTTTGTTCGCGAAAAGGTGTATACATTTTTGAAGGACGTCAAGCTAACCTATCTTTTATTGTATAGACAAATTTTTGTTTTTTATTTTAGTTGCCATAAGCTCATTGTATCGTTTTTAGAATATAATCAAATGATTGACAGTACAGATAGCTTGAACATTGTTGAAGTGAGTGATAATGATGCAGAGAATGAAGTGAATTGAAAATAAAGACAATGTATATCTATATATTTAAAAAATACAGTGTGGAACAGCCAAATGGAATAAATTCGATAAAGAATAAATGAGAGCGTGTTGGGAAAAACGCTTAAACACGTCGATTTGTATTTTTAGATGCGAATTTTTAAAAAATAAATAAATAATTATATAGGGTGTGTCATGTCACAGTGGCCAATACCTACTTTCTTATTTTAAATACAACCCCCTGTATATTATTTATTTTGTAGATTCTTCAGAAAATTCTAGACATAATTCATGTACAATGTCCCATACCTATCTTCAACTGTTTCGGAAATATTAAGTGTTTTCAGATGTATTACAAAAATTAACATTAAAAAAGAAAATTATTTTATTTCACAAATAATGTAAAAAACAAACAAAAAACATTAATTTCTATGTAAGAGATGTTCAAAATGTTCGCCGCGAAAGTCTTGGCAACATGCTAATCTGGTATAGATATGTCTTCTAACGTTACTCAACATCTCAGGCGTGACTGATCTAATCGCAAGCGTGATTCGTCTTTTTTTAAGTCAAGTTGAGTGGTTTAGTTTTGTATACAATACTTTTGACATATCTCCACAAAAATAAGTCTAATGGCGTCAGATAAGGGGATCGTGCTGGCCATTCTATCGACCCGCGCCTTCCTATCCACCGATTTGGAAAAAGTTAATGTTTGGACAGGAATTGTTGGAAATCATAACGTAGGTTCCCTTTTCATTAATGGCAAATTTAATGGAGATAACGTTAGAAGACATTTCTATACCAGATTAGCATGTTGCCAAGACGTTCGCGGCTAACATTTTGAACATCTCTTACATTGAAATTAATGTTTTTTTGTTTTTACATTATTTGTGAAATAAAATAATTTTCTTTTTTTAATGTAAATTTTTTTAATATATCTGAAAACATTTAATATTTCCGAAACAGTTGAAGATAGGTATGGGACATTGTACATGAATTATGCCTAGAATTTTCTGAAGAATCCAAAAAATAAATAATATACAGGGGGTTGTATTTAAGATAAGAAAGTTGGCATCGGCCACGGTCACATGACACACCCTATATAATTATATTTTTTTTGAAAAAAATGCGCATCTAAAAATAGAAATCGATGTGTCCAAGCGTTTTTCCCAACACGCTCTCGTTTATTCGTTATCGAATTTATTCCATTTGGCTGTTCCACGCTGTATAAAAATATACTTGATAAGTTAACACTTTTGTCGGCAGTTCTCATAACTTCCCAGCCTTCTTTTTTTCTATTTAATGTATATGACAAACTGCCAAAAGGCTGTAGAACACAATACTTTAAAATCAATTCTCAAACGTTTTCGGCAACTTTGCCATCAGGAGAGAATTTTGTCAAAATTCTTTACGAAAGGTCAACATAGGAAATAAAAATTTCATCAAAATCTTATTTGTAAGAAAAGAGTACCTCCGCTATAAGACAACAGGAGATTTCTATAGGATTACTAGGTTACCATTTTAATTTTTTAATTATTATGTTAATCTTTAAATTTTTTTTCTTACAAATAAGATGTTGATAAAATGTTCATTTCCTATGTTGACTCTTTGTAAAGAATTTTGACAAAATTCTCTCCTGTTGATAGCTATGTTGCCGAAAACGTTTGAGAATTGATTTAAAAATATTGTGTACTATAGCCATTTGGCAGTTTGTCATATAAATTAAATATTACAAAGTACATACAACCTTTTTCTGGATTTTTTTTATTGATATATCTAAATTTTTTTATTTTGTTTTGACTTGTACAATGTAGAAACGTGGTCGCTTAAGGTCAGAATACTGAACCGAATAGAATCTTTTGAAATGTGGATTCTACGAAGAATGCTTCGGATCTCCTGGACCGAGCATATGTCAAACAACGATGTTGTCGACAGCTGGAGTGGAGAGAACTCCTAGATATCGTAAAACAACGAAAAACCTCTTATCTGGGCCACATACTTAGGGGTGACCGACATTCTATCCCAAAACTCATTCTCCAGGGTAAAATTGAAGGGAAACGTGGACAGGGACGTAAGCAGCATTCTTGGCTTCGGAATATTAAAAATTGGTGCGGAATACCAGATGCGGGGTCTATATTTTGCCATGCTGAAAACAACACTTGTCATTTTATAATAGATAAGGGTAAGTGGAGCTGAGATCTGGACTCTAATGGCTGCTACAATCAATCGCCTGGAAGCGTTTGAGATGTGGTTACATAGAAGAATGCTCCGAATACCCTGGACAGCTAGGCAGACCCACGAAGCAGTGTTAAATAGAGCAAATGCGGTTCGTGAATTATTTGTCACTATAAAGATCAGAAAGATATCATTCCTGGGGCATGTTCTCAGAGGAGACCGATACAGGGTGCTTCAACTTATAATGAAGGGCAAAATCGAAGGCAGTCGAGGAATTTAAAGATAACAGATGTCATGGCTGAAGAACATTCGCGATTGGACAGGAATACGCAGTGCCAAACAACTATTCAGATTAGTCGAAAGCCGCGAACAACTCGCCAATGTAATTGCCAACGTTAGAGGGATCTGATATGGCACCGAAATAAAAAGAAGGGTCCCCTACGTGCAGGTATGCACATGGGACGAGAAGAAGAAGAAGAAGAAGATTACCATTTGTTAACTACGATAATAAAAGTTTTGTTTAATGGTATCTAGAATATCCCAATCGAGTCCCGTCTAAGATCAACTCCGCAATGAATATGAATATTTGATTAACTATCTCAAACAATTATTTTACCGTGAGTTTATGAGTAGAACGGGTAAACGATTAAGCTTTTTCTTTACAAAGATGTAGCGACTCCGGCGTGGTTATTGAAAATTGTTTATTATCGAATCTTTCCTCAGTGTCTGTTGGTTATTTGCAATTTATGAGATTTAAATTTGATATCTATCTAAAAGTAATTTAGTAAATAAAAATTCTAAATAGCAAGACACGCAATTGACAAAAGAAAGTGCGGGAAAAGTTGCCAGCAAAATGAATTTTAAACGGGATTCTGAACGTAGAAAAGAAAAACAATTAAAACACACTTCAAAAAGTGACTGTATGTCATGTTGTTTCTTAGAATCGGAACTTTCATTACTAATTTAGCAGGCACTACCTACCACCAACGAATAATAAAAGATAACAACAGCAAGTTATGGTATCTTTTTGTGAAGGACCTTATGTATGGTAATGAATGTTGGGCTTGGTAGAAGCATGCAAGTGAGATCAATGCTGCGGAGATGAGTAGTCTGAGAAGTATACCTGGAGTAGCTCTAATGGATAAAGTAAGGAAAAGTGTGATAAGGGAAAGCTGTAGTGTAAAAGAAGATGTGGTAACAAAAATACATAAAGGAATGCTGAGATGATAATATTAATATCTCGGATACCCAGTTCGGGTTTAGAAACGGATACAGTACTAGTGACGCATTATTTGCATACAATATCCTCACACAACGCTGTCTCGATGTCAATTAGGAAGTTTACTCCTGTTTTATAGATAACAATAAGGCGTTTAATAGAGTGAGGCATGACCAGCTAGTAGAAGTGCTAAACCAGAAAAATCTGGACTCACGAGATATCAGGATCATTGTCAACCTTTACTTTAACCAAAAGGCAACAATGCGAGTACAAGAAAACACGACTGACCCTATAGAAATCAAACGGGGCATAAGACAGCGATGTGTCCTCTCGCCACTTTTATTCAACATCTACTCTGAAGAAATATTCACCAGAGCCCGTGTATGCGAGTTGGTAGGAATCACAGTAAATAGCAAGACAATAAATAACTTGCGCTATGCAGACGATACTGTCCTTCTTGCTGGAAATATGCAGGACCTACAATAACTGCTGAACAGGGTCGTCACTGCCAGTCGACATTTTGGCTTGACACAAAAAAGACTTACAAGCGCGACTTGAGCCTAGATCTTGGAACACGCATGCTGAAGTGCTATGTATTTCCAGTACTGTATTATGGCGTAGAAACTTGGACCCTTAACAGAATGTACGAAAAAAAAATAGAAGCATTTGAGATGTGGACTTACAGAAGAATGCTCAGAATATCGTGGGTGGAGCAGAAGACCAACGCAAAAGTGTTTACCAGAATGAATAAAGAGTTGGAGGTGTTGAAGAAAGTAAAGAGAAGAAAGATCACCTATCTGGGTCACATAATGCGTGGTTCAAAATATAAGATACTCCACTTGATAATCTAGGGGAAGATTATGGGCAAAAGGTCAACTGGAAGAAGAAGAATATCTTGGCTGCGGAATCTGCGAGAATGGTTCAACATGTCTTCTGCAGAGCAGCAGTTTCCAATTAGCAAACCTCCGATAATGAAAAAGCTATATAAAACAGAAGAGATGATTTTGATAACGTAGAGAGAAGGAAGATTGACGAAACACATTTATAAGGCGAGTGTGAACGGGTAAGTCGGTAGAGGTCGACCTCGGCGAACATCGATCTCGATCAGATCAACATTGTTTTGAAGAAAGGCCAGGTCAAGAGTACCAACAACCGACGAGCATATATCTAAGAAGGCGCTAATGAAAGTAATAGAAGCGAAAGACGTGTGTAAGAACCATAGCAAGTGAAAAGAAGTGGTCCACACATGCGCCCACTATTTTTTTTCTTATAACTCGCACTGAAATATCTTCAGGTTTGTAAAAATATGCCTGTGAAAACCGATTCTCTTAATATTACCTAATTTTTAGAAGTCGCGTACCCACCGGGGATTTCTATTTTTCATTTAAATAACACAGGAAACATTTTTTTTAGAAGTTTGTAGCTGAAACACCAATAGACGGATTCTTATAAGCAATATATTTTTTGTAGGAAATGAAACGCTTTACAAAAAATGTTTCCTATAATTTTTAATAAACTGACCCGTTTAAAAGTTATTCAAACTGAAAGTTAAATTTATGCCATAATTACACTTATTACACAATTTTAAGCAAAATTGATTAAAATTATCATTTAATATAAAAAAAGAGTCATTAACAAATCCAAATTAGTGGGTACAATAAGCCTTTCGAATTATTTTCAATGAAAAACGTATTATTTTGGAAAGACATAATTAAAATCCTTTTTATTATATTGATTGGTATTATTGGTCGGTTGTTATAGTTTAAAATTATGTAAAAAAGATTTAAATTTAATTAAACCTCTCTCCTGGTCTTTTCCAGACTTGTTCTCGACCATTTTGTTTTATCTGTGAATATAACTTTTTTCCAATTATCCACAGACCAATGTTGATGATTTCGAGCAAAACTTATCCTCCTACTGTTTAATTCAGCTTCATTTAACCGTCTTTTAACTGTTTTAGAAGAAATTGTGACATTGCTGACAACTTCGAGTTCGTTTCTGATCATAGAACTAGTGACAATCTCGTTTCTTAAAATGTATTGTCTAATAAAACGTTCATCTCGATAGTTAGTGCATGGTTTTCGCACTTGCGCTGACATTCTAGAATAATTTCCTGCCTCATTCAAGGGCCTTACCGTACGACGTATTGTCGAACGATTTTGCCTAACAAAGTGGCAACATAACTTTGACAATATCCCTTATACTAAGGGCTTACATCTAGTTAGCAGCCGAAAAAAGGCGTGTTTTTGTGATTTTTTTTTGGGCAAATTATTGCAGGTTTCGAACTGTTCTTTTTTTAATAGTAAAGAGTATATTTTTGATTATGGTTCATAATTTTTTTATTGTTAAAAATTTACAAATGTAGCAGATATATTATATTTCTGGACCGCAGTTAAAAAAAGGCCTTCCGTGGTGACCAGTGCAACTTCTCCAACTCTACTATCTAGTCTTTAACTAAAGGATTTGAAAAAATCAATTTTTGAAAAAATGGTCGGCGATCGAAAATGAGAGTCTAGATTTCGGTGAGAAAATCACTTCATTTTCCTTGATATAAAAAAAACGAAAAGATCCTGTGATCAAGGACTGCCTTCTGATATAAAAAAGTATGCAAAATTTCAAGTAAATCGGTTTACTCGTTTTTGAGATATCGTTGTCACCGATTTTGAAAAAGCTGTTTTCCTTTATACTTAGGTCACGCGGACCATAGACTGTAAACTGCTTCAGAGAATATTTTTGAAAATGTCATACTTTGAGAATCTAAGAAAAATCGATTTTTTAGAAAATTCTGATTCTATAAACTAAATAAATAAATGTGTAAATTATGGTTAATAATTTTTTTATTGTTAAAAATTTACAAATGTAGCAGATATATTATATTTCCTGGACCGCAGTTAAAAAAAGGCCTTCCGTGGTGACCAGTGCAACTTCTCCAACTCTACTATCTAGTCTTTAACTAAAGGATTTGAAAAAATCAATTTTTGAAAAAATGGTCGGCGATCGAAAATGAAAGTCTAGATTTCGGTGGAAAAATCACTTCATTTTCCTTGATATAAAAAAAACGAAAAGATCCTGTGATCAAGGACTGCCTTCTGATATAAAAAAGTATGCAAAATTTCAAGTAAATCGGTTTACTCGTTTTTGAGATATCGTTGTCACCGATTTTGAAAAAGCTGTTTTCCTTTATACTTAGGTCACGCGGACCATAGACCGTAAACTGCTTCAGAGAATATTTTTGAAAATGTCATACTTTGAGAATCTAAGAAAAATCGATTTTTTAGAAAATTCTGATTCTATAAACTAAATAAATAAATGTATGTTTAGTGTGAGTGTTTTGGCATTTATATTAAGAATTATGTCAAACAATAGTGTTAAATTGTCATAATTTATTGATCTCTAAATGTTCGGACAGGTAGACAATGTAAGAAGTTATTTAAAAAAATTTGAAAGCAGGATGTAAAATATAACCACAATTTTAGGTTGGTTTGTTTACTAGTTGATATTTTTCATTTCGTAAAGTAAAAATGGGCCGGGTATTAGTTACAATGTTAAAAATTCGAGAATTGATTCTTAAAAAACATAAAGAAGGCAAGTCAATGTCTCAAATTGCTTCTGATCTTAAAATATAAAAATCAACAATTGGAGACATCATTTAGAAACACAGAAAAACTGGTAATTTATCTGTTCGTGTAAAAGTACCGGACGCCCACAATTTTAGTAAAATTAGTAACTGAAAGAAAGAAAGAAAGAAAGACTTTTGGTAAAAATTTGCATGGTTCAAAGAAGATTAATACTGCGCGAAATTACCTCTTCTTGAAATCAGCAAACTGGATTAAATTTTGGAAGAGAGTGTTGCCGGAAGTGGATTTATAAATCTAGGCTTAGTTTTTATAAGGTATGATATGCTTAAAGGTTGCTAACATAATTCTTGACATTTTAGTACCTATTTGTTTGCAGACGAAAGAAAAACCTTTGTTAACTTAAATGCAAAAAAAAGAAACGTCTTTCTTGGACTAAAGAAAGGGTTTTTTGGACTAATGAGAAATGGAGTAAAGACTTATTTAGCGATGAGTCAAAATTTAATATCAGTTTGGGTGATTGTAGGAAGCGTGTTAGCAGAAGCAAAGCAGAGGCATTTTATAAATTCCTATTGTCTAAAGCGCACAGTTAGATTTTCTCAAAGAATTATGGTTTGAGGATGCATGTCAGCAAAGGGTCTGGGGAGACCTGGTACACTACATGTGCAGAAATATTAAAATATTTTAACAGAATATCTATTACCTAGCATTCGAGAGTTACATCCTAATGAACACAATATAATTTTTCAACAAGATGATGCATTTTTACATACTGCTAAATCCACAAAAACATGGCTTGCAGATAATGAGATTAACACCTTAGACTGGCCTTCGAGTAGCCCAGACCTCAACATAATTAAGACACTATGGTGGCATAAAATGAAAAAGTGCCTTAGAAATAATCCCCAACGCACTATTCAGGATCTACGTATGAAACTTTAAGAAATTTGGAACTGATTTCCTGCTGAAGAATGCCAAAAGGTTGCGGCAACAATGCCCTTGCGGATTAAAGTTGTAATCAAAGCTCGAGAGGACGTTACGCCATATAAAAAAACAAAAATTTTTTGTTAAAAACAAATAAGATATTATCATTCAATTTTCACAGTTTTTTACCTTGTTTTAACTTAAAAATGTTGTGACAACTTTTTTTGTAATCAGTTACTCGTTCTTATAAAATGATTAAATGTTTAAAATGTACTAAACATACAAAATTGTTTGATTTTAATACTGTCCGAACCTATAGTGGTTAGGGTTCGTACAAATAGTCACGCCTTTTTCCCGTAGGGGTAGGCAAAAACCACTTTCTTCCACTTGATACAGTTCTTACACACATATTTTGCTTTCTCTACTTTTACCAGCGCTCTCATACATGCTCGTCGGTTGTTAGTACTCTTGACCTGGCCTTTCTTCAAAACAATCGAGATATGTTCGCCGAGGTGGACCTCTACTGACTTGTCCATTCACACTCGCCTTATAAATTTGTTCCGTCAATCTTCCTTTTTCCATCCTTTCTACGAGTCCAAACTGTCTAAGCATTCCTTTATATATCTTTTTAACCACATCTTCTTTTACACCACAGCGTTCCCTTATCTCACTATTCTTCACTTTATCCAACCGAGTCACACCGGCTATACAATTCTCAGACTACTTATCTCCGCAGCATTAATCCTATTTTCATGCTTCTTCTGCCAAACCCGACATTCAATACCATACATACGTGTAGGAACCAACACTTCTTTATGCACAGCCAGACGTGCCTTTTTTTGACACTTTCTGGCTATTCATAAAGCTATGCAGTGCCCATTCGTTTGTTTTCCTGCTAACACCCTTCGCTCAATGTCACTGTCATACTTTCCATCTCTCGTAAACTTTGAACCCAAGTATACAAACTCATTTACTTGTTCCACTCTTTCTCCCTTAATCAGAACTTCACAGTTTGTAATGCTTTCTTCCCTTTTAAAAACCATTACTTGCGTTTTGCTTACATTTATTTTCACCCCTTTGGTTTTCAGGGTATCATGCATAACATAAACATAACACAAGAAAAATATACCTAAATTAATTTTTTGGAGTTTATAAATAAAATTATAAGTATAGTACCTATTAGGGAGCTTCAAAAAAAAATGTTTTTATCTCACCTCAAAAGTTATTATTTGACATAAAAAACATGGGCCCTATAGCTCAACTTTAAGTGGTCACTATTTTTATTTTAGTTTCTTATTTTATTAACATGGGAAAAATTCTTTTTTGATTAAAATTAAATTTACACATAATTAACGCAATGTTTTACAAAAAACCATTTTGTATTCTTAAAGTTGAGTCTTCAAGCTTAACAAAACCCTAAAACAAAGTATGATCTTTACTTCAAGTTTAGTTACAGCCATTTAAAAATGATCAAATTTTTAAATTTGGAGAAATAGCTTGCACTAATTTTTTTAGTGCATAATATCTCAAAATTTTCACCCAAACTATTAGTCAGTGTTGTATTTTTATGGATTACAGATTTTAAAAATGGTTGTTAGTACTTAGTGTAGGTGGCAGCACACATGATAATTATAAGATAAATGAATTATATGTATAATTACAAGTAATCATAGATTATAATTTTGTTATACATTATATTATTATTCAACAAAAAAATTTAACATGTCCACTTTAGTGATTACTTTTTTATTAATGATAATTAGTGTACAATATATCATTTAAAAAAAATACGTCTTTTTGAGACGCCAGTAATTTGGTTTTTTCTTCACTGACGAGTGTTGTTTTAGTACAATTTGGGAATTTGTTCGTGTGATATTGAACTAATTGGAGTAAAAATTGTTTTTGCTTTTCGTTTCTAGTCTTGTAGTAAAGATAATCATACTTTGTTTTGAAGTTTTGTAAAGCTTGAAGACTTAACTTTAAAAATGCAAAATGATTTTTTTAAAGAATTGCGTTAATTATGTTGTAAATTCAATTTTAATAAAAAAATAATTTTTCCCATGTGAATAAAATGAGAAACTAAAATAAAAGAGTTAAGCTGTAGGGCCCATGTTTGGTGGGGATTTTTTTTATGTCAAATAGACACTTTTGAAAGGGCTAAAATTAAAAAAAAAATTTGAAGCACCCTTGTACCTATACCTAGTGTTAACAAGAGTGAAAAATATAAAAAATAATATGATTTCAGTATTTATATTAATTCATTATTATCTAAAACTATATCAAAATGTCTTAAATTAAAACAAGTTTTTTAATCAATCATAAAAATGTAAAAGCTTTTAAATAACTGACTAAAAATTTTTTTCACTTATCTACTGGGTATATTTTACGTTTATCTTACAAATTGTGCGATTTCTATGACTAATCCAAATTAATGGTGTGTGTCTAAAGAATCAAGGTACACCCATATTTATCACTTGGTATATCCAAAGAAGGTCAATGGAACATTGTTAATTAAAAATTATAAACTTGTTACGGTTTTCGTCTCAAAACAGTGTCCACATCTTATTTACCCATTTAATAGGTAATTACTTTCACAGCAATTGGTATTATTTATTTAAATATTCATTGACTAGATTATTTATTATTTTCATAGGTTTTGCAAGCATTGATATTTATGATATTTATTTGTTTTTGATATAAATAGTAGGTATTTAAGAATGCAATTTTTTTGTATCGGGATATTGATTTTGTTCATTCAACTTAAATAATATAAAAATAATCAATCAAATAACAAAATAAAAAAAGAATTGTTAATTTCATATTATCTATAATACCAACAAAATAAATACTTATACAAAATAAAATAAGATCACAACAAAAGTACGTACTTTTACAACAGTCAACTCAGTCTTAGAACTCCCAAAGAGCTTACAGCTTCCTTCCGAAATTCTTCCATCAGTACTCGTTTATACAACATCTCTACAAAGTCACTACCATTTTTATAACTGTGAAACTCTAAACAGCTCTTCAGCAGAAGCAAGTCCATAAGCCTCGTAGTGAGCAGCAGAGGGAGGCATTAAAGCGATGGGGTTAGTAAAGGTAAAGTCGTACGACGAAAGCATCCAGGGATGAACGTGGGGCACCATATGCGTAGCACTAGGAACAACTGGTGTCGGTTTATCGGGGGATATTAAGCTTTCTATTGTAAACGAACGTTTTGGCCTAATGCAGGTGACAGAAGTTTCGGGGGATTTCGTTATATTAGGTGAAGACGGTTGGGGAGCCACTACCGTCGGATGCGCTGCAGTATTCACTTCCACCGGAGGATTCGGTGGCGAAAAGAATATCCTATTGATGTTTGTTAGAGCTGCTAATTCGTTTTCCAAAATTTCCTTATCGCTTTTCAGTAGCTTGAACCGTTTTCTTCGTCGAAGAAGACTTCCATTTACGAACATGTCGAAGGCCGCAGGGTGTAGAGCCCAATATGCACCCTTTCCCGGTCTGTCCGGTTGTCTGGGAATTTTGATAAAACAATCGTTGAAGGATAAGTTGTGTCTCAAGGAGTTCTGCCACCTTTGCGTATTTTTTCTATAATAAGGAAAATTATCGGTGATATATTTGTAAATTTCCGACAAGGGTAGCATTTTCTCTGGCGAATTCCAAATAGCCATGGCTGTTAAAGATATATACGAAAACGGTGGCTTCTGATCGCCGTAGGAGTCTCTAGACGGTCTGGGCATGCTGAAATATCACTTAAGAAACCCACTGAACAAACACAGCAACTCTAAACTCTTCTGCTATCTGCTTAACAACTGTTTGAACTGATCGCCCGTATCGTTTAGTGGGTTTCAACTAGCGGTGAACGCCTCGGCCGTCGACTATTGGCCGTCGCAGAACAATGGCAATTCAAACCAAGCCTTCTCGTTAACGCCTGTCGTTTTCAGAGGTTTACGCCGAAGCCAATTGGTGACGAGAGTGTCGTCGGTGGGTCGACCAATAAAACGCGCGCTCGTATTTAATAATGAATCGCTTTATTTGAGTAAGATTCATTTAATATGGCTGATGTAGTTAAACGAAATTTATGTTATCATTTTGAGAACAGTAACTTTGGCAAACACCGTTAGTCCGAGTTGTAATTCATTGGAAACATTTTACGGTCGGTAACCGTTTATTAGCTCATTTACCAAAATGTAAATTATAGTTGTGTTATTGGGCTTGTCGAAATCGATGTTTTGACGTATTATGTACGCAGTCGGCGGGGCGTGAATATTTTCGGATTTTAATACACAATTGTTTTTGGGAAGATTCTTCGAAAATTATAAGCGATTTTTTTTGCTGGGAGCGGTTGAACTTTTTTTAAAAGAAAGTTAGTCGCTTTTTAAATATATTCAAGCCCGATTGATTGCTATCTCAAATTTATAAAGCGTGTAGGCCTACCTACTTAATAATATCAAAAATAATTAATGAAATATAAATATTTTATAATTCTGCCAGTGCAAAATCAATAAGCTATTGGGTACCAGGAATTTATTTTCAAATAATTAATCTTATATTATTAAGTCTGCCCAGGAGTGCATCGAAAGAAACACCCGAAGGGCAGAAATCTATATTTTTTTAGAAAGCCAAGCAGCACTAAAGGCTCTGAAGTCATACACTTGTGAGTCTAAGCTGACTTGGGACTGTGAACTGTCCCTGAGACAACTGGCAGCGAACAATCGGGTTATTCTGATGTGGGTTCCAGGTCACAAGGGAGTTAAAGGCAACGAAGAAGCAGATTGCCTTGCTAAAGAAGGGGCAAATACACAATTTTCCGGCCCAGAACCCTTCTGTGGACTTTCCAAAGCCCACTTGAAAGAAGAGGTTCGACGCTGGGAAACAGATGAAATGAAATGTCACTGGCATAAAGTGCCAGGACAAAGACAAGCCAAATGGCTAGTAAGCCTTTCGCCAAGGAAAGCTAAACAGCTTCTCGAGTTGGACAAGAAAGACTTAAAACTGGTGACGGGACTCCTCACTGGACACTGCCCTCTAAGGTATCACCTAAAAAATATGGGAAAAACAGAGAGTGATAGTTGCCGCTACTGCGAGAACTTCGCTGAAACTGCAGTACATTTGCCTTGCGAATGCCCAGCGCTTTTCTGCAAGAGGCTCAAGTTTCTGGAAGGGGCCTTCCTAAAGCTCTTCGATGTCAGATACTTAGCCTCCAGGAAACTGATTAACTTTGCTCGAAGTCTCGGAATCCCGGGCCTCGAATAGATTAAGGGTTATGCAAAAAAGATCTGATAGGTCGAAGTGCTTGAGAGGCATCATAGCCTTCACGACCCACCCTACAATCTACAATCTATATTATTAGGTCACAAATGATATAAATATTACAAATGTCACAAATGTTGAGTGCTCGAGAGAATAAATAAAGATATGGAGATCATAAAGAAGATTAAGACTAGGAAGCTTAAGTACTTAGGTCACATATTGCGGAATGGGAAACGTTATGAGCTCCCACAGCTGGTTCTCCAAGGAAGAGTCCTAGGACGAAGAGGACTTGGCAGGAGGAGAATCTTTTGACTAAAGAATTTAAGAACTTGGTTTGGTAGGTACCATAACGAACGGCCAATTTAGGGCAGCTATTTCAAAGGTTCAAACTACCATAATGATCTCAAATATCCGTTAACAGATAGGCGCTTAAAGAAAAAGTTCTAAAGTCAAAAGTAGGAATTGTCAAATAATGACGTCATATAAAAACAAATGTTAATAAATTCAACATCATCACGTAGTTGGAAACTAATTGGGAATTCATAAATTCAACACCATCAGGGTAATCACAACCCAAAATTTTTAGTCGGGTAGTTGAACTTATGAACATTTTTGTCTCCTGAAAAGATTTCGTAAAACCAACGGTTTTTTTTAGAAAATAAAATAATTAAATAATAATAAAAAATTTAATTCATAAAACACCTAAAAACACAGCCAAGATAAATACACATTAAAATTGTGCAACATTTTCTTTAATTAATGTTGCCCAAAATCGGTCTTCATCTTGCAGTCTTGGTATAGTTCCTGCATTTTTGCAAGACCAAGACCAAGACCGCGTAATTTTAGCAAGACCAAGACCAAGTCTGACCGTGCAAGATTTGAGCAAGAACAAGACTCTTGTGTCCGAGTTAGGACTGGGTGTCGTTTCAGGGAGCGGACAGGCTTAATTTATAATACAAATTGACACATAGAAAACAAACGAAACTAAATAAAAGAAAGTACTAGTACATAAAATTTTGAAGAAGAAAATTGGCAAAAAATAGGAAGACCTAAATGACAGATATGAATGACTATCAGTGCATTTTCGTTGAAAGGGAAATTTACGCAGTCCGAATAAGTAAAAAAAAAATAATGTATTAAATATAGTTTAAAAATATGAAAGTAATAAAAACTAAAAATAAACTATATAGAATAAAGCGTTGCCACGTCTTTTTCGTTCTCTAAAGAGTACTCTGCTAGCGGTTTCTCTACTGGCAAATTATGCCCGAGCTCAGCCGTAGACGGTAGAAGAAAAAAATATAAAAGTGAGCTGCGCCACCGACTTGACGGTATAAGCCGGAAACCCCTAGATCTTATAGGCACTAGCAGGGCTACAAGATAAACAACTATGATTATGGTGAACCAAATAAATAAAATTATAGCAAAAATATGTTGGATACTTTACTCACACAATAGATAATTAAGGTACACAGTTCAATAGTAGCATCATAACAAATGTAGTCAAAATTAACAGCTATGATAAAATTTTCTTGCTAAAACAAACCAAAAATGTAAAATTTACAACTTTATAAAATAACCAAAACAGAAGTAAGAGTAACAGACTTTATCAAGTTACAAAAAAAAGGAAAAACATATAAATCAACTCACTAATAACACTTATTTAAACGCTTACATAAAGGCAAAGAACAAAAGGTAAAACATATATATATATATATATATATATATATATATATGTATATATATATATATATATATAAAAATATATATATATATATATATATATATATATATATATATATATATAAGTTAACTCATTAGTAACACTAATTCAAACATTTACATAAAGGCAAAGAAGATTCACTAGTTAACCGTTTACAAAAAGATTTTCACTGCCAAAACAATCGAGTTCAGTTAAAAATATCTTTACAATGGTTGTCCTTTAAAATATCAAGATTGTAGGATATTTACAAATAGGTAGGAAGAAAATATGTTTTTACTTGGACATAAAGAATTATTGAGAAGGTTATTTTAATCCAAGTTTAGTTTTGGCATATTATCTAATGCAATAAATAGTTTCCAACAATGTACTATACTAATAAACTAGACAGAACGTAATCGTGGTGTCAGAATGAGTCACTGCGTTATATATTTAAAAATAAATCACTTATAACCTTTGGGTATACGAATTCACAAAGTACTATATTTATAAACTGAAACAGAACTTACTGGTGGTGTCGAAATGAGACACAGCGTTATATATTTAAAAATAAATCACTAATAACCTTTGGGTATACGAATTCACATGTACTCCTGTGGCCTACTCCTGTGCTACTCCGGTGGCTGGTTAGATTATGGGGGGGGGGCACCGGTTAGATAACAATGGCTTTCCTCAAATAGATCCCGATAACGGTTATTTTAACTTGACGCCAGAAATCCAAAAGAAATCTCCACAACAAAGGCAAGACAAAATGGTCAAGTTAAAAATCAAATGGTTTTTCTTCAAAATCCAATTAAGATGGCCCAAATACAGCCAGATATGAAAGAAATCCCATAGAGGTTCTGCACACGTGCTAATAACACACCGTCCCCAACAACGTTCACCGACACCTGGCCTCCAAGACTCTCAAAACGCGACTGACGCTCCTAACCCGGAAATCAAGAAAAATGGCGCGGAATAAACGTCAACCCACAATCTTCTCAAATCTGTGCCTCGTCCGTGGGGATATCCAGTAATTGCAAACCAACTATCGAATCTCCCCTACAAGTTATGCAACATCATCTACAACGAATGATATATTTGAATTACAGCATAGTGTACTGTATGCAACACTACTTACGAGTAAGAATTATAATGAATCGTAGAAGGGGAAAAATAGGCACGTGACAGCGTAATCAAATTATATGTAGTATGTTACCGAAAAAATGCTCATTTTCTTAATATTTCAAAAGTTACAGGCCGAAAAAGAGATCTTGCAAACCAATTTAAAATCCAACTTATAATAATAAGGTAGGTATAAGAGCGAAAAGCAGGACGCTAGAATGTCATGCGTCTGTACGCCGCATACGGCATCCTTTGATTTGCGGTAGCATCCTTTAATGAGAGCCATGACGTGCCAGGGCGGCGCGGTACAAGGCAACAGCAGATAATGTTCTTTACAGTCAAGTTAATGTCAATAATTTGTTTTTTATATGTTTTAATCATGTTTTAGCACATGTAAGCTTATTAAATGTAAACGTTCATTAAGAAACAGACTGACTTCCGTGGGACACGGTAGAACATCGACACGGATCGCTTAGGTCGAGGGTTCTCAAACCCCACCCGGTGTCAGTTGATTTTTCGAATGTCTCATTAAATGTTAAAACATTTATTTATTTGGTTGGTCTTTACTATATGGCTATGTTAATTCAAACTCAAAATGTACTTACTCTGTTACGTTGTTCTAAGATCTAAAGTAACGTTTAATAAATAGCAATAGGCTAATAGGTAATTGCGATACTTGCGAGACTCTTGCTGCAAGACCAAGACCAAGATTGGAAGCGCAATACCAAGACCAAGACCAGGTGTATTGGCGCAAGATCATGACCAAGACCAAGACCAAGACTAGGTGTATTGGCGCAAGATCAAGACCAAGACCAAGACCAGGTGTATTGGCGCAAGATCAAGACCAAGACTAAGTCTCGTCTTGTTCTTGCATTTGGACAACAATATGTTTAACTTTAAATATCTCGAAAAATAATGACTTTATCGTTACGAAGCTGGAGTATGTTATTTGGAATTTAGGAAGCTCTGACTAGCCCCTGTCGACCGCACCTGGTAGTAGCCAGAAACGTTAATTTACCATAATTTAGTAAGGTTTGCAGTGTCTACACTTTCTGCCAAATATGATAAAGATTAGTCAAACAGTTTTAAAGTAATGGGGAAAAATCATTTTTAAATTATTAAATAAAACACCCCGTAACTTAGACAGGAGACACATTTTATCCAAGTGAATTGGTAGAAATCTTATTATTTTGAACCCAAGATTCTCCAGTTTAATTATTTTCCATAATTAACGATACACCCTGTAGATACCATACTTTCCTTTACCCATTGATAAATAAACAAACACGTACCTAAATTTTACCTTTTAACAAATGCTTTTACCAAAATTAGGTATTTCTTTCCTGAAATAAAGCAAGACGAAATTTTAAGAATATTGTCCATACCTATGTAAAGTTAAAAAAAATAAAATTAAATATATTTTTTTCATGGTAACCCTTTTTTTAAAACAAGAAATATGATTTTGGAAGTCACCTTCATTAAAATCTGTTTTATTGGGAGTGGTGCAATTATTAAAAAGAAAGTAATGTCTTGAAGAGGTTGATGGATGATTGTTATCTTAAAGAATATAAAACTAGTTACGGTAGTATTAAATAAATCAGATTTTGACAAAAAGGAATGCAATTAAAATTTGTTTATAACAGGGTGTGGGTACTTACGTATAAATTAAAAAATAGTATTCGAGCACAAAATGTCATCAATCGTTCACTGCTAGACATAAGCCTTCCTTGATTGCCTCCACATTCTCCTATTTTGTGCCTTCTGTATCCAATTTGTGTAGATTCGTTTAATATCATCGGACCATCTAGTTGGTGGTCGTCCCCTGCTTCTTTATGCCTCCTGTCTAGGCCTCCACTCTATGATCCTCTTGGTCCATCTGTTATCCCGCATTCTCGCAATGTGTCCCGCCCAATTCCACTTTAGGATTGCTATTATTTCTACTGCATTAATTACTCTAGTTCTACGTAGTTCAGCGTTTGTGATATGATTTCTGAGGGTCAGTTCCAGCATTGACCTTCCCATTGCACGCTGTGCCACTTTGATTTTCTGTGTGTAAGGGGTGTAAGGGGTAACGCTAATCCAAACTAACCGAACATCGATCAAAGTTACCCAAAAGTCAACCTCACCTGCACAGGTGATTTCCGTCGCCCGATACACTCTGCTAGATAACGGGCGAGGCTCCTGCGACCGAATATTGGCGGTATAAACCATACGACGCATATACAGGACTAAATCACCTGTAAATACCTCATTCCTTACCAACCCGCAATGGGCAGCATGGTAGGACGTATACGGCTAAACAAACCCCAAGCACAAAATGTACTTTTTATTTTACTGTAGGTACCTAAAAAGAAATATATTCAAATACACTGACTGTGAGTTTGTTTACTTAACTATTCATTATTTGGTTTAAAGTAACTGTAGAGTGGGAAGTAAAAAGGAAACGAGAATAAAATTCAATAAAATTTAATGCCACCAAAGACTTTAAAAAAAATTAAATTATTAATTAACAAAAAAAAAACTGTTTTGCATATATAGATACATGCATAAATATAGTCACGCCTTTTCTTCTTAGGAATAGGCAGAGACCACTTATTTCACTTGCTACGGTTCTTACACACAATTCTTTTACTTTCATTAGTGTTCTCATACATGCTCGTCGGTTGTTGGTACTATTGACCTGGCTGTTTGATTGTACACTTGTCTTACCTTAAAAATGATATTATTAGATTCGGCCGAAAGACCAGCGAATCAAGCTTGAATTCTCTCTTTTTTGTAATAAATACACCTTTTAAACTTTTTCTTTTTTACTTGTCAAAAAGACTTGTCAAAACTGTTTTCAATAACTCCAATTAAATATATAAAAAAAATGAACAACACAAACGTGATTATAAAAACAATATACAAAATGTTTAAACTTTTAAATAAATAATAAATCAACTCCTTAACATTCTCCTTCCCGTGAAGAACTTTAGTCAATTTCTTTACCCATTTCTAAACACTCTATTGTACATATTTTTGTAACAGGTCGACGATAGATGCCAAATTTGGTTTTGACATCTGCTACTCTGACATGCCCGTCAGAGCCCGGAAAAACTTGTTACTCTACCAAGTGGCCAATTATTTCTCGGTAATTACATGATTACAACCAAATCATTTTGTCCCATTTCATCGTCCCAATTTATTCCACTTCTCCAAATAGTCTGTAAAAGTATTTTTCCTTTCACCAAATAATGACCTAAAAATTCAATAGGATCATATATGGACATGATAACTTTTAAAATATCACGTTTTGTTGGAATTTTCGTTCCTGATAGAATAGCTTTGTCAACTTTATTAAAATTCAACGGAAAGCAG
This sequence comes from Agelastica alni, assembly GCA_950111635.1. Taxonomy (NCBI): domain Eukaryota; kingdom Metazoa; phylum Arthropoda; class Insecta; order Coleoptera; family Chrysomelidae; genus Agelastica; species Agelastica alni. The sequence goes on along the minus strand of OX467710.1, from coordinate 61,043,840 downwards.
AACATATCTTTATTTGGATCCCATTTTAGTCCAAGTATTCTTTCTGGTGGTAAAGAATAATCATTTGTCAAAAAATCTTCTGAATTTCTAAGCTCGCTTTTGCGTGAATCATGATTACTTCTTGAATTAAACGATTTGCTTTCTCCTCTGTATCCACGCTATCGAGATAGTCATCCATGTAATGCTTACACGTGATGGCTTTACAAGCTATTGGAAATTTGTCCGTAAATTCTTCAGCATTTTTATTTTTAATAAATTGCGCTGAAAATGGAGAAGATATTGCACCAAAAATCATGGCTTCCATTGTATATACCAAAGGAACCTATTGGTTTTTGTCTTCTCTCCACAGAAATCTCTGAGCTGATTGATCTTCTCTTCTTATCTTTACCTGATGAAACATTTCTTTAACATCTGCTGATAAAGCAATGGGTTTTTGTCGAAATTTAATTAGAATTCCTACCAATAAATTGAACAAATCAGGTCCCTTCAGTAACGAGTCGTTTAAACTTCGTCCATACACTTTAGATGCAGCGTCGAATACAAATCTTATTTTTCCTGGTTTATTTTCATTGGTAACTGAAAAATGTGGAAGATACCATATTCTTTTCTTACATTCCTCTGGTTCTTCTTTAGGTATTTTCCTGGCATACCTTTTTCCCAAGTATTCCTTTATTTTATTTTCGTATGCTGAAGCATATTCTTGACTTCTTTCCATTTTCTTTTCAATATAAATCAATCTTTGAAGTGCAACAGGTTGTGTGTCAGGAAACTCAGGCTCATCGTTTTTTCATAATAATCCTGTTTCCCATCTGTCGCCTATCCTTCTTGTAACTTTCTCTATCAGCGCAAGAGCTTGTTCATCATCCTTGGACATCATTTCTTTTTGAGGAATTTTGACTACAAGCGACTCTGTTGCGAAAAAAAACTTTATCAGGTTGTATCAGATTGTATTATCATTCTTCCATGAAATTGTTGAACATTTCCATGCAGAATCCATCCTAGTTTTGTTCTTGATAAGGCAGGTGAATTCTTCGGTACTTCCACAACTTCTCTACTTGTTATTAAATTCCAGTGGTCTTGTCCAATCAATACCTTTTGAGTTACGTTGGTGTAACTAGCAAAATCTATTTTTTCTAGATGTCTCCACTTGTCTTTGAACTTTTATGCATTTACCGTTTGTATCGGTAAATCCATATCTTTCAGAGTATAGACATTATTGAGTGTATACTCTTCGCCATCTTGACCAGCAATATTGAAGCAAACCTTCGCAGATAAAACTTCTTTTTTCGACTCCTTTTCTGCCCACCTGAGGCCCAAATGCCTTACCTCTCCTTTTAATCCTATTTGGTGAGCGAATTCCTCATCTATCAGTGTAATAGTTGATGCTTCATCAAAGAGAGCATAAGTTTGGACTTCCTTTCCCTGGTATTTTATTGCCATAGGAGCAACTCTTAAAATTTACCAATTTTGTGATACCATTTTCCTCTTCTTGCTGCTTCTCCTCTTGGACATTATTTTCTTTCTGCTTTTCTCCATACTTTTCATTATGAAGTAGCTCATGGTGATACTTTCACAACCATTCAAACCACATTTTTTTCTTCTATTACATGATGATATTTTGTGTGCAGATTTCATACACGAAAAACATATATTGTTATCCTTTACGTGTTTCCATTGTTCATCCGGGAACAATTTATTGAATTTATAACATTTTTCCAGACTGTGATCTAACTTACAATATCCACACCTAGTATTTCTTTTCTTGGTTTCACTGGATTCCCTTACTTGATCAGTGGTCACCAGAGTGGTATTGTATTTACCTTTTGAGGTCTGATGAGAGTGCGTTATCTTTTGAGGTAAAAGTGCCTCTACAAAGCTCGCCCCTTCTGATTCATTACAAACTTATTCCTGAAAACTTTTCAAAGTGTATTCTGCTCTTTTTATGGCGAGTTTCTTTCCCCAATTTAACTGCGTGGAATAAGGCAATTTCTGTAGTAATTCATTGAGAAGTTAAGGACAGCCCAAATAATTTTTCACACCCATGACCTCCAAAGTGGCAACCAAATTTTGAAGTACATCCGAGAAATGTGTGAGACTAGAAAAATCGTTACTTTTCAGGTAAAGTTTTTTTGCTTCATCAACCAAAGATTTCACGATCAATTCTGGTCTACCAAACCTCGTTTTCAAAATACCCATGATTTTATCCAAAGATTTACTTAATATGAGCAACCCTTCTACTGCACGTCGAGCATCGCCTTTGAGACATTTTTTTAATCGATATATGTTTTCCTTCGTACATAAACCAAATAATTTTGTAGTGGTAGTATATTGATTCAAGAAGTTAGGCCATTCTTTCACGTCACCAGTAAAAATTGGCAATTCTTTGTCAATGGTTTGTCTAACTATTAGTTTCTTGATATCAATATCATCTATTTCTTGGTTCGTGTGACCTTTTTGATTTTTTGCATATCTAATTTACTAAACTAGGTATGTTATCTTGGAAATTCGGACTATGAACTTGTTCATTTTTATTTAGCCACTCTTGCACTTTACTTCTTTCGGATAATATTTCTTCTGATACCTCTAAATCCCTTCTTCTTTCTTGTTCTGTGAAACTGATTATCGAAGCCTCCTCTTGAATGGTGGCTTGTCGAAGAGCTAATCGGCTTTTGATCATCTTTTTTATAATTTTTCTTGTTCAACTTTCAACCTATTCATTTCGATTTGTTGTTCCGCAGCTAAAATTCTAGCCATTTCTTCATCAGCTCTGATTTGAGCTTCTAACCTTTTACGTCTAATGGTACTAGATTTAGAGTGCTTAGTTAAATGATACTTACTCTGAAATGATCTGTAGCTCTGATCCATCGTACCATCATTTGATTCCACTTCCAGCTGGTAAATCTGTTTCTCGGGGAGTTTTGGTCTTGAAACCGACGACTTGTCTTTTTCTTCAGTTTTCCCAGCAATATCCTCGAATACACCATTTTCACCGTCTTAGGCAAGCTCATTTAGTATTTTACTCCTACTTCGTGTCAAGATGTTGTTACCATCCATATCTTGGTTCGAGTTTGAGGCTCAAGGACCAGCACAATGTTTGATTGAACACTTGTCTTACCTTAAAAATGATATTATTATTAGATCCGGCTCAAAGGACCAGCACAATGTTTGATTGTACACTTGTCTTACCTTAAAAATGATATTAATATTAGATTCGGCCGAAAGACCAGCGAATCAAGATTGAATTCTCTCTTGTTTGTAATAAATACACCTTTTAAACTTTTTCTTTTTTACTTATCAAAAAGACTTGTCAAAACTGTTTTAAATAACTCCAATTAAATATACAAAAAAAATGAACAACACAAATGTGATTATAAAAACAATATAACTTTTAAATAAATAATAAATCAACTCCTTAACACTGGCATTTCTTCAAAACAGTGTCGATCTGATCGAGATACTTTCGCCAAAGTCGACCTCTACCGACTTGCCCATTTACCTAGCCTTAAAAATCTGTTTCATTTATCTTCTTTCATCCAACCTCTCTACGTGTCCAAACCATCCAAGCATTTCTTTATCTATCTTTGTAATCGCATCGCCACAGTGTTCCCTTATTTTACTATTCTTCACTTTATCTAACCGAGTTACTCCTGCTATACTCTTTGGAATATTCATCCCCGCAGCATTATTCATTATTCATTTGTTTGCCTGTGAACGTGAACACCCTTTTCTTAATGTTACAGTCATACTTTCCGTTTCTCGTAAACTAAAATCCAAGTATACAAACTATAGAAAAGCCTTTGACTGCATCAATCATCAAAAACTAATAGAAATCCTCAAAACAACTGGTATAGATAGAGAAGAAATCCGATTAATTACAAATCTCTACTGGGAACAAAACGCAGTAGTTAGAATTGAGGGAACATATTCAGATGCAATCAAGATTAAGAGAGGTGTAAGACAGGGTTGCGTGTTATCACCGCTCTTATTCAACATCTACTCAGAAGCTATCTTCAGAGAAGCTCTGGAGGGGATTGAATGTGGAGTTAAGGTTAACGGGAGATTGATTAATAATATCAGATATGCCGACGACACAGTTGTGCTGGCTGAGAATGAGCAGGACCTTCAGAGACTATTGAATCAAATAGTCCGACATAGTGAACACTATGGTCTCCTCATAAACACCACAAAAACTAAGATTATGGCATTCACCAAAAAACCTGTTCAGGCACATCTGGTTATTGGCGGTGATCTGGTGGAACAAGTATCTACATACAAGTATCTGGGGAGTATAGTGAATGATCAATGCGACCCGAAGAGAGAAGTTAGAAGCCTCATCGAACAGGCTAGAATGACATTTATAAGTATGAGACAATTTTTCGTAAGGTCAGATCTGAGTCTAGTGCTCCGGGTGCGCATGGTCAGGTGTTATATTTTCTCGGTTCTCCTGTACGGATGCGAGAGTTGGACTCTCGACACATCATTAGAAAAGAAAATAGACGCCTTTGAAATGTATATCTACCGCCGCATATTAAGAATATCATGGGTCCAAAGAGTTACAAATGTAGAAGTTCTTAATCGAATGAGTAAACAAAAAGAACTCATGCTTAACATCAAGGAAAGAAAAACACGCTATATAGGACACATAATGAGGGGTGAAAAATACGAACTCCTTCGACTGATTATAGAAGGTAAAATCCAGGGCAAGAGATCTATCGGCAGGCGCCAGAATTCCTGGCTAAAAGACATTCGTAGATGGTTTGATTGTTCATCGATCGATATATTCCGCATGGCTGTATCTAGAACGACGTTAGCTATTTGGATCGCCAACCTTCGAAAGGAGACGGCGTCATAAGAAGAATACAAACTAATTCACTTGTTCCACTTCTACTCCTTCAATCAGCCCCTCTCAGTTTGTCATGCTTTATTCTTCTTCAATGATCTGATTATCAGCGTAACATTTAATTAAATAGTACCCATTTAAGAACTTTATACTTATAATTTTAATGGTACCTACTAAAATTAAACATATAATAGGTAGAAAACTGAAAAATAATTGGGGTTTGCGTAGTACAAAATATAGAAAAAGGGCGTTGAAGAAAAAAAATTTGGTTAATATTTTATAATTTTCAAATCGAAATATTCCGAAAACGGTACACAGTATCGAGTTTTACCAGGAGTACCTTTTTGGTGTAGAATTAAATGATGTTTAGGATCATTTAAAATTTTAACTAATAAATCTAACTTTAAAAAAGTTATGTTCAATACTAGTTACTACTACTAGTCAGATATAAAAACAAATTCACGTATTTTTTTTTTTTTTTTTTTTTATGTTCTGGTTCCCACGAAAAGGGATATCCTGTAATGTTCAGAGAACATCATGGGAACCAAGGGAAAGAAGGTAGGAGTTGGTGTTCTTCTTAAATTTCTGGAGGTTGTATGCCTGGGGGAACACCTCCCTAGGCAATGAGTTCCAAAGCCTCGCAATTCGTTGGATGAATGAGTCTTTGGAAAGTGATGTTCTGCAGGTCTCCAAAGTGACCACGAAGGGGTGTGAAGACTGAACTTGACGGGTTAATCTCGAAGAGACTGCCAAAGGAGGAACGATTGTTGATATTTCAGAAGAGCATCGCCCATGAAAATATCTATAAAATAGAGACAAATCGCCAACTTTTCTACGGTGTTCCAGACAAGTGAGCGAGTTTGTAAGCGAGGCATCACCGACGAGACGAATTGCCCTTTTTTGGACAGAATCCAGTAGCTTTAGGATGTGTTTAGGTGCTGTACTCCAAATATGGGAACAGTACTCCAGTACAGGTCGGATCTGTGCCTTATAGATCATAAGCAGCTGACTGGAGGTGAAATAGCTCTTGGCACGAAACAAAAAACCAAGTTTTTGGGATGCACTTTTGGCAATGGACCTCACGTGATTTTCTCAGGAAAGGTTATTGCTGATAGTAATACCAAGCATCGATATGGATGACTTCAGTGGTATGGTTACTTCTGACAAAGTTATGTTAGGCACAGTGAGATCGGCTTTTCTAGAGAAAAGACATGCTTGTGTTTTGTTTGCATTGAATTCTACCAAGTTATTGGATCCCCATTCGAGAATTGTTGCTAAGTCCATATTTATATTGTTAACATTTCTTCCTCGTTCATTTCTGGTTTCACGGGCTGATATAGGGGCCCTGGAAGAGAAAGCGGTATGGAGGGTACTATCATCGGCAAAGCTGTGTACGGGACATAAAGTTGCTTTCAATAGGTCGTTGATGTGAAGTAAAAATAGTGTTGGTGCTAGAATGGATCCTTGCGGAACACCAGCATTTATGAGTAGAGTGTCAGATGAAACTCCATCGACCACTACATGGAGAGACCTGTTTGAGAGAAAACTAGCAAGCAGAGAACACAGCTGAGGGGGCAAGCCATAAGATGGAAGCTTGGCGAGAAGTCCCTGGTGCCAAACTCGATCGAACGCCTTGGAGATATCTAATGCCACAGCTAAAGTTTCTCCATACTTTTCAATAGATAGCTGCCATATATGTGAGAGGTATGCGAGCAGGTCACCAGTTGATCTCTGATGGCGTATTAAATTTCATTAAAATAATTCCAGTAGTTTCGGTAGAATCGTAATAAATGTGTATACATTTTTTTTCTTTAACGTCCTTCATATTGAATACGGATGGCGTTTGCCACGTCTTTTTCGTTCTCTAAAGAGTACTCTGCCAGCGGTCTCTCTACTGGCAAATTATGCCCGAGCTCAGCCGTAGAGGGTAGAAGAAAAAAAAAATATAAAAGTGAGCCGCGCCACCGACTTAGACGGTTCAAGCCGGAAACCCCTGGGTCTTATAGGCACTAGCAGAGCCACACGATAAACAACTAAGATTATGGTGAACCAAATAAATAAAATTATAGCTAAAATATATTGGATACTTTACTCACACAATAAATCAAAATACACAGCTCAATAACAAAATTATAACAAATATAGCCAAAATTAACAGCCAACAATAACTCCAGGCACACAGTTCAATAATAAACTTATAACAAATATAATCAAAATCAACAGCTATCAAAATTTACAACTTTATAAGACAACAATAAATAAAAAAAAATCCAAAGTTTACGATTCCATAAAACAATTAAAACAAAGGTAAGAATAACAAACTTTATCAAGTTACCAAAAAAAACGTATACAAGTCAACTTTTTAATAATATTTAATCAAACGTTCACGTACCCCTGCTAATTTACTCACGTTTTTTTCTTTACCATTTACATAAAGATTTACACTGTTAAAACAATCGAGCTTATTTAAAAATATTTCTTTTTTACAATGGCTGTCCTTCAAAATAGCAATATTGTAGGATATTTACAAATAAGTATGAAGAACACATTTTTACTTGGACACAAAGAACTATTGAGAATATTACTTTAATCAAAGTTCAGCCGTGGCATATTATCCGATGCAATAAATAATTTTCAACAGTGTACCATATTAATAACTTAAAACAAAACTTAATCGTGGTGTCAAAAACAAATCATGTCGTTTAAATATTCTAAAATAAATCACCTGTGGCCTACTCCTGTGGCCGGTTTGATTATGGAACTGCACCTGCTACTTAACAATGGCTTCCCTCCATCAGATCCCGCATGTGGATATTTTAACTCGACACCAAAATCCAAAATATCAACAACAAAGGTAAGATAGAATGGTCAAGTTAAAAATTAAATGGTTTTTCTTCAAAATCAAATTAAGATGGCCCAAATACAGCCAGATATGAAAGAAAAAACCGTAGAGGTTCTGCTCACGTGTTAATATCAAATCGTTCCAAAAAAAACCCACACCACCACCCGACTCCTAAGGCTGACACCAAACGACTGACCTAAACGACAGACACTCAGGCCGGATATCAAGAAATGACACGGGACACGCGTCAACCCACAATCTTCGCAAATCTATGTTCCAAACTCATAATCGCACTCGTCCGTGTTGATAGCCAGCCCATCCATACAGAAATGCAAACCAAATAATAATATAGCTGAAAACACACGACAATCGGGGCCAAAAATCTAGGCAAAATCTAATAACAAAAACCCCCTCTCCATCTCCATCGATTAACAAAAATGTCACAGCCATTAATTGAATCCTATCACTACAAGGTATGCAACACTATTTACAACGAATGATATATTTAAATTACAACAAAATACGGTAAGCGTAACTATTTACGAGTACCTGAGGAATACAAAACTATCAAAGACCCAATTGATAATGGAACTGTAGAAGGGAAAAAATAGGCACGTGACAAAATAGAATGTTAGAAGGTATAAGCTACCATTTAAATTAAATTTAGTCCCTTTTAGGTATATAGTCATGCTACAAATTAAAAAACCGTTGATTTAAAAATGTTCATTTACCAGACAAAATTCACGCCTTACCAACAACTTGTTCCTTGGTAAGCGACAAACGAGTGACTGGTCGCAACGTGTCCGTGGTCATTCAGTGATTCCAACAACTGTACGTACTTTACTTACGTATATAGTTTGGCGGCTATTGGCCTGTTAATACTTACCCCCATTAGCTTCCATAATCTGACAATTATGCTCTATTCCAAAATGGTATGGAGTAATAAATCATTTTCTGAGGGCTGTTACGTAGGTGTACATTATTCGGTTGGTTAAAAAATGAAAAATGTATTTTTCTAATTTTGGAATATAAAGTGCCATTTTTTTTAAATGCTACGGGTGGCAAAAGACGTCTTTTTTTTAACTAGTTAAAAGACTGCGACTATTAGAAGAAGAGGGGATTATGGATTATAGAAAGTAGATGAAGTTGCAGGTCATAGTTCTCTGAAAAAACTCATTTTGGAAGCTTGTTTCATTCCGTAGCAGCCCTGCAAATGAAGGATTCTTGATGGAGATTGGTCCTTGTAGTGTCAATCTTAAAAGTAAATGGGTGAGGCTGATTAGCGTGCTGAGTACTTCGTCCGAATGTGCCAGTGGTGGTATAAAAGTTTTTATTTCTCTGGAGCATCTGCCATGAAAATATCTATAGTTTAGCGCGTAGAGCGCGCTAAAGATGTAGCTTTCCTCAAAAAATAGTGATGATTCCAGAACAATTAAAACTCGTTTTAATAGATAGGTAATAAAAAATAATTATCAAATGTGATATGCGCGGTTTAGCTTTATCTCCAATGAAGAACATGTTGCGCCAGTCTTCCGGTAAACATGATTCTAGAACGGCTGTAACTTTGCACACATGAAGATTGATACCTGAAACTCAAAAAAAAACATATTGTTCCCAATTGAAGTGAAGCGGTTTAGAACGTCCTCGAGCTGAAAAAGTCCGAAAAATCATCAAATTTGCGAAAAAGTGGAAAACATAAGGTACCTACTTACTATATTTCTCTATAAGAGTGAATCACATGTACATTCTGTAATCGTACTTCATTGTCCGGTACTCTCCACATTTTTATACGTCTTGTAGCAAATTTAAATCTTAACTCATCTGAAACACAAATAAAACTTCATTGGACATTTTACCAATCAAGTTTTCTTTAGCAAAAGCTAAACAGTAGCGGTATTGCCTCTCAATAAAGACAAAAATCTCTCTTCTGGATAAATTATATTTTTATTTTCCCAGTGGAAAATTATAGTAATGGGTCCGATTTTGCGAATCCCGAATTTTGACATATCTCCACATTTCAGGGTTTTCAGAGTCGAGCACAATAGTTTTTTTTAAGTGGACGTCTGTATGTGTGTGTGTACGTACGTTCGTATGTGCGTTCGGAGTTATTTTTCGTCTCGATTATCTCGAGAACAAATATCAAATATCGATGTGGAACCAATTGCATTCGACGCATAATTAAGCAACTTAGAATTGATTAGATTTTTAGCAAAATCGGTCGAGCTGTTTTTTATGGTGAATAAAAAAGCTGAAAAAAACGGTAAACTACCTGAATTTTGCAATTTATAAATTATACTATTTTTAATACAGAATTTTAAGATCGTTTGAATAATATGATTATTACATGTTAGGAATATTTGTTTGAAAAATACGAGTATGATGACAATATTTCATAAAAAGAGAGTTTTAAAAAACAAAAATAGGAATTGGAGAATTTTAAACTTGGGTCAGTATTGAGAGAATAGCATTGAAGACGCGATAACAGTGAAAAAATATTGTTAGCAATAGTCAAGCATTGTTTATAACAATTAAATATTGTTTCTAACAAATGATTATTGATTATAATAATTAAAAAAAAATTTCAATTGTTATAAACAATTGAAAATAGCTCCCGCTTATAAAATGATGAGAAAAAGTTTAAAAGAATACGGTTGACATAAACAGAATATTGTTAATGACAATTATAATTTGTTATAAACAATCTAAAATCGTTTTTTATAATAATTTTAATAATAATAATTATAACAACAAAACATATGGTGTTTTTTCATTCTTTCCATTGAAAAGTTAGTCGAGTCAACCTCTCGGGTCGCACCCAGACCACTGATATTTTAAAATATTTTTTTAATTTTTCATCAATAAAAATTTTAGATCGGTAGTCGAATATCAAGAAAAGGGGTTTAAGCGAGATGACTTTCATTTCGTTGCATGATACCATAAATTGCAGGACCGATGTACAGGACCTGAATATAATAATTTATTTTTCATATTTAAAAATCAATAAAGATAAACAGCCTTTGGCGTTTATGGCATGTAGACAATAATTAGCGAGAAAAAAATAAAAATAAATAGTTCAATAAAGGAAAATTAACATAAACTCATATTCTTTTGCCTCAGTTTGTTTGTGCTGTCTGTATGTGATTTTAAATAATTGAAGGAAAAGAAATTTTTCGTTTTTAATATTGTTTTGTTATGTGATTTACTCATTTGCTCAATGTTAATTGTAAATACGTTTTCCCTGATTCTGTGATGGATACGACATCAGAAATTTTACATTACAGACTTTTACGAATTAAAAAGATATGTAATTAATTTATTAAAACTCTTCACTTGTTAACAAAGATTATTATTATATATTTGAATCTATGGGACTAATATGTGACTAAACTGACTTTAAAATTGCTTTTTTATTAATATCTTATGCATAAATATTCAATTCAACATAAGAATAAGTCTACTGATGATGCTCATTAATTTTACCTTTTAAAGAGTTTTTTTCCGTATGTGTAGCCTTGAGAAAGATCTAAAATAAAGATCAAAACAACGGCGATTCAAGAAGAGCGAGAAATTCTTCAGAAAAAGATTATTTCACCACAACAACATGGATTCGTGCAAGGCCGTTCAACCTTAACTAATCTGTTATATTGTCAATGACTGGACATAATCGCTTAATAAACAACAGCCCGTCGATGTTTTATACTTAGATTTCTCCAAAGCTTTTGATCAGGTTCCTAAACGAAGTCTACTACATAAGCATGATCACTTTGGGATAAGGGCACTTGCATCTGTGTATCGATAACTTCTTATCGGATAGGCCTTTTAAAGTTAGAGTAGGAGAAGCATTCTCAGAAGAAAAATTAGTGGAAAGTGGGATGCCTCAGGGTTCTGTTCTGGGACCTTTGCTATTCATAGCATATACCAGCGATCTCCCTTTTTACGTTTCAAGCAAAATATCTTCCTAGCAGATGACATAAAAATTTATTCAAATTGAATAATGAACCAGTTATCTCTACAGGATTATTTAAACTCTATATAGCTATGGTGTTCCCAATGGTTGCTCCCTCTCAATGCTGCTAAGTGCGTAGGACTTCGAATCGGTAAAAACAACCCACTTTTGACGTACTTCATAAACGGGCAAACTTTAAACTCCGTATTCTCTCAAAATGACTTGGAAATTATTATTAACAGTAGTCTTACTTGGTCCGACCGTATTTTGTCAATAACCAAACAAGCTAACAACAAGCTGTATCTTATACGGAAGTGTTCTTAGAGAGTTATGATTCAATTATTTTGTAAACTTTACACCATTTATGTAAGACCCATTCTTGAATATGCGGGGCACACCTGGTATCCTGACTTGATTCGTGATAGAAGTTTATTAGAAAATGTTCAAATGCCACTCGTTTTTCTTTGGGACTCAGAAGCCCTTCCTATGAAGAGAGACTTGCTATGGCCAACTAAATTTGTGAACTAAACTAAAGTGAATTCCTCAAATCATCCCATCACAATGTCCGGAAATACCCTTGAACCAAGTCCCCCTATCTCGATTTTGGGAGTCACGGTGTCCAATAATATGTCTTGGCATGACCACGTTGCTAACATCGCAAAGTCGGCAAGCCAGAGGCTAGGTTTTCTGTGGAAAGCCAGAAAGTTTTTTACTCCTGATCAACTGTTGACGACGTACAAGGCTCAAATCCAACCTCTACTGGAGTATTGCTCGCATATTTGGGGTTCAGCACCAAGGCATTCTCTTCGTCTTCTAGATTCCATTTTGATAAACAGCTCAACTCTCACAGATACCCTTCACCCTCTAGAAAATAGAAGAAGAGTTGCAGACCAGTCATTGCTCTACAGATATTTCCATGGCAGATGCTCCAAAGAAATAAAAACTCTTGTACCACCATTGGCCACATTCGGCCGAAGAACTCGGCACGCTGATCAGTCTCACACATTTACTCTCAAGCTTGACACTACAAGGACCAATCTTCATCAAGAATCCTTCTTTTACAGGGCTGCTACGGAATGGAATAACCTTCCAAAATCAGTTTTTCCAGAGAACTATGACCTGCAACTTTTTAAAAAGCGTGTCCACAATCATTTCCTTTCTATAATCCCTTCCCCTTCTAATAGTCGCAGTGCGGGCCGTCCGCGGCCCACACGATAGGTCTACCCTTTTTGCGACTATTTTCATAAAAAAAAAACTTCTTTTGAACTTCGATGTCACCGTGGAGATCTTATCACAACATTTAAAATAATAAAATTCAACTTTGGAAACGTTTCCGTGATATTTCCATCAAACCATGACAACCGGCTCAAAGGACATGAATTAAAACTTGCCACGTCTTTTTCGTTCTCTAAAGAGTTCTCTGCCAGTGGTCTCTCTACTGGCAAATTATGCCCGAGCTCAGTCGTAGAGGGTAGAAGAAAAAAATATAAAAGTGAGCCGCGCCACCGACTTAGACGGTACAAGCCGGAAACCCCTAGGTCTAGTAGGCACTAGCAGAGCCACACGATAAACAACAAACAATTATGGTGAACTAGATAAATAAAACTATATTTACAATTCCTGCAATATATTAATTAAGTAAAAAATGATGTTCTGTTTTTTTACAATAAATTCTGTATTTTCGTAAAGTGGATTAAACGAATTTAATACACTTTTCTTAAAATAATATTTAAATTAATTATAACAATCTTTCAGACAATAAAAAAAACCTAATGATGTACAAAAGAGAATTAAAAAAAAAACAACAAAAAGAAAATGTTCACAATATTTAAAATTTTAAAAATAATTGGTTTTATATAGAATTCCTGATAGCAAAAGATTAGCACAAAAAAAATACACAAAATAAATGGACTTGCAACAAAAATAATAATTTGAAACCCTCACAATAACCACATAACCTATATTCAATAATGTATAAATTCAGATTCAACTTGGAGCAGGTACAAATTTAATGAAAAATAATTTGTTACTTTTAAACTATTGAAAACACTTAGATCAAGCACATAATAACTGATAAGTTGATAAAATTAAACTCGATACCATGTAACCAATTGAAAACTTCATTAAGACGCCACTGTTACATCGATGATCCAAGAACACCAAGAGGTATTTGTAAAGATTTACACTGTTAAAACACTCGAGCTTATTTCAAAAATAATTCTTTTTACGATGGCTGTCCTTCAAAATAGCAATATTGTAGGATATTTACAAATAAGTATAAATAAACGTTTTTTACTTGGACACAAAGAACTATTGAGAATATTACTTTAATCAAAGTTCAGACTCGGCATATTATCCAATGCAATAAATAGTTTTCAACAGTGTACCATATTAATAAATTAAAACAAAACTTAATCGCGGTGTCAAAAATAAGTTAGGTCGTTTAAATATACTAAAATAAATCACTTGTAACCTTTGGATACACGAATTCCCGAATCATGTGGCCTTATCCTGGCCGGTTTGAATTATGGAACTGCACCTGCTACTTAACAATGGCTTTACTCCATCAAATCCCGCACGCGGTCATTTTAACTCGACCCCAATAACCAAAATATCCACCGCAAAGGCACGACAGAATGGTCAAGTTAAAAATTAAATGGTTTTTCTTCAAAATCCAATTAAGATGGCCCAAATACAGCCAGATATGAAAGAAAAACCGTAGAAGTTCTGCTAACGTGTTAATATCAAATCGTTCCAAAAACTCTCACCCGACCTCCACAACTGACACCAAGCGACTCATCCACTGCTCACTCCCAGGCCGGATATCAGAAAAATGACACGGGACACGCGTCAGCCAACCTTTGCAAAACTATGTTCCCAACTCCTAATCGCGCTCGTCCGTGTTGATAGCCAGCCCATTCACACAGAAAAGCAAACCAAACAATAATATAGCTGACAACACACGACAATCGAGGCCAACAATCAAGGCGAAATCTAATAACAAAGACTTCCACTCCAATTAACCAAACATGTCACAGTTATTAATAATTAAATCCTATCCCTACTAGGTATGCAACACTATTTACAACGAACAAAATACGGTATGCAAAACTATTTACAAGCACCAGACTATCAGAGACACAATTAATAATGAAACGGTAGATGGGAAAAAATAGGCACGTGACAAACTTAAAAAGGAAACTTTGTGACCAGATCAAGACAAAATTTCCTGAGTAATAGAGTTTTTGACGCCTGGAATAATCTCGATGTTGACATTATTTTTGCTTCTTCTACAAACATATTTTAAAATAGACTGGACCGCCTCATATATCAATAACTTTAATATTTATCCTGATACCAAGTACTTTTGTTTTGTTATCTTATCTTTTTTATTTTTGTTCATTTTAATTTGTGTATTAATTTGCTAGTAGGGAAATGATTTGCATATTATCTACAGTTTTTGGGTGATATAGGGACTTGTCCCGCTGCCCTTGTTTATATGTAATAATAATAATAATTAAGTTTGTTTTCTTTCGTTTTAAACCCTCTATCCACCCCGAAAAATAATTGAGAAGGACATGAACCAGAATAATATTTATGTTAAGCTTTTTTTTGTGCAAAGGTTAAAATATCAGAACATAAAATGACATACAATGAGGGTGAAAAATTCAATATATTTAATGAACCAACTTATTAATATTCAAATATAGATTAATATCCTTAGATTACTTCCATGTACCTAATGTGTTTAATTACATAAATGAACACAAACGATGTTTTAAATTTTCATCTTCCTGCTTGTATGTCTGATAAATATTAATTTATGGGACTTTTTAACGTTGAATTAAATATAATTTTAAAGTTGATTAACTTCAACAAAAACACATCTACATTAAAAATTGTTACCTAAATACCTACTGCTTCGCATAAAAAATTTAAATTGTATGCATTATTTTATATTATTATTCTTTGCAATTAACCATTAAAATTTGATATTTTCGTTTTATTAAATTAAGTACAAAGTGAACCGGGAAGGTTTTGCAATACAGCTAGCTCTATTTATTTAATTTTTTCAAAATAATTTCCACCTCAGGCAATACATTTCTCTATCCTCCGAAACCAATCCTTAAACCACAAAGGGGAAAAAGTACAAAGTTGCTGGGTACAAGGTCTGGACTGTAAGGAGGGTGCTTAAGCAGTTTCAGTCCTGTAGTGGTCAAATACTCGGTGCAGGCTTTCGCGAGGTAAGCTGGAGCGTTGTTGTGATGAAAGAACACAGAGTCGATAACTTTAAGAAGGCACCTCTTAGTTGTGACTGTCTTTTGTGTGTCCAAAGCGGCTTGCTCCAACATTCAATTCGATTTGAAAAATACAGCTATCATTTTTTGGAACGAAGTTCCTTAACGCGGCTTACGGGTAGTGCGAATTAGTAGAAATCATCACGTAACGAAATGCATCGGTGATTCAGTGGTAGAATGCTCGCCTGCCACGCGGGCGGCTCGGTTTCGATTCCCGGCCGATGCATTTTTTTTTGCTTTTACCATTTAATACATAGTAAAACAAATCGAAATAAAAAGCGAAAAATAAATTATAGATTAAAATACTAAAAAACACGCTTTTAGAGTTAATCAAATAAAAAGTAAAAAATAATTCTTATACATACATACATAAAGTCACGCCTTTTTCTCATAGGGGTAGGCAGAGAACACTTCCTTCCACTTGCTACGGTTCGTACACACATCTTTTGCTTCCTCTACTTTCATCAGTGCTCTCATACATGCTCTTCGGTTGTTGGTACTCTTGACCTGGCCTTTCTTCAAAACAATGTTGATCTGATCGAGATATGTTCTCCGAGGTCGACCTCTACCGATTTGCCCATTCACACTCGCCTTATAAATTTGTTTCGTCAATCTTCCTTCATCCATCCTTTCTACGTGTCCAAACCATCTAAGCATTCCTTTATCTATCTTTGTGACCACATCTTCTTTTACACCACACCGTTTTCTTATCTCACTATTTTTAACTTTATCCAACCGATTCACTTCGGCTATACTTCTCAGACTACTCATCTCCGCAGCATTAATCCTATTTTCATGCTTCTTCTGCCAAACCCAACATTCACTACCATACATAAGTGTAGGAACCAACACACCTCTATGCACCGCCAGACGTGCCTTTTTTGACACTTTCTGGCTATTCATAAAGCTATGCAGTGCCTCATTAATTTGTTTTCCTGCCAACACCCTTCGCTCAATGTCACTGTCATACTTTCCATCTCTAGTAAATTTTGAACCCAAGTACACAAATTCATTAACTTGTTCCACTCTTTCTCCCTCAATCGAAACCCCACAGTTTGTCATGCTTTCTTCTCTTTCAAAAACCATTACTTTCGTTTTGCTCACATTTATTTTCATCCCTTTGATTTTCAGGGAATCATGCATAACATTAACCATCGCCAGCAACTCCTCTTCAGATAACGGTAATATGACTTGATCATCGGCGTAAAGAGGGCATTTGACGATCAAATCATTCATTTTTAATCCATACGCACTCTCTTTCAGATCTTTTAAACAATTGTCTATGTATAAGTTAAACAGCCATGGCGAAGCCACACATCCCTGTCTCACACCTTTTTCGATGTTAAAACAGTCCGTGCAAGCTCCGTTTATCCTGACATATTATTCTTAACATACGAATAAAATTACTGACAAGAAAATTAATGTCACTGTCAAAAAAAAATTGAGGTCAATCAATGTCACTGCTTTGTATGACATTTTTAAACTAACTCTGCTTTTCGAAATTAAAGCAATCCACAGCAGTATTTTTTTCCTCTGTAACAGACGTTGGTGGCCTCTTCGTTCTCTCAGCGTCCTCCAGACTGAAATTTTTACTTTGAAATTCTCTGTTCCACCTGAATATGGTCGTACGATGTGAACAAACACCTAGTGCAAGAGTCGTTTCTTTTAAGCATTGGTCCATGTTTAAACCACCCTAAAAGAGGAAGAGCCAGTGACCAATTTAAAATTGTTCTAAAAGTCTTGAAAATTTACTGACTCAATGTTTAATATCTGCTCGATAATAGAAGCTACTTCGGGCAGCCCCAAATGGTCGGGAAAAATTACCCTAAAAGAGGGTAGGAAAAAATAAATATTTTAGTTAAAGTACCTATCAGTCATGAAATTCATGCAAATTATTTCTAAAAGTATGCTGAATGTATAAAAAATTTAGCTTTATTTTTTTTTATTTCATTAGTGTTTAAATTTTAACATAAATATGTACAGAAAACATATTATTAAATGCCAGAAATAAATTTCATTACTTACTATCTGCCAGAAAGAAAAACGTTCCCGTACGAGTGCGAGCGAGACAGTAAAATTCATATCTGTGAGTTGAAAAGAGAGCGCAAATGGACAGTAAAATGTATACAAGTGTAAATATAAAAAATTCGTAGGATAATCAGAAAAATGTATTTATACACACACACACACACACACACACACACACACACACACACACACACACACACACACACACACACACACACACACACACACGCACACACACACACGCACACACACACGCACACACACACGCACACACACACGCACACACACACGCACACACACACGCACACACACACGCACACACACACGCACACACACACACACGCACACACACACGCACACACACACGCACACACACACGCACACACACACGCACACACACACGCACACACACACGCACACACACACGCACACACACACGCACACACACACGCACACACACACGCACACACACACGCACACACACACGCACACACACACGCACACACACACGCACACACACACGCACACACACACGCACACACACACGCACACACACACGCACACACACACGCACACACACACGCACACACACACGCACACACACACACACACACACACACACACACAGGAAGGTTAATAAAGCAGAACAGGCTTTTACGACCAGAGTGGGCCTGGTGGTTTTGAAAATGGAAAAATTCCCGTTAGAACACACCATGTAAAAGTCAAATAATTTAAAACGTGCTCTGGAGACCACCAAAATTTTTTTTTTTACTATTAAATTAATTAAATGAAACAAGTCACGTCTATATTAATTAAAATGTAAAACATCGTTATCCGTAATATTGGAAAATAATATTAGAAAACCGTTTTTAGAACATATAATTAAAGCAATGCTTAATAACTTGTGATTAATTGAAATACTTTCAGTAATTAAAGTCTTATTAAAAAAGTTAGTATTTGCCAAATTAATTTATAGGGAAATTTAAAATTATTAGGTACTTTACATTAAATAAAGTCTAAACTGTAGCATTATTTAACTCATTATATAATTATAATCGTAATTTTCTTTGTAGTAAACTATCTTAAATAATATGATGCATCAGAATTAATTTAAAAAACATATTATTGGCATAGTCGTTACCATAATTTTTTTTAGGACATCTCATAGAGCAGTGTTGGTTACTACACCTATGTATAGTAGTAAATGTTGGGTTTGGCAGAAGAAGCATGAAAATAGGATTAATGCTGCGGAGGTGAGTAGTCTGAGAAGTATAGCCAGAGTGACTCGATTGGATAAACAATAGTGAGATAAGAGAACGCTGTGGTGTAAAAGAAGATGTGGTTACAAAAATAGATAAAGGAATGCTTAGATGGTTGGACACGTATAGAGGATGGATGAAGGAAGATTGACGAAACAAATTTATAAGGCGAGTGTGAATGGACAAGTCGGTAGAGGTCGGACGTATCTCGATTGTTTTGAAAAAAGGCCAGGTCAGAGTACCAACAACCGACGAGCATGTATGAGAGCAGCTATGAAAGTAGAGGAAGCAAAAGATGTGTGTAAGAACCGTAGCGGAAGTGGAAGGAAGTGGTCTCTGCCTACCCCTACGCGAAAAAGGGGTAACTTAATGTATGTATGACTTCTCAAGACAAATTTGTCAGCAAAAAAATTTATTTTGCTTCCATTAGTGCCTGTTTATTTATTTATCGTATGACAATCACATCATATAAAATAGCACATAAAATAAGAACACAAATTTGTATAGAAACGCAATCACATTAAACAATACAGACATGTAGGAAAGAAGCACCCACTTAAATAGGCTTAGTCATATATAGGTATGTTATTAAAAAAAATAAAATAGTGTTGTTGGAGTGTAACGTAGACTAGCCTCCTCGTGATTCTATCACGGCGAAATAGTCCACAATATCTGGCAGTCCTAGGATCTCCCGACTATAATCACATCCGCAAAGCAAAAGCAAAGAAAATGCCAGGTTCATCTTAGAAAAGTTCTCCTCAGAATCACCTGATGAGAAAATTAGGCCCCTTAGTTCTTATTTTTTAAATAAATGTTAAAAGCATCAGCTGGTCCAAGTGCCAGTACCTTTCTAGAATGTTAAAAGAACAGGAAATGGACGTAGCGTGATCCAAGAGACGCGCATTAACGACCAACAGGACTTTAAAAAAAGAAGCAAGATTCCAGGTTATGATTTAATTGGTGCTACACTTCACCACGCCCATGGCCCTGCTACGTATGTTAGGAGCAACATTAAAAATGTCTCTCTAATATCAACTTTAACCGACGAGAACATACATACTGTGATAGTAAAAATTGGGGAAGTGACGGTCACCCCTGCTGTGCCATAGCCGGCACATGTCCTACAAACTTATGTCCACCCGTCAATTTACATAGGAGCCACCACGAATCCTGGAAATATAGAACCAATGACCCAAATGGCGAATCCCTAGCCGACTGGGCGGATCACCACAATCTTCAGTTGGTATTTGATGCAAAAGACAGGGGCACGTTTAAGTCTGCGGCTTGGATACAACAGTACAACCCAGATCTGTTTCAGGTATCGACAATGAATTACTAATAATAAGGAAAAAAGTCCTTGAGGATTTTCCCCATAGCCAACATCGACCTGTTGCCGCCGAAGTGGGAATGCAAATACCACTGGTCACCACGCTCAATGACGGACTACCTCAGTGGTCTGTCTGGCCCCACTATTTTGCTACCTTTACATCTCCGACATGACTGAAACTAGATCTCGGAAGTTCGGCTATTCGAACGACTGGGTGTTAGCAACACAACACCGCTTCTTTGGAGAAACAGAAGCTGCCCTGTCTACAGACTTAGCGAGCTTGGGAAAATACTTCCGTAAATGGAGACTAGGCCAAATCCCAATAAAACAGAGACAACATGCTTCCATCTTTCCAACAGAGCAGCAAATAAACAGCTCCAGGACCTCTGTGAGGATACTTTACTGCACCACAATACGCACCAAAAGTACTTTAGAATCACCCTGGTTAGAAAACTGACTCATAAGAGACACCTGGAGAACACGACTGCAAAACTGTGAACTCGGAATACCAACCTTCGCAAGCTATGTGGCACTACATGGAGCTTTACCGCTGAAACATTACGAACCTCAGCCTCTAAATTGGGAAAGTTTCTCGGCGGACATGGAACACGACCTTTACGGAGGCCGGAGGAAGATCTGGAACATGTTAAGGAATAGGAAAAAACCAATCAACGAACATATAAACATAACGAAAATTGCACTTAATGGATTGGGAAAAACACTATAAGTTCAGTACTAAATCTATTCACTAAAATACTGGCAGAAGATATATCCTCTCATGTCATATGCGAAGAGCAACAAGGCTTCAGAAAAAACAGGTCAGCTGTAGATGCCATCTTTGTTATCAGGCAAATTGCTGAAAAGGCTATAGAATACAACAAAACAGCATATATGTGTTTTATAAATCTTACGAAAGCATTTGACCGCGTAAGACTCACTGATGTTGTGAAACTTCTCAAAAAAAAGGTGCACCCGGATATTTCAAGCATTGTTGCGGAGTTAAACACTAACAACTGGACCTAAATACAAGTAGAAGGCATAAAGACACGCAGACTACCCATGCAAACTGGAATAAGACAAGGCGATAGCCTAAGCCCCATCCTCTTCAACTTGATTATGGACAAACTTATAACGGAAGTAAAAAAGGTAGAAAAGGGGACAAAGAACTAAAAGTAATTTGCTACGCGGACGATGCCGTGCTGGTCTCAGAAGATAAATGCAACCTACAGAGAATGCTTTATCAGTTCGAATAGACAGCTGCCAAATACAACATTTTACCACCTGAAAAAGATGGGCAAAACAGAGAGTGATAGTTGCGCTACTGCGAGAACTTCGCTGAAACTGCAGAACATTTGCTTTGCGAATGCCCAGCGCTTTTCTACAAGAGGCTTAAGTTTCTGGAAGGGGCCTTTCTAAAGCCCTTCGATGTCAGAAACTTAGCCCCCAGGAAACTGATAAACTTTGCTCGAAGTCTCGGAATCCCGGGCCTTGAATACATTAAGGGTTGTACACAAAAGATCTGATAGGTCGAAGTGCTTGAGAGGCAGCATGGCTTTCACGACCCACCCTACAATCTACAATCTACAAATACAACATGGAGATATCGGTAGCAAAATCAAAAGTGCTAACCATCTCAAAAGAGCGCAGGAGATGTAAATTGGCTGTATACAATAAACCAGTAGAACAGGTTATAAGTTTCAAATATCTTGGCGTCAACATCACGAGCAGCAGAGACCTCCAAGAAGAAGTAAAGGCTCAAACAACCAAAGCAGCTTTAATATCAGGATTCCTTAGAGATATAATAAGGCGAAACAAGCACATGTCCATTGAAAGCAAAGTCCGCATATATAAGACCTGTGTGAGACCTGTTATGACCTACGCTGTAGAAACAAGAGCCGAAAACTCCACAACAAAAAGAATTATCCGTACAGCAGAGATGAGGTCTCTAAGATCCATAGCAGGCTACTCACTAAGGGACCACAAAAGAAACGAAGACACCCAAGAATTTTGCGATGTCCAAGACATAGTTAGATGGTCCCGAAACAGACGTCGCAAATAGAAAAATCATGTTAAACGGATGGACGACAATAGATTGCCGAAGATTGCAAGGGATGGTCTCCCGAGATCTAGCAGACCACCTGGACGTCCACCCATACGTTGGTATGAAAGCTGGAATTCATCATCCCAGCTACAACTCTAAGAAATTAGAGAACAAGGTAGATGCCTTACAAAAAGGAAGAAGAAGAAGAAGAAGAAGAGCCTCTAAATAAATTTTTGGTCCTCTTTACTTACGTTCGACGAGAATCTTTCTACATAGATATAATACCATCATCATATAAACTCATTAACTTAATAACTCGTAATAAGTTCGTAAGCAACTATAGTTATCCACAAGTTATATAGGTATCACAAAGTTTTCTAATTTGTAACTGACAATTTAATTCTGGCTACAAATTGTAAATAACGCGTTTATTCGTATAAAATAAGTATTTTATAAGTGTACGCCATTGCTGGAAAATGAGAATTTAATTACAACATAATATAGTTATAATAAAAATAAGTAAGTATACAGGTATCTATTAATGCGCATCATGTTTAAATATAAAGATCGTTCACTTTGTTTCCCACTAATTGTTTGACTTTCTATAAATATGTGAAATAATCACATCGATTAGGATTTCAAATTACACATTTGCTAAATAAAAGTGTATAAAAGAAATCGTTCTCATTACCAGTGATTTCCTTGATAAAATCTAACATGATTGTTTATAGATAGATTTCTTGTTGTATAGTTGTTAATTTTAATTATTTTACTTTCAGTTATTAATAAGTATTAGCCTATTTACGGTGTATTTTCGTTCTGTTGCTGAAAATAAGAAAACACTCTCAACTAAATACTACAGTATCTATCTATTTATTTACTTCTTGAAATAAAATACTAGCATTTATACTTAGATATGCGTGTGCATTAAAGTAGGTTTAACATAAAGACTACATTTTTTTTAAAACGAGTCTTATTGCTAAAGAGTTACAGGTTGAGAAAAATTGGAAAAACTTGACCTGAAAGTAAAACAATCTAAAGAAAAGTATAGCTTTGTAAAGGGGTTCATTAAAGCCTTCTTTTATTTATTAATAAGCGGGGTTTAAAAAGTCTGAAATATAAGCACCGCTCTGAAAAGTTTCGAGTTTAACGTGAAAATGGTATAGCACTTGTCAATAAAAGCTAGGAAACGTGTATTATACTGTGCTTTCATTTCAAGACCAGCCAATCTGAAAAACTTTTGATTTTGTGTAACAGTAAGAAAAACAAAAAACAAGTCAAATTTTAAATCAGAGAGGTTTAAAAATGTTATACTTAATCAAAATTTCAAATGAACTTAAACATCATTCAAATTTACACCAAAAAGTTACTCTCGGTAAAACTCGATACTGTGTACCGTTTTCGGAAAATTTTGATTTAAAAATTAGACCAGATACATCGAACACAAAGAAAATATTTGAAACAACCGAAATGAATATAGTGCGCAGGATCGATGGAAAAACACTTTTTGACAGGGAGAGAAGCGAGGACATTAGAAGAATATGTAAAATAGACAATGTAAATAAATGGATACTGGGAAGAAAGAGAGAGTGGAACGAACACATAGACCGGATGAATGACGATAGAATGGTCAAAATAACTAAAGACAAGTCGCCCTTAGGGCGCCGAAGCGTTGGGAGACCCCGCATGAGATGGAGCGACAACCTTTGTAATAATTGAACGGCAGAGGAGACAAAGAAAAACAAGCAAATTGCTTACATTAAAGAAGGAAAAAGAAGAAGAAGAAAATTATGAAGTAATAACCAAATTTTTTTTCTTCAACGCCCTTTATCTTAAATACGGATGGCGTTACTAAAATTTTTACGAAGCAAACCCCTTATTATTTTTCAGTTTTCTAACTATCCTACTTAGAGACGGGTCTCTTTTTTTTAAACACCCTATATTTAGGATAATTACGATATTAAACAGGTTAATATTGCCATATTTATATTTCTGTTATAAAAAATAAGCAATATATCATCTTGGTGTATTTTAAATAATAATAATAATAATAATAAATGTATTAACTTATTCCAAAATCATATCTAGTTGTTTTAAAATATGTTCAGAGTAATTAGCGCGATTTCAACAAATCTATTGACTAATACTTTTAGTTTTAATAATAAACACAAAAGCGGAAGAATGTACAAAACAAAGGAATTTAATTAATAACCATAAAACATTCTAAAAGCAAATTGTAACCTAAATTCTTCACCGGGCAGATATACTTTTAATTGTTTAATAATTGTTAAGACCATGTTGGTTGTCTGGTCAAAGAAAATTAACGATAATAATATCTTAGTGTACATAATAATTATATCATTTACGATTTCTGATCATCACCTTGTAAATATGATTTTATTGCTGCAATTCATTAAATGGTACGCTTTTTATGAACCGTGTCTAATTTCTTTGACGTTTCAGAAATCAAAGTCGGCTTGATGTAATTGTGAAATGCTTAAGGTAGAAATATAGCAAATAGAAGCGGGTAAAAGACGATAAATAACATAATTATAAGTAAGTATGGGGGCGTGAAAATTTGAAGATATTTAAGTCAAAAAAATAAATAAAAGTTTCTACCCTCTATGGCTGAGCTCGGGCATAATTTGCCAGTAGAGACCGCTGGCGAGAGAACGAAAAAGACGTGGCAGCAGTTTGGCATTAGAAGAGGATTCGGTACAAGGAAAGCTCTGTTTAGCCTGAACGTTTTGATCCAAAGAGCGCGAGATGTTTTAAAGATTTTGAGAAGGCTTTTAATAGGGTAGATCATGGAAAGCTAACGGAAATTTTAGAGCAATCGGGATTAGATGATAAAGATCTGCGAATCATAGGTAAGCTATACTGGCACCAAAAAGCTTGTGTTCGCGTTGTCGACGAAAGATCTGAAGAATTCTCAGTCCTACAAGGAGTAAGTCAAGGATGTGTGTTACCGCTATTGTTTAATGTGTCCTCTAAAAGCCTGTTTAATGATGCATTAGAAGAAGATCAAGATGGAATAATGTTAAATGGAGAATATATCAACAACTTCAAATAT
Source organism: Agelastica alni (assembly GCA_950111635.1). Lineage (NCBI taxonomy): Eukaryota > Metazoa > Arthropoda > Insecta > Coleoptera > Chrysomelidae > Agelastica > Agelastica alni. The sequence continues at coordinate 61,018,186 of OX467710.1, read as the reverse complement.
GCCGACGACACCGTCAACCGGTGAACCAGTGCAGAAGGACTTCAACTATTAGTAGATAGAGCTTTGAATACTTGTAGGAATTAAAACATGCGCCTAAATACTTCTAAGACCAAGGTTATGATTATCAGCAAAGCACAACGATCTATAAATCATCAATTTCGAGTTGACGGAGCATTACTACAGAGAGTTTCAACATTTAATTACCTGGGAACAAATTTGAATGATCAATGAGATCACTCTAAGGAAATCAAGATACGGATTGAGAAGGCTAGGACCAACTTCAACCGTATGAGAAGTGTGCTCTGTAATAAAAAGCTAAGTCTAAAAACTCGAATTCGAACTCTCAAATGCTATGTGTTTACGGTTTTGCTATATGGAGTTGAAGCTTGGACCTTGACTGACGATGCTTCCAGACGTCTTGAAGCTTTTGAACTTTGGTGCTTTCGCCGAATGTTAAAAATCTCTTGGATTTAACATGTAACCAATGAAAAAGTACTGCAACAGATACAAAAGGGAAAAGAAATTCTTAAAACAGGAGAGGAAAATGATATATTTCGGGAACATCACGAGAAACAATAAATGTAGATTGCTACAACTAATCACTGAGGGTAAAATAGAAAACGAGGTCCCGGGAGACGCCGCATATCGTGGCTGAAGAACATACGCCAATGGACCGGGAAAACATCTGCTGAATTGTTTAGAGCAGCAGTAAATAGAGTCATTTGGGCCACAATGATCGCCGACGTCTGCTGAGGATATAGCACGATTAAGAAGAAGAAGAAGAGATTTTTTTTTTATGAAAATAGTTGCAGAAAGGGTAGACCTATCGTGTGGGCCGCGGACGGCCCGCACTGCGACTATTAGAAGGGGAAGGGATTATAGAAAGAAGATGATTGTGGACACGCTTTTTAAAAAGTTGCAGGTCATAGTTCTCTGGAAAAACTGATTTTGAAAGTTTATTCTATTCTGTAGCAGCCCTGTAAAATAAGGATTCTTGATGAAGATTGGTCCTTGTAGTGTCAATCTTGAGAGTAAATGGGTGAGACTGATCAGCGGGCCGAGTTCTTCGGCTGAATGTAGCCAATGGTGGAACAAGAGTTTTTATTTCTCTGGAGCATCTGCCATGGAAATATCTGTAGAGCAATGACTGGTCTGCAACTCTTCTTCTATGTTCCAGAGGGTGAAGGGTATCTGTAAGAGTTAAGCTGTTTATCAAGCGAATGGCTCTTTTCTGAATGGAATCTAGAAGACGAAGAGAATGCCTTGGTGCTGAATCCCAAATGTGCGAGCAATATTCCAGTAGAGGTCGGATTTAAGCCTTGTACGTCGTCAACAGTTGATCAGGAGTAAAAACTTTCTGGCTTTCCACAGAAAACCTAGCCTCTGGCTTGCCGACTTTGCGATGTTAGCAACATGGTCATGCCAAGACATATTATTGGACACCGTGACTCCCAAAATCGAGATGAAGGAATTTTGTTCAAGGGTATTTCCGGACATTGTGATGGGATGATTTAAGGAATTCACTTTCTTGGAAAACGTGGCACTTTGTGTTTTTTGGGCGTTGAACTAAACAAGATTGTTGGTTCCCCACTCGACGATTGCTTCAAGATCTCTATTGATGGAATCAACCTGTTCCTGCCTGAGTCTATTTGTATCATTCACCGAAAGTGATCGATACGATGTGAAAGTTGAGACAAGTGTGCTATCGTCTGCGAAACTGTAAATGGGGTTCGTGGTGGTTTTCAAGAGGTCATTGATGTGTAAAAGAAATAAGGTGGGGGACAGGATGGAACCCTGGGGGACCCCGGCATTAGTTTATAAACGCATCAGATTACATAAATATCATCAAAAAAGCAAGTAAAAATTTTGAAGTAAAGGAGGTAACTCAAGATATGTTTCTAGACTGCAAAAGTCATTTAGAAAATTTGTTCAAATTCCTTTGAAAAAAGAAACAAAAAATTTACTTTGTCAAAATATCGTTTTTTATTGTACGAAAAGAGCGTTCTAGGTACATTGTTAAAATGTAGCAAGGCAGTTGGGGAACCGCTTTTTTCAGAATTCAATATCAAGAATACGAGGGTGGTTTGATAAGTCAGTGACTTTTTGAATAAAACAAATTTTTGTCCGCAAATAAACATTTTATTTTTCTACATAATCACCTTTTAGCTTGATACATTTAGTCCAGCGTTTTTCTAATTTTTTTATTCCCTCCAAATAATAGGTTTTTTCAAAGCTCTCAAAATACGCGTTTGTTTCGGTAATGACTTCTTCATTCGACTCAAATCTCTTACCGCTCAGCCATTTCTTTAGGTTTGGAAACAGCAAATAGTCGCAGAGGGCTAAATCTGGAGAATATGCTGGATGGGGTAGCAGTTCGTATACCAATTCGTGGATTTTGGCCATCGTGACTAGACAAGTGTGCACACGTGCATTGTCTTGATGGAACAGCACTTTCTTCTTTGCCAAATGCGGCCGTTTTTGCTTCAAATCAACGTCGAATCTGTTCAAAAGCTTTGAATAATATTCGCCGGTGATCGTTTTACCTTTCTTGAGGTAATCAATGTAAATGACACCGCGTACATCCCAAAAAACTGTGGCCATGACCTTGTTGGCTGACAGACTCTGTTTCGCCTTCTTTGGTCCACGTTCACCCCGAGCAACCCACTGTTTCGATTGTTCCTTGGTCTCTGGCGTGTTGTGATGGATCTATGTTTCATCCACAGTAACAAAACGACGCAAAAATTCGTCCGGATTACGGCTGAACATCGCTAAACACTCTTTTGAAGTGGTCACACGATTGTGCTTATGGTCGAGTGTGAGCAATCGCGGCACCCATCCCGCAGAGAGTTTTTTTCATGTCCAAATATTCGTGTAAAATATGATGTACCCGTTCAGTTGAGATACCTACAGCATGAGCCAACTCACGCACTTTCATTCTCCGATCATCTAATATCATTTCATGGATTTTATCGGCGATTTCCGGCGTGATCACTTCTTTTGGGCGACCTGGACGTTCGGCGTCACTAGTGCTGGTACGACCACAACGGAACTCTGTAAACCACTTCTTAACCATTGAAATTGATGGTGCCGAGTCCCCGTAGTATTTATCAAGTCTTTCCTTAGTTTCAGTGATGGATTTTTTACGTAAAAAGTAATGCTTAATCAGCACACGAAATTCACTTTTTTCCATTTTCGTAAAAATTCACGAGGTTGTTTGCTTTGAACGGCTATCAAACACCAACTGCACGACGTAGCTTGCTCAAAATTAGAAAGTTGCCCCCACTGATAGATTATAGTTGACGGCAGCACTATTGAATTTGGAGTAACTGCGCGGGAAATTCAAAAAGTCACTGACTTATCAAACTGCCCTCGTATGAAAGTTTCGGTTCCTCTCTCATTACCTGATAGGAAAAAGTTATATTTGGGTCCAAGAATACTTAAAAAAAATAAGTTTGATCACGTTATGACACTAGCAGCAAATTATGTACCTCAGTGCGATCAATGGTTTTACGACTAAATTATACAATACCATACCGTTTATAAGGAGCCTAAGGAGCCATTAAGAGCCTCTGAATTTAGCTCTAATAAATAGGTAAAATATATCTTATGTCTTCGTATTTCATTTATAGTATGTAATGTTTTCTAATTTATTTAATAAATAAATATTGTTAATTATTTACTGTTTTATTTTGATATTGAATCACACTAAAATATCCTTAAAAACTGAACAATAACCAGCTAAGTCTATTATTTTTTTATTATTTATTAACAAATTACATTATTTACAGAAAAATAGATAATACAGATTCGAAACTCAGTTAAAAACAAATAACTTAAATTTTTTTAAAATATTTAATTTCTCTCATTTCATGATAACTTCGTTTTTTGATCTCCTGAAAAATATGAATGAGTGGACTTGTCTGGTTCTTGCTTTGGATCGTTCAATTAGAAATTACCATCAAAAAATCATGAATGTTTATTAGTCGTGTTTAGTTGTACCTATTGAATTTTACAACTCGGTAAAATTTCAAGATAAATCCGCTAAAGACAAATATTAAAAAAATAAAAAAAAAGTTGAATCGTAAAAATACTGCGATTAATTAAAAAAGTGTGCATCCCGCCATAAAAGCTACTTCTTCCACACATAAGGAAGTAAATTGTATTTTACCTTATTTGGTGAGTAATAGCTGTAACAAGAATTTTTTTGGTATTTTATGCAATAAGTAAATTTTCTGTAAGTCAAAACTTCTTGGAAGATAAAAAAGAAGATTAAAAGTAACATAATTATATAAACGGAGCTTGCACGGAATGGTTTAACATCGAAAAGGGTGTGATATGGATTGAAAATGAATGATTTGATCGTCAAATGCCTTCTTTATGCCGATAATCAAGTCATATTAGCATCATCTAAAGAGGAGTTTCAGGCGATGGTTAATGTTATGCATGATGCCCTGAAAATAAAAGGGATGAAAATAAATGTAAGCAAAACGAAAGTAATGGTTTTTAAAAGAGAAGAAAACATGACAAACTGTGAAGTTCTGATTAAGGGAGAAAGAGTGAAACAAGTAAATGAATTTGTGTACTTGGGTTCAAAGTTTACGAGAGATGGAAAGTATAACAGTGACATTAAGCAAAGGGTGTTGGTAGTAAAACAAATGAATGAGGCACTGTATAGCTTTATAAACAGCCAGAAAGTGTCAAATAAGGCTCGTCTGGCTGTGCATAGAGGTGTGTTGGTTCGCACACTTATGTTGGGTTTGGCAGAAGAAGCATGAAAATAGGATTAATGCTGCAAAGATGAGTAGTCTGAAAAGTATAGCCGGAGTGACTCGTTTGAATAAAGTAAAAAATAGTGAGATAAGAGTACACTGTGGTGTAAAAGAAGATATGGTTACAAAAATACATAAAGAAATGTTTAGATGGTTTGAACACGTAGGAAGGATGGATGAAGGAAGATTGACGAAACAAATTTATAAGGCGAGTGTGAATGGGCAAATCGGTAGAGGTCGACCTCGGAGAACATATCTCGATCAGATCAACATTGTTTGGAAGAAAGGCCAGGTCAAGAGTACCAACAACCGAAGAGCATGTATGAGAGCACTGATGAAAGTAGAGGAAGCAAAAGATGTGTGTACGAACCGTAGCAAGTTGAGGGAAGTGGTCTCTGCCTACCCCTGCGGAAAAAAGGTTTGACTATATGTATGTATTATAGAAAAATAAACCTTGCTAAATAAAAAGTTTTATATGTTACAAAAAATGAATTAGTCATGTACCCACAAATTAGTAATCATGCAATTTGAATTGCAAATGAATCTTAATAATCTTAATCACACTGTCTTTCTTCTAGAAATGCCAAATCAGTTATGACAAAGTTTAAAAAATGGGGAAATAGAAACAAAAAGTTTAATATTGGTTCAAAATTACAAACAATATACATAAGGTAGAAAATATTTAATTATAGGCATATGCTTTTTCAAATAGTTCGGACTTCTTTTTAGTTACTTGGATATCTTTTCCGAGAAATTAGGCACTGAAAATATTAAAAAGATCTTACCAATTTCTATATAGACTAATTCGAAAAAACTTCTCACAGGTAGGTATGTGGTGGTTTTGTGACATAAATATTTAATTTAATTTCAATTTAAATTTCCTTTCGCAAAATTCGTTGGCGTCCCCCATTCCATTTCTGTTATTTTAAACACTTCTTTTTTTTTGTCAAATCTAGGTAGTAATTAAACTATTTAAAGTATTTGTTGTTTGTCCAATTTCATTTTTGTTAAGTCCTCTGCTTCATGTACCATTTTAAAACATTTGGCTGCAAATATTTCAGTTTTTATTCGTGCACGCGAACTCACTTCTCACTGTTATTATTTAATTAATAATTAAATACAAAGGAATTTCTTTTAACAATTTGGATCCCTACTCTAACTTGTTTATTTATGGTGGTTTTATAAATAAATAGAGCTATGTTATAATATTATTTCACTGCGACCATTGGATTCTACAAGCGTTATCTATTGAAGAATGGATATGATTCCTTAGATATGTTGGATCCTGATACATTATTCAACAGCTGACAACCAATAACCACTTTTAATATTCTGGATCCAACAGCTTTTTCATGAGTGAGTTCTGCTCCTGTAACTCGATATCGCGAATGTCATGTTCATTCTGAAGAACTGTCATCTCGACTATTCGATTACGACAATAAGATGAAGAATTTAACGAGTGATAGTGATGGTCTGCGATGGTCGTAGAGAAAGTATAGTCTTCTACTCGCGTATAATGACTATTATACGCTCGTTGAAGAGTATACTATTTACTTTATTAAAAAGTTTTTAATATTTGCATTAACTTGTCATATTTATTCTTTGTCAAAGTACTTCATATATCTAATCTATGAGTATTTTTTTTCAGTACCCCATCATATGACTTACCTCGAATTCCAAATTCACTGGATAATAACATTATAAATAAAATATCCTACGAAAGTTTACCTCATATTCAACAACTGATTCCAAAATAGATCAAAGTTCTCAAAAATAAAAATATAAAATAGCATAAATATATATTAAAATCCTCTTCAATTTCCATACTAAAAAAAATCGTTGTTCCAATACTTAAAATCAAATATAGTTTATTGAATTATATCTTCAAATATATATAGCAATTTCTTTCTTTATTGTTACTGACTCCACCATCTACATTTTATACCTTTAAAGCATTTTTTTATGTTTCCAGAAATCTATAAAATAAGAACCCAAATAACATTAATCAAACGTGTGGTACCATCTCCTAGGTGGCGCAACAAAATGGTACTAAAGCAGTATCTGCAACCAGTATTACAACATATATTTTACTATATATCTATACTCGTTTACAAAATAAATATTTTTGATGTTTTAAAAGTATTTTAAATTTAATTACACCATCTAAATTATTTGCAAACTCTTAGTCAAGTATGTGTAAGTCACAGTTCAAATTTAACTTTTATTTTTGTAGGTTAATAGGTTTATAGGTACTATCAACTTTTAACGTAACAAAAATATTTATCTATAGCAAATTTAATTAAATAAAATAACAATAATCACATCACCATTCAATGAACTTTTTATTAAATGCAACAAAATAACTTTCTTTAATTAATATTAAAATATTGTTAACTTGGTCCATTATTCTTTTATTTTTGATTATTCTTGGTTAACCATTTTTCATTATACTCGACATAAGTTGTACAATGCTTTTTTCCCCTTCATCATCGAAAGTTTTATTACTGACTCATAACTCATTTCCTCCTTTTCATTTTTTTCTTGATATTTTTCCTTGACATTTAAAATACTTTAAATTTTTTCCAAGCTCTTTATATTCCACAATACGCCTTCCGTTCGGATTAGGATCATCAACACATTCATTTTTTTCTTTTAATTTAGCTTTAGCTTTCTGCATCGCAGCAACAAATTTTAACAAGTTAACTAAATCTTTTTCTTTTATAAATCGTCCTTTAAACCGTGATTGTTTGGACATACTTTATTACATAGGTACAATATTTCATAGTATGTGTACCGAGGCTTCTAATTTCTGACAATACATACATACATACATAAAGTCACGCCTTTTTTTCATGGGGGTAGGCAGAGACCACTTCCTTCCACTTGCTACGGTTCTTACACACATCTTTTGCTTCCTCTATTTTCATCAGTGCTCTCATACATGCTCGTCGGTTGTTGGTACTCTTGACCTGGCCTTTCCTCAAATCAATGTTTATCTGATCAAGATATGTTCTCCGAGGTCTACCTCTACCGACTTGTCCATTCACACTCGCTTTATAAATTTGTTTCGTCAATCTTCCTTCATCCATCCTTTCAACGTGTCCAAACCATCTAAGCATTTTTTTATCTATCTTTGAAGCCACATCTTCTTTTACACCACAGCGTTCTCTTATCTCACTATTCTTTACCTTATCCAACCTAGTCACTAAGGCTATACTTCTCAGACTACTCATCTCCCTAGCATTAATCCTATTTCATGCTTTTTTTGCCAAACCCAACATTCACTACCATACATAAGTGTAGGAACCAATAGTAAATGCTAAAGTAGAGCTTCTGGATTTTCTGACCGTCTATGTGCGCGTAGCACCTACTGGCAAAAGTAACAAAACATATTAAGTGAAAACCAGAAACATTGACTCAATTAATCGATTTGTGAAACTGTCCAGTTAAAGTTCACACTGATCGGATCGAAGATTGATGCAGAGTACCGGCTCGTCAAATGAACCTATATACGCTCATACTGTCTCTCGCTTTGACACAGATGTGCAGAATACTGGTTCGACAGATGAACCAATTAACTATAAAACTCTTTCTAGCTCTGACACAGATGTGCAGAGTATCCGGCTCAAAGGACCATCTCGACGCGCCTGCAAGCTACAGGTATGTTTCTAGAAGAGAGTTGTTCAAGAATGTATGATGATGTCGGTTTCTGCCTCTGTTGAATCTCGCGTGCCTCGATTCGATGTTAAATCTTCGAGAGCTTGGGTTGGCTGGCTCGTATATTCTACTTGCTGTCACTTTTTCCGGCCTTACCACCGTGAACCTCTTGATAAAGTAAATTAAACTCTTCTTGTTTAATAATGTATTGTAGAAAAATTTGTTCAATGAGCTTGCAGTTAAACCTCCGGTCTCTTTAAAATTTTTTCACTGGTTGTGGCTTTTTAAATTAATTGATTTTATTGAATTATATTAATTGTAAATTTTTACCACGTGGTGTTTTAAAGCTAACTTGCTTGTTCTCTCTACGAAGGCGATGGATGAAGTCACCAAATGGAAGTGGTCAAAAATAGTTTAATAATAGCAGCGCTGATGTCAGCTTTTCTAATTAGTTTTGCTTTTAACTTTATGCATGATTGGTTGCCTATAGCACGCGTCTATTGGCTGTAAAAATGAGGTTTTTAAATAAAGGAATGGATTGAAGAACATTCTACTGTTGCAAAATAACTGAATTTTCAACAATTGGTTTGGTAGAAATTTTTGTTAAATAAGTAGATATATTTTTAGTAGGTAAAGAAGAAAACTACATGTAGGTACTCACATTAAAAGTTAAAATGAAACAATTTTATTAATATGGCATTAACAATAAATTTAATGTAATGGTTAGCAACCTAAATCAGGGGGCACGGCAGCGCCACCGCTAAGTCGAGCAAAAAACCATCCTTTTTTTGAAGCAGTTCAGGCCATTTTCGACCACCCTATAACTCCATTGTGGATGCAACTAGAAGCCTGAATTTTCATTAACCAAGCAGGCATTGTATAAACACGGTATATTTAAAATTTAATTCAGTTTGAACCAGCAGTTTAAGAATTATAACTATTCAAAGTTTCTTAATTTTTTCACTCACTCACTGACTGGCCAATCATCAAAACTTTAAGACACTTCTAGTAAACATAAAAACTTCAAATTTAAAATACAATTAGTGTTTAGAGTATTAATCAAGGAAAAACCAAAATATTTTGCAATTTCGGTTCAGTTTTCTAGATACACCAATTGCATAAATAACTTTGTAATCCCTTATAAATATATAGGATTAAAAACTTACATTTGCAGTGAATGAATGAGTGTACCTGTTTATGTATAATAAAGGAAAAAAAGTAGGACTATATACAAAAAGAAATCAGATGCTATTAAAAACATAACTTGTAAAAAACAACTCGCAACTCAGTTCTTCTACCGTAAAATACCAAGTCGGTTATTTTATTCAGTCCCTTTTCTCTTAAGTTATTACGTAATAAGCTAACCTAACAACATCTTATAGTGACCATATCAATATTAAAAATCTTTTATGTTTTAAATAAATAGATTTACAATAGCACTAAACAATCTAATTAAATATAATATGTATTACTTGTGAGATATATTGTGTTTTCATGCGATCTATTTATTTAAAACAAAAGATTTTTAATATTGATATGGTCACTATAAGATGTTGTTAGGTTAGCTAATTACGTAATAACTTAAGACAGAAGGACCCTTAAGTAGGGACTGAATAAATTACCCGCCTTGCTATTACATGGATCTCACATCTTTTTACGAGTTATGTTTTTAATGGCATACTAATATTGCAGTACATTTTTATTACTAAATAAAAAAATACAAAATAACTGGGTATTTAATATCAATGTTTACAAAAATGAATCGCCGTGCGTTAGTTTTGCTAAAACTTAAAAATAGCTTTTTTTTTTTACTGAAAATAGTTGCAAAAAGGGTAACCTATCTTGTGGGCCGCGGAAGGCCCGCACTGTGACTATTAGAAGGGAGAGCGATTATAGAAAGGAGATGATTGTGGACCAGCTTTTTGAAAAGTTGTAGGTCATATTTCTATGGCAAAATTGATTTTGGAAGCTTGTTTCATTCCGTAGCAGCCCTGTAAAAGAAGGACTCTTGATGCAGATTGGTCCTTGTAGTGTCAATTTTTAGAGTAAATGGGTGAGACTGATCAGCGTGCCGAGTTCTTCGGCCGAATGTGGCCAGTGGTGGTTTTTATTTCTCTGGAGCATCTGCCATGGAAATATCTGTAGAGTAATGTCTGTTCTGCAACTCTTCTTCCATGTTCTAGTGGGTGAAGGGTATATGTGAGAGTTGAGCTGTTTATCAACCGAATGGCCCTTTTTGGAATGAAATCTAGAAGACGAAGAAAATGCCTTGGTGCTGAACCCCAAATATGCGAGCAATACTAAAGAAGAGGTCGGATTTGAGCCTTGTACGTCGTCAACAGTTGATCAGGAGTAAAAAACTTTCTAGCTTTCCACAGAAAACCTAGCCTCTGGCTTGCTGACCAGAGACACCGTTACTCCCAAAATCGGGTTGGAGGGATTTGATTCAAGGGTATTTCTAGACATTGTGATGAAATGATTTGAGGAATTCACTTTCTTGGAAAACGTGGCTCTTTGTGTTTTTTGGGCGTTGAACTGAACAAGATTGTTGGTTCCCCACTCGACGATTGTTTCAAGATCTCTATTGATTGAGTCAACCTGTTTCTGCCTGAGTCTATTTGTATCATTCACCGAAAGTGATCGATACGATGTGAAAGTTAAGACAAGTGTGCTGTTGTCTGCGAAACTGTAAATGGGGTTCGTGGTGGTTTTCAAGAGGTCGTTGATGTGTAAAAGAAATAGGGTTGGGAACAGGATGGAACCCTGGGGGACCCTAGCATTGGTTTTTAACGCATTATAAGAAATACCGTCAGCTGCCACATGTAAGAAGCGATCTTGCATGAAGCTCATGAGCCATTGGCGCAACTTGGTTGGGAGACCATAGGCATATAATTTAATTAACAATGCCTGGTGCCAAACCGATCTGAATAATTTTTTTTGCATTGTTCGCTTTAATACAGTGTTAGTTTAAAAAGAAAAATAACAGGGAAAATCCTAAAGCAGAGCCAAAGAATCCCGAAAGGGATGATAGATTTTTGCAAATATATCTATCAAAGAAATAGTGTAAGTTTCTCAGCGAAAAAATATATGTATACCTTTTGAAGGACGTCAAGTTTTTCGCGAATAAAATAAAATTTATTGTGTTGATGGACGTCGAGTTAACCTATCTTTTATTGAATCACAGTGGTGTTTGAAAAATAATAGGAAAAATCCTAAAGAAAAGCTTAAAAATAATCTATAATATAAAAATGAATCGCTGTTCGTTAGTCTAATACTCAAAAACGACTTGATCGATTTTAATAAAATAAGGCACACTTCAGATTAGCCCGGCGAGTGCTCCTGTGAAGTTTAGTAACAAACAGATTAACGAAAGGGGTGGGAAAGGGATAGAATATAAAACTATTAAAAATGGCTAATATTAGAGTCGAATTCATAGTCTATGGGACCACTGAGTTCGATAATAACGTTTCCAATTTTTAAGCACCCCTACAGAAGGGGTAAGAAAGGGATGAAATATAAAAACTCTTAAAAATGGCCGATATTAGTGTCAAATTTATAATTTTCGGGGTCGCTGAGATTGATAGTGATATTTTCTAAACAGTCAAGCCAACGTTCGGGCAGGACAACGTCTACCGAGTCCGCTAGTTATAAACAATTGAAAATAGCTTCCGCTTATGAAATGAGTGCAAGAATACGGTTGGCATAAACAGAATATTGTTAATGACAATTCTAATTTGTTATAAACAATTTGAAATCGTTTTTTATAATAATTTTAATAATCATAATTATAACAAATTACATGGTATTGTTTTATTCTTTCCACTGGAATGTTAGTCTTGTGGACCTCTCGGGTCGCACCCAGACCACTGATATTTTAATTTAAGTTTAGGTGTACTAGATGAGTACTAACTATTGAAAAAGATGGAGGGATAAAATAAAAGACTTATATAACATTTTTTATTTGTTTTATTTGCAAAATAAATTACATTTTCTAATTGTTAATTTTTTATTTTAAAAAACTTATCAGCCAAAGTAATAACAATAATGTTCTCAGTCTGTTTTGCAATATTTTCAATAAGTTTCGATATTATTTTATTTAATAAATTAACAATTCAATAGTTTTGCATGACACAGACTGCACAATGAATATTTAAAATTATTACTTGTAGGCAGATTTTGTGTTTTTTATCTAGAGGTCCTGGAACTAGAGTTTACGTCACCCTGCTAACAGCAAATGAAAGCAAACTGTGATTCACAGGACCAAAGCTTCTTAAAGTTAATGGCACATGACTAATGAAACTTATAAATTAATTCTTAAAACTACTTTAAAATAAATTAGTTTTGTTACATCACAATTTCGTTCTTAAAACTATATCTAGTATTTGTGGCAGTTGTAAAAAAATGAGATGTGTTTATTAAAAAAATAAATTTACAGTCATTGGGGCATCCCGACAGAAATGAAAATTTAAAACTATTAAGTATCAGAGTTGTTTCTTTGAATTTTCAAACTAATTGTACATAGTACCTATAAAAAATTAAAATTCCATCATTTGTGAATTAAAATCTTTAAATAATAAATAAACTAATCAAAATGGGTTGCCAGCTCAAGGCCACTTTTTGATAGACAGATAGAAGAATAAGACCCATGTGGGGTAGAGATAAGGAGATTGGAACTTTTATTGAAAACGTTTCCACGTCCACACAAAAATATGGCATATAAAGGTGGCGCTGGCAGATGTAGATGAAGCGAAGTTTGTCGAAAGGGAAAAAAACGCAATTATTTTTAAATAAAATAATTATGCAGTAAAAAGTAACTCAAATGAACGTAAAAGGAAATAAAAAATGCACTTTTGACAGCTGCTGTCACCTACTACATCGAAAACATCCATCTGTCGGTGATGTCGACATCATAAACGTCCTCTACCAAAAATTGCTCAACGTGCCTAAAGAAGTTTTTACTTTAAAAATGTGTTTAAATAAAAATCTGCAACAAATTGTCAAATAGGCACAATAACATAGCGTAAACAAAAAAACTACAATAAAAATTTTAAGAAAACTTAAATTACCAAAATTTTACGATTATTTGTAGCTCTTTATTTTTAACTTTCTTTGCATGTATTACATCAAGGAATGATTGTTACGTACATGTATAACTTAATATTTATATTTCTTTCTTCTTTTGCTTAAAACTTAACTTATTTTTATTTTGGTAAAGATTTTTTAGAGAAATAACTAAGTTAATAATAATTTAAACATATTTAAGCAACGCCAGATTTAATTAAATAAATTATTGTTTTTTATTTTGGAAATTACAAGTACCTATAATAAATTATACAGTTTCATTTCAAATAACTTTTGATTTTGCTTCAATGTAGAAAAAACAAAAAACAGGTCGAATTTTAAATCAAGGGTGAGGTTTAAAAATGGTATTCTGCTGTATCCAAGTGACACCCTTTTAAACCCCTTCAAACAAATTTTGTGAAATAACATGAGACCATAACAAAAACGACCTACGCCACTGTTGGATAGGTAGATATCTAATTAGGGATTAATTAACTTACATGTCACCTTTTATGACATTTTTCGTCATTTTTTTCTTTGTTTCAAAAATATTAAAAATATATTTAGTTAGTTATTCTTGACGTTAAATTATCCATTATTTGTAGCTGTAGCATCTTGAGTTATTTTAAAATGTTAAATTCTCTGCAAGAAAAAACAAGTGCGCTCGAGGAACAGCTCAAGTTTTTAACAAAAGACAAAATATAGAAATATAGTTCACCAGACCATCATGGAAATTTGAAGAAACTGGTTCCGTTTGTAATAAAAAAGATAATAATCGACAAAGGTGCGCAAACTAAAGTAATGGGTCATTTTGCTATAGATCCTGCCTATTCCATTAAAAAAGTATCAAAAATTACAAATAATTTTGTTGGTTTCATATACAAAGTGCTAAAATTGCAAAAAATTTTTCTTACTTCTTCTTCTTTTTTGCCCTTTAATTCGTCCAGTTTTGAACATAGGCCTCTCCTAGTATTTTCCAATCATTTTTGTTTTGTGCTTTTTGTTTCCAATGTGTTCCTCCTATATTTTTGATGTGGTCTCCCCATCTCATCTGGGGTCTTCCTCTTGTTCTTTTTCCCATCCATGGTCTCCATTGTTGTATAGCGGTATTCCATCTGTTGTCTTTTTGTCTAGCGTTATGATCTGTGAAGCTCCATTTTAGCCTGGCTATATGTTGTCCTGCGTATTTAACTTTTGTTTTGTTTCTTATCCAGTTGTTTTGTTTTTTATCTTTCAATTATACTCCTAGCATTGACCTTTCCATGGCTCTTTGTGTCTATACTATTTTATCCATGTTTGCTTTAGTTAAGATCCACGTTTGGCATGCGTACGTAAGAATCGGGATTATACTCCCGGAGCATACTCCCGAAGTTTTTCCTAATAAAATACAAATTCATCAGCAGACGACTATGACCGCAGAATTGAATTTTGTGAAACAATGTCCCAAAATAAACTTAAATTTGGTTAAAAATATTTGTTTAGTAATGAATCAACGTTTTCTTAAAATGGGCTGGTTAACAAACATAATTGTAGGTACTGGGATAACAAAAATTCTCGAGTGTTTCGACACGATAATACTCAGTTTCCAGCGAAGATCAATATATGGACTGATATTCTAGGAAATGAGATAATTGGACAACTTTTTATTGATCAAAACCTGACGGGAGAATTTTACCTACTTCTATTACAAAAGAAATTGATCCACTTATTACTCAGTCACTAGAAAGACAAGTTGATGAACAGGGAAATATGGTGCTAGATGAAAAAAATATATACCTTCAACAGGACGAAGTTTCACCACATTACGCACTAGCTGTAAGACAATGGCTAGACGAACGATTTCCAAGACATTCAATTGGCAAAAAGGGTTTCATAGAATGACCGGCAGGATCTTGAGATCTAAAACCACTTAAATTTTTTTTGTGGGGTTATTTAAAAACATTAGTTTACAAAACTCCTTCCTTAGACATTGAAGAAAAGCCTAGAATAACAGAAAAGTATAGACGAATTACTAGCGAAACTTTGCAAAGAGTTTAAGAAGAATTTGAAAATAGGTTATATTATTGCCTACAAAATAACGGATCAAATTTTGAACAGTTTCTGTAAATACATTTTTGTAATTAACTTTATTTTAGTTCTGTTTTAATTTAGCTATGTTTAAAGTAATCTGCAAAATAAATCGATGGAATAAATTGTTGTTTATATGGCTGATTTGCATTTTTCTTTGATTTTCATTTCATGCAGGGTTTGTTATTTGACAATTTAAATAAGGAGTGGGAAATGTTAAATGGGTGCCACTTGGAAAAAGCAGAATAACATTTTTAAACCTCCCCCTTGATTTTAAATTCGACGTGTTTTTTTGTTTTTCTTACATTTACGCAAAATCAAAAGTTATTTGGACTTGCTGGTTTCGAAATGAAAGCAATGTATATTAAATAGAACAGTTGAATTTTGTAACCGTTAAAATTTTTTAAGAAACAATCACAATAATTATTATTTTTTTAATTTATTTACTGGAATGTATAATAATGATTCAAAAATGGTTTCGTAAAGAAAAATAGGGCAGTAGAAAATAACAGTCATAATTTAAAACCATTTTTATAAATTTATATTTTGTTAAACGAATTAATCAATTTGTATCGACCTGTTTTCGTTTGGCACTTAATTGGCAAGATTTACGCACGTTCTTAGCTCTTTGCTTTATTTTCGATTTTTCACTTCCTGTAAGTTCTAGGATCGTATGGCTCTGCATTAAAGCCAACGTATCGATTATTTTTCCTGTGTTGAAAACCTGTTCCAGGGGCAGTGTTATAATAAATTACTCTTCTTATACCAAACGGATCAATATATCCAAAACTACCTGATCTTTTGTCTCCTGGTTGAGTTTGTTCTTCGTGGTACGCTCTAGGAATGTAGTATCTGAAAGATTATGAATATATTTGGCATACATTAAACGAGTAATACAACTGTTCTACCTTTTGAACTTAACCTTATTTTTCGTTTTATTTTTACCGAAAATGACAACACTTTTTATTTTAAGAGAGTTGTTTGGAACGTCAAATAATAATTTCGGCGTTAGTTACGATACACTGTAATCGCCGGCAGTGCAGGAACCTTTTTATAAGATTTAATTTGCTTACAAAGGGTGTTTATAATATTAATTATATATAATATTATATAAATATTAATAAGGTGGCTGTTCAACTTATACATAGACGATTGTTTAAAAGATTTGAAAGAAAGTGCGTATGGATTGAAAATGAATGATTTGATTGTCAAATGCCTGCTTTACGCCGATGATCAAGTCATATTAGCGTCATCTAAAGAGGAGTTGCAGGCGATGGTTAATGTTATGCATGATGCCCTGAAAATCAAAGGGATGAAAATAAATGCAAGCAAAACAAAAGAAAAGGTTTTTGAAAGAGAAGAAAACAGGACAAACTGTGAAGTTCTGATTAAGGGAGAAAGAGTGGAACAAGTAAATGAATTTGTGTACTTGGGTTCAAAGTTTACGAGTGATGGAAAGTATGACAGTGACATTGAGCGAAGGGTTTTTGCAGGAAAACAAATGAATGGGGCACTGCATAGCTTTATGAATAACCAGAAAGTGTCAAAAAAGGCACGTCTGGCTGTGCATAAAGGTGTGTTGGTTCTTACACTTATGAAAGGTAGTGAATAGTGAATGTTGGGTTTGTCAAAAGAAACATGAAAATAGGATTAATGCTGCGAAGCTGAGTAGTTTGAGAAGTATAGCCGGAGTGATTCGGTTGGATAAAGTAAAAAATAGTAAGATAAGAGAACGCTGTTGTGTAAAAGAAAATGTGGTAACAAAGATGGATAAAGGAATGCTTATATGGTTTGGACACGTAGAAAGAATGGATGAAGGAAGATTGACAAACATAGCTAAAAATGTATCATCTGCATAAAAATTCGCAAAATCACAGTTTATGTTATAAGATAAATCTTTGAGTAAAAATAAATAAAAGTGGGCCCATAATACTAACTGTGGTACATCTATATATATATATATATTGGCTTTTTATTTATGATATATATTTTCTATAATATTTATATAGTAATACTTCAATTTAAAAGCTATTTTACCGGGTGGTGATTGTTGAAATGTATAGATGTCGTCTAGTCCTTCATGTGTACCTGGTAAAGGTAAGAATTGTTGAGTTATCTCTTCAAAGGGCAAATTAAATTTTGCCAAGACCTACCCTATGCTGATGAGGGGCAACACCCCGAAACCGGTCCATAGGTGGTCTTTTCGAATGGATAAATTAAATAATTTTTTTTTTACTTAACAAGTATCTGCATACCACCCGAAATGGGATTATGCATGATTATGTATCAAATGTAAATTAATGCTTGTCGTAGGCATATATCCAGAAGTGTAGTTGTTTTCTGATGTATAATCGAACCAAATATACCTATAGTATAGGTTAAAAAGGTTAAAATGCGGTGAAAGTAGCTGGTTTCTTAAAATTCAGTTATACATATTGTTTTTTATGTTCTGGTTCCCACGAAATGGATATCCTGTATTTTTCAGAGAACATCGTGAGAACCAAGGAAAAAAAAGTGGGAATTGGTGTTCTTCTTAAATTTCTGAAGGTTGTATGCCTCGGGAAAGACCTTCCTAGGCAATGTGTTCCATAGCCTCGCTCTTCATTGGATGAACTAGTCTTTGGAAATAGATGTTCGGCAGGTCTCCAAAGTGACCACGAAGGGGTATGAAGTCTGGACTTGACGGGTTTATTTCGAAGAAACAGCTAAAGGAGGAACGATTGTTGATATTTCAGAGGAGCATCGCCCATGAAAATATCTATAAAATGGAGACAAATTGCTAACTTTTCTACGGTAAACGAGTTTGTAAGCGAGGCATCACTGACCAGACGAATTGCCCTTTTTTTGACGGAATCCAATAGTTTCAGGATATATGCCGCACTCCAAATATGGGAACAGTATTCCAGGACAGGTCGGATCTGTGAAATAGCTTTTGGCACGAAACAGGAAGCCAAGTTTTTGGGATGGACATTTGGCACAGGACCTCACGTGGTTTTCTCAAGAAAGGTTATTGCTGATAGTAATACCAAGCATCGAGATGGATGACTTCAAAGGTGAGATCGGCTTTTCCAGAGAAAAGACATACTTGTGTTTTATTTGCATTGAATTCTAACAAGTTATTGGATCCTTATTCGAAAATTGTCCATATTTAGGTTTTTGACATTTCTGGTTACACGGGCAGATATAGGAGCCCTGGAAAAAAAGCGGTATGAAGGGTTGTTTTCAACAAGTCGTTGATGTGAAGTAGAAATAGTGTTGGAGCTAGAATTGATCCTTGCGGAATACCAGCATTTATTAGTAAAGAGTCAGATGAAACTCCATTTATTTATCTTTATAACTTGATTCTATTTATTAAGCAATTATTTAGCCATTTCAACACCACTCCTTTAAAACCATAATTTAGCTTTTAATATCTCCCTTTTTATTGTCTCAAATGCTCTTTTCAGATTTATAAACACCGCCGCAATATTTTACGTTTATCGATTAAATTAATCCAGTTTGTTATTGTTAACTATAGTGCTGTCTCACAGGAGTGTTTGTTACAAATCCTGACTTGTATCCATTGAAGATATTGTATTCAATATTATGATTTGATCATAAGCTCCTGTCTTTATTACTTTTTCGACTATTGGCAAAGTGTTTAAAGGTCCAAAGTCACTAGAATTATTAGTATTTTTTACCCTTGGTATCGGTGTTATTAAAGATGTGTTGAGTTTTTGTGGGAAAATACCACTTTCCAGTAAAGCATTAACCAGACCAAGCTATTGAACACCACATGCATAAAAAATAATGGTCAAAATTTTTACGTTCGTAACATCATTAACATTTGCATTTTAAATTTGATTAAAAAAATAAATATCAAAACATGATTAATTAATTACATTATACGCTTTCAGAGTTACCAGAATGATTATAATTTGACTGCGACTCATTAGGTCGACTTCTTTTTAATACGAAGATGTTAATGTAACAACAATTAATTGGATCATTCTCTTACCTAAAGCCATCGTTTGTCACAGACACTCCATCGTACGTAGAAAATTTAGCATCAGATCCCACAAACGGTTTTCCATTTTTGTCCAAAGGATAAGTAGGTCCATTTTGAAACCTGAAGGTATCTTTTACTTGGCGAACATACGGATTATATTCCAGAGAATTCGGATCAACTTCTTGTGAGGCACCAAAGTCAGCTGGGGAATAGGTTGGAGAAATTGGGGAATATATTGGGTGTTCTGTGGTTACTGCGATAGGTGATGGAGTAGTTTCATAAAATGAAGAAACTGTTGTCACAGGGACAGGTGTGGACTGAATGTGATTTCCATTAAAATAACTAAAATTAAGAGGTACGTAACCGTAAGCAGTTCTGCTGAAGGCGTTTGGAGTTATTTCGACAATGGGAGTTTCCGTAGTGGTCGGCAAACCATTGTAAGGATCTTGTGAAAACGCATTAATAGAAACACCTAAATATGGTCTAGGAGTTGCTGATAAAGTAGAAGGAATGTAACTACTGGAAGGAGCTTGAGTTGTAGTGCTGGGAATATATGATTGACTTGACCCATATTTAGAAGCCAAGTTTAATGATGGTGTACTATTGGGATCATAGGAATTATAACTTGCTGAAGGTAATGATGTGGGAGTACTGCTAGGACTAAAAGATACACTGTTGTAATTATCCAGAACGGCAGTTTTGTAAGGAATACGTAAAACTGGTCTTCGATTTGTTTTGACAAGTGTGCCAGCTATAGCTGGATATTTTTTTGCTGTTTTTATTGCTTCTCCAATGTTTATGTTTCTACCAACATAAATCTTTTTAGATTTTAAAATCCTGTAGCCTTCATTGTCAGCAATGTAGTCTTGTTGTTGCAGCATTCCTAAAATAGAAATTTTTTACAATTTATATTAACAATACCATTTAAAGGACCAACTGCAAGTGAAAGCCAAACAATAATTTTTGTGTACCATACCATTAAATTACTTTTACAATAACCAATACAACAATAATTTAGGAACAATTTAGTTATCCTTTTGATAATAAAAAATTAATTTTTACTATCTTTCATTCGTAAGTTTCTTACAATTACACAGCAAATTAATGCTAAAAGAACCCTCACCTAAGCAGGCAGAAAAGCTGCTCTCGCTAAGTAGGGAAAAATTTGGAACAGTTGTAGGGCTCTGTAACAGACACTGGTTTTTGATGAAACATCTGCACAATATAGGCTTGTCTGACCTGGGGCAATAGCAGTATATGAGCTTCTACTCCTTAACAGAAGAACTAAAGAAATGGGACTAAACTAAGAAGCTGTAAAGGTACAAAAAGCAGACAATGCTGCAGTGCCAAGGAAAAATTAGACCTCTTTTATAACTCCCATTATTCATTCACCTCTTTTGTTTCTGCAGAGTAATTCTTTTTATTTTTAGGTCTACCCATTTTAAATAAAAAAAATAAAACACAGCACACCCACGCACTCATACAACTACTACAATTAAACCACACCTATAACCTCCATTTACATGGTTACATATACCCGCTTAAAAATATTCGTGCGTACTTCTTGGTTTACTTTCAAACAGTAATTTTTAGCAATCGTCGTGTTTTTAACACGCTTATATTGGTTTCATCTGTATGTTTGTTTGCAACTGACTCTTTGGCCTCGATTTCGCCCTACTTTAAGCGACCAGATTTAATTTTAACTTTGCACACTTGTCAAAGACCGACGACAATGCAATAATTCGATCAAAATATCCGATTATCCTGATTAGTTTCGCCAGGATTCATAAGTTTCTTCAGGGAAACTAAAAAACGCGCTTTTAGAGTTAATTTAACTAAAAAGTAAAAAGTAATTCTTGACATAAGAATAAAATTACTGAAGAGAAAATTAATTTCACTGTTCTAAAAGCATGGCAAAAATACCTTTATGCCCTGGCACCCACAACAAAGTGACTTTCTTATGGTTAGCCAAAGTTCGTAGGTTTCCGGCACATACCCAGACAACTTTTAAGTCTATTCTTCATGATGCCAAAGCTTGAATATCTGATCTAATGCTATATCACAGTCATACTTTCCGCCTCTCTTAAACTTTGAACTCAGTCACTTGTTTCACTCTTCCTCCTTCAATCAGCACTTGGAAGTATGTCATGATACCATTAGTTTCGTCTTGCTTACATTTACTATCATCCCTTTAATTTTTAGGGAATCAATCGTAATATTAACCATCACCTGCAACTCCTCAGATAATGCTAATATGATTTAATCATTGGCGTAAAGAAGTCATTTGACGATCAAATCCGACCTCTACTGGAGTATTGCTCGCACATTTGGGGTTCAGTACCAAGGCATTTCCAGTAAAAAAAAAATCTCTATCCGTATGAACTGTCTTTCAAATTCACCACTGCATATACAGAAAACCAAACTTGTATTATGGTATAATTTTGTATTTCTGACTAAACTTTTAGTAAGGAAAAAATTTGGTATCCAACTCAGATAAGGCTTTCCATTGTAAACAAACATGATTTCTTATCTTGTTAATTATGTGTTCATAGTAAAATCACGATTCTCCGGTAATTTTATTTAGGTCCAAAAAATGTCTTATGTTGGACTAACAGATGAGTAGAGGGGAAAAATTATTGCTCCCATTAATCAAGGTATACCACAAAGAGACGTAGCAGAGATAGTAGGCGTAATCCAGGGTGCTGTATCAAAAATATAAGCAAGGTACTTGGAACTCTCAAGAATAGGCACAGACAAAGTCGTCAAAGTGTCACAACTGAACAACAGGACCCCTTTATGTGCCAAATTGCTAAAAGAAATCCCAGTGCTTTACATCTAGAGCTGCAACGACAACTTTTTAAAGCTTTAGTTTTATTCGTAAAGAAAAAATTTCCATGCATCTTAAAAATTATGATAGGTGATTCCATATAAGTTTGGTTGCGTGCATAATATGTTTTAGAAATGGAACAAATATCCGCTACTGCTGCTACAGGTCTATTAATATTTTTCATGAAAATTTTAAATTTGATATTAGGTGGTTATTTGTGTGAAAATTTTATAAATACCATTTGCGTCTATCCAGGCGTATGTGCCAACCACAGTGCCATCTTCTAGACGTTTTTCTTTCCGATATTGTCCATTATCTGTTTGATATCGGAAATATCGTTCGGGACCTTCGTCAGTTTGTATGTGGTATTGACGCGGAGATGGGGTTTCCCATGCCGGCAATGAAGGTAAAAGTAATGAGTAAACTACCTGAAATGGAAAAAAATAGATTGTAATGGAATTAATTTTGCCTGTCAGTATGTAACGTGGTTTTGGTACAATAAGTGTCTTGTACATAAAATAATTTAAAGTGAAAAAAATGTTAACGCTGTTTACAAATAGACATTGAAAATTTGTAAGAAAATTAATTGAAATTAAGGTTTAATTGAAAAAAATGTTAACGCTGCTTACGAATAGACATTGAAAATTTGTAAGAAAATTAATTGAAATTAAGGTTTAATTTATTTTTAGTACATACCTACTTTATAAAATCTTAGTATCTACACAACTTACAATGAACAAATCAAAATTATTTTATTAGGCATTGGACATTAATTTTGGTATTGTTCGCGCCACTCTCTTTATTTCTACGAATTGCGCAGCCATGATATTCTTCTCCTTCCTACACTTCTCTTGCCCTTGATTTTTCTTTGTGTAATTGCTTTAAGCATGGTGTATCGTTCCCCACGTGTAAAATCTTCTAGAGATATGTTAATAAGAATTCGCACAGCTTCTGGTCAAGATTTTTTTCCGATTTTTGGAGACCAATCTTAAGCAAGTCGACAAATCTCTTGGTTTGTCCTTTTGATTGGACACCATGAAATGCAGACGTATATATATATATATATATAAATATATAAATATATATAAATATATATATATATATATATATATATATATATATATATATATATATATATACAGTGTGTCCAATTAAGTCGGCATCATATGAGAAACTTATTTATTCTTAGTTTTATGAAAAAAAGTTATTTTTTATAAAAAGTTATGCATAGTCTAAAATTTAAAATACAACCATTAGATATCAATTTTTTTAAACCGTGTACGGGGTTTGTCAAAAAATATGAATTTTACTTAAGAGTAAAGTACCTTTATTTTTGAAAAAAGCGACAATTGTTATAAGAAAAAGTTGATCATAATTGAAAACTATTGTCAGATATCTAATATTACCCATCCACCATAAAAAACGATCTTTAATAATTTTTGGTTTAAATAAATTATGTAAATTTTGTAAATCACACATAAGCTATTTTATTGAAAAACATGACATGATAACTTTTCGGTTTATTAATAAGTTCTGTAACCATGTTTTATTGGATTTAAATAGTTAATGCATAAATGCATCATAATATTTTATTTTGCAAAAGGAAAGATAACAATAATAAGTAATTGGAAATAAAATAATTTATATTTTGCTTTAATTTACTAAAGACTCAATATATTCACCATCTCTTGCTAGACATTTAATGGTTTGTTAAATTTCCTTAATGCATTCTTGATCATTTCTTTAATTACCTAACATGCTTCTGTAATTATTCTTTCTAAATGATTTATATCTTAAAAAGGTTTTTGCTGATAAACCGTATATTTTAAGTAGCCCCAGAAATAATGCAGAGGACTTAAGTCTGGAGATTTAGCCAGTCAAAAAGTCTCTGCCAAAATGTCTTGTATTACATTGTGATTGAAAATAGTTTTAAGTAACCTAACAGCGACCGTAGTATGGCATGCAGCAACTTCTTGTTGATACCATATACGTTGACGGTCTATTAAAGATAATTCGCTAATAAAATCGTAGAATTCATTTAATAAAAAATTTACATAGCGTTCGGCATTCATGGACATAAAATAATAGGACCATATTTTTTTCTTATAAAAACAACAAAATCCGTTTTCCTATGACATATAAATAATATTGGATATCTGACAATAGTTTTCAATTACGATCAACTGTTCCTAATAACAATTGTCGCTATCTTTAAAAATAAAGGTACTTTACTCCTGAGAAAAAATCATATTATTTGACAAACCCCCTATACGGTTTGAAAAAATTGCTATCTAATGGTTGTATTTTAAGTTTTAGACTATGCATAACTTTTTCATAAAACTAAGAATAAAAAAGTTTCCCATATGATGCCGACTTAATTGGACACACTGTGTATATATATAATATACATAGGGTTACAACGTTTTACGTCATCCGATTCCTAATCTCAATTCCTCTCTGTTAAGATTTAAGATTTAAGTTTTTATTTGTCAAAATTTTTTTAAGTCTTAAGAACGTTGTTCGAGCTTGCTGGATTCTGCATTATATTTCCTGATCTGGGTCCCATTTTTGGTTGATTATACATCCCATTATTTAAATTGAGTGACTTGTTCAATGCTCTCTCCATTTATGGATATTGTGGTATTTGGAGTATCGTTTCTACTAATGGTCATACATTTGGTTTTAAGGATGTTAATTTTCAGACCCAATCTTTGACTTTCTTCATTGACCTTATCTAGTAGAGTTTGTAGATCATTTGCACTATCCGCCAATATCACGGTATCATCCGCATATCGAATATTGTTTATGGGAATTCCGTTTACTTTAATGCCCATGGGACTGTCGGAGATTGACTCGGTGAATACTCTTTCCACATACAAGTTAAACAACATTGGTTTTTTACGTTATTAATTTTGTTATAACATATAAATTATTATGTTAAAGGCTACTCTGTGAGCTTACTCTGGAGCATGCCACAACAACTGGCCGTGGAAAAAGCAGCTTTCTCTTAAGGCTTGATTACATTGCGATGCAATGTTTTCACTTGCAACCTGGTACCATTGCATAATTTTGGTGGATTTATATTGCGCAGCAACAAAATTGGCGAGCCAACTTTAAATTTTAATATGTGAGATGGGAGAACGGAAGGTTTCAGTGACTGGATAATAAATGGCATCATCGGTGTTTATTACTGAGTCGACTGATTTATATTGATATTCGACCCCTTTAAATAATCTCATAAGTATTTTATTTATGTATAAGGCTTGTTCGTTTTTTGGTGTTATGATGGCACGCTCGCATATCCATTCTGCAGGTTTATCGTGAATATTATTAATGTTTGGGTAAATTTTAGCTATAAACTCTTCTACAGTGGAAACAATTGTACCTAACTCTGTAGGGAGAATTATATTATTATCCATTTCCGGGAAATCACCGTTTTATTTTAAGCAACAGGTGTGAGAACTGTTCGGCAGTAACGTCTCCCCTAAGATGGACTCTCATATTTTTGGTAAGGCTCAGATGTCACTGAAGGCCACAAATGAGACCGCTTCACGCACGCTTTAACTTCGTCCGCTCGCGTTCCTCTGGGCTCTACTGGTAAAGTCTGCCGGAAATCGCCTGCTAACGATACAGTAATTTCTCTCATTTGACAATTATTATCCCTAATATCTTGTAAAGATCCATTAAGGGCTTCTTAACCCCCTTTATGAGCCATAGTACTCTCATCCCAAACAATTAATTTCATTTTGCGGAGTACTTCTGCCATATTACTTTGTTTGGGTATATTGCAGAGTGGGGTTTCGGTTTGTATCAAATGAAGAGGAAGTTTAAACGCAGAGTATGCAGTCAGGGTATAAGGTAAGTTTTTCATTCAAATATCCAAGAACAAATAAAATTGAAATTTCGAATTCTAATCCGATTTAAATATTCTTTTATATTTGAAATTCCAATTTTAATGAGTATTGCAATGCACCAAGCTTTTATGTAAGTTAAACGTTTTTTTAATACAATCGTATTGAGTTTTTAAACGTGTCAAAATAAAATTTAATTTAAATCAAAGGCCCCAAGGAGTATTGATATTCACTTTGATGCAAATCACCCCCAAAATATTTTTCTACCCCTTTTTAATCCCGTTAGGCGATGAGTTTCAACAAAATACGAAACACATCTTCCATCAATTCTGTTTATGCAAAATTTGAAGTAGATTGGACCAAGGAATCACGTTGTCCCATACAAACTTTGCCCCCGTTTTTTACCCCCTTAGAAACAGAATTTCTGAAAATCCTTTCTTATCGGATGTCTACGTCGTACAAAGAACACACCCTTCCAAGTTTCAGGTCTCTACGATCAACAGTTTAGGCTGTGCATTGATTCGTCAGTCAGTCATTCAGGACAAAGCATTTTGTATGTATAGATAAAATTCTCATTATTCTATTGCATTGGTGATTTACCAGCTTACAACAGTTATGTTCACACAAAAAATAAAATAAAGCAATTATAGTAATATTGAAATTTTATTGATAAATTCAATATTTATACATTTCAAAATTATTTTAACAATAAGAAATTAAAACCCAAATGTCAAACTAAAATACAAACAAAATACTTTAGAACAAACGTCAACTATTAAATGATTAAAGAACTTGTCAACAAACATTCAGATGCATTACAATTTTATGTCTATCTCTTTTTGAAATATATACTGGTAAATTTCGAACAAGTAAAACAAAGTTAAACTCTGTTAATGAATCTGAATTTTAAAGGTTTGGTCGGAGTTGCCATTAACTCATGGGAACTCTTTATATCACCGTAGTTATATTCAATTCTAAACTTTTTGACGACCTTTACAATCAACGACGTTATTTCATTTTCGGCCATTTCTTTGGCCAAACAGTTTCTCGGTCCGTAACCAAAAGGCATCGAAGCGAACGTTTGATGTTCGTTACCGAAACCGCCCAAATCATCGAAGAACCATCTTTCAGGTTTAAATTTTGTTGCATCTTCAAAATATTCCTCGCGCATATTGTTTAAGTGGGTAGCGTAAAGCACGTGAGTGCCTTTCGGTATGCGATAGTGATGGATTATAACGTCGTTGCTCAAAACTCTGCTTAAAATCGGGATTGGTGGGTCCAATCTCAAAGTTTCTTTAAGGCAGGCTTGAAGATACTTTAGTTTTTTCAATCCATCCAATGAAATCTAAAGAAAGTATAAGTTAGTAATAGTATATTCTTTAACGAGCGTATAATGATGGCTATTATTTTCGGGGATGAAAGTTTTGAAACGAGTTTTGGAATCATCCGAGAGAATAATAGCCATTATACGCGAGTAGAAGACTATTCTTTCTCTACGAACATCGCAGGCAATTGTCTAGTTCAAAATTAAAAAGTTCAATAAAATTGAAAATAAATAAATGTGGTTTGATTTTCGGCAACCTATAAATTCTGCATATGCCTTTGTATATTGTTTTCTAGATTTCTCTGGCAATAAGTTGAGAGAGTTACTTGCCTCTGTCGTACGCCTCTGGTAGTAGCCAGAAACGTTTATTTAACATAATTCAGTAGGGCAAGTACTTACACTTCCACCAAATATGGCAATAATACTTTAAATAGTTTTAAAGTACTGGGCACAAATAATTTTTAAATTTTCAAATAAAATACCCTACAACTCAGAAAGAAGATACATTTTATATAGGTGATTTGGGTTGAATCTTTATATTTGAAGTTTACAAAGGTTCGCAGTAGGACTGTAAGAACTACCAAGGTATATTAGTTTACCCAGCATAGTCGGCAAATTGTATGCAAAGATATTGATTAAAAAAATAACGAATGAAACTGAGAAGATAATATGGGGTGTGCAAGCAGGATTTAGAAGAGGAAGACGATGTATGGATCAGGTCTTTTCATTACGAGGTATAGTCGAAAAATTCTTGGCTAGAAGTCAGATGGTCTATTGTGCTTTTATAGACTTGGAAAAGGCCTATGACAGAGTGGTGAGGAGTAAATTGTGGTCAAAATTGTCAATGTATGGGGTGAGTGGTAGTTTAATACGAGCACTGAAATCACTTTACGAGGATTCCATTGCTTGTGTCAGGATATACGGAGCTTTCACGGACTGGTTTAACATCCAAAAAGGTGTAAGACAGAGATGTGTGGCTTCGCCATGGCTGTTTAACTTATACATGGACAATTGTTTAAAGATTTGAAAGAGAGTGAGTATGGATTGAAAATGAATGATTTGATCGTCAAATGCCTTCTTTACGCCGATGATCAAGTCATATTAGCGTCACCTGAAGAGGATTTGCAGAGGATGAAAAAAAATATAAGCAAAACGAAAGTAATGGTTTTTGAAAGAGAAGAAAGCATGACAAACTGTGGAATATCGATTGAGGGAGAAAGAGTGGAACAAGTAAATGAATTTGTGTACTTGGTTTTAAAGTTTACGAGAGATGGAAAGTATGGCAGTGACATTGAGCGAAGGGTGTTGGCAGAAAGACAAATGAATGGGGCACTGCATAGCTTTATGAATATCCAGAAAATGTCAAAAAAGGCACGTCTGGCTGTGCATAGTGGTGTGTTGGTTCCAACACTTATGTATGGTAGTGAATGTTGGTTTGGCAGAAAAAGCATGAAAATAGGATTAATGCTGCGGAGATGAGTAGTCTGAGAAGTATAGCCGGAGTGACTCGGTTAGATAAGGTAAAGAATAGTGAAAAAAAAGAACGCTGTGGTGTAAAAGAAGATGTGGTTACAATAATAGATAGAGCAATGCTTAGATGGTTTGGACACGTTGAAATGATGGATGAAGGAAGATTGACGAAACAAGTTTATAAAGTGAGTTTGAATGGACGAAAGTTGGCAGAGGTCGACCTCGGAGAACATATCATGTCTATCCCTACGGGAAAAGGGCGTTACTATATGTATGTATGTTAATATTTTTTTATTTTACTAATAGTTCAACGGCAACAACCAACAGAGCTCTAAGAATTCCCTTAAGAATACGCCCATTACGTTGCTGTCTTTAGCACATTGATCTGTGGTATGGAAGCATGGACCCTCTCTGAAACAATGTGCAAGAGGATTGAGGTTTTCGAAATGTGGATTAACCGATCAACCGGATATCGTGGATGGACAGGGTGACGAATGAAGCGGTTCTACAGCGTATGAATAAACAAAGAGAGGTACTTAATACCATAAAAAAAAGAAAGGTGAAGTACTTTGCCCACGTAATGAGAAATCCGAAATATAAATTGCTTCACATTATTATTTAAGGAAAAATAGAGGAAAAGCATCGTCCTGGTCGCCGAAGAAAATTTTTGCTCAAGAATCTTCGTCAATGGTATAGAGTAAACACACGACACTTTTTCGGTCGGCTGTGGACAAAGTAAAGATCATGCGAATGATCGCCAATGTTCTAGGAGGACACGACAAGAAGAAGAATAGTTTACCCGAAAAAAAATTTGCTATGATATACTAAACACAACCAAGTATAACTAGCGCTCTCTATTAGCAATGCTAAATTAGAGCTCAAATTGGCAATCCTCATGCCAAAAAACGTAAAACTTCCAATTTTCGAATAGAAATTATAAAAAAAAAAATTATTACGAAAATCAATATCCATATTTAAACTTTAAACACCCGATATCTCGGAAACTATTTTTATAGGGCATGTTGGGCAGAATCATATTTTGAGGACTAGAATCTACAATTCGGAGATTGGACATTCTTAATGACACCCTGTGTACTTTTTCTTTTCGATTTGCTTTAATTATACAGAAATGAATAGTGTTACCACTTTTGTTTAATCTGTATGTTGAAACAATCCTTGAGGAAGAGTAAGAACAAGCTAAAGAAGGCGTACTCATTAATAGCGTGCTTATGAATAATATTAGGTACGCAGATGACACCTTGTTAGTGACAGGGTCGATTGAACACCTTCAAGCGTTGTTGGACCGAATGGTTGCGATCTGCGCGTTAGCGTTGTTGGACTGAATGGTTGCGATCTGCGCGTTATATGGGCTTAAACTGAACGCAAAAAAAAACAAAGTTTATGGTCATTAGTAAACAAGTCGTATGTAATAATCAATATAACGTTACAATTGGTAAGGATTTCAATTGAACGCGTAAGTCAGCTGGTATATCTGGGTACTAATATTAACGAAAACTGGAACCCTAGTACAAAAATCAAAAGTAGAATTGCTAAAGCATGAACAAATTTTATGAAATTTAGAAAAATTCTTTGCAGTCATGATCTCAATTTGGAACTTCGCATGAGAATGGTTCGCTGTTATATATTCCCAGTATTGCTTTACGGGGTTGAGTCATGGACCTTGACTGAATCGCTTTTGAAAAAACTAGAAGCATTCGAGATGTTGGTATATCGCCGTATTCTGAAGAACAGTTGGGTAGATAGAGTCACAAACGAAAAAGTATTGCAACGCTTAAATAAAAGTTGCAAAGTCGTGAACACGGTTAAACGACGGAAATTGGAATACTTCGGTCACATAATGCGTCACTCTAAAAAGTACAAACAACTACACCTTGTTATACAAGGCAAAATCATGGGAAAAAAAAGTGTGGACCTCCGTACTATTTCCTGGCTTAAAAATCTACGCCAGTATTTTGTAAAAAGTACCAGTGAATTATTCCGCGCAGCTGTAAATGATTGTTTATATGATGTGCAATATGAGAGCCTACGATCGACAAGCAACCACGGCACCTTAAGAAGAAAAAAAAATATGAAAAATAGTTAAATAAATAATTTAGTAAACTATAATACTCGATAAACTTTAAAAATGGACACAAAAAAAGATAAATAATTATTGTTTTGGATAATTTTATATTGTTGCCTTTATTTTGTCGCAAGTAAATACTTTAGTATTTACAAAAATAATAGGTTGGGTACCATGTGAGTGGGGCGTAGGTCGTACGAAAGTAATAAGTTTAAATCTAACTAGTTTTTGGCAATATTTTTGCATAAAATGAAAAAATCTATGATGAAAAAAAGTACCCACTTCCTTATTTTTAAATTTAAACTTATTTTAAAAATACTAAGAGTGATAAAAATTTATAAACGAAAATAATACTTACTTCGCCGGAGTAGTTCTTAATTTCTTCGAACAATTTGATTTGGCATCGCGGATTTCTGGCAAGATTATAAAAAAAGAAAGCGACTGAATGCGCCGTTGCGTTCGCTCCAATTAGAAACATATCCAGTAAAACAGTTATAACATCCTCGCCCACGATGTTTTCTTTCAATAAAAGATGTTCAATTAATGTAGGCTTATCTAGTAATACATTTTTTGTCTTCTTGTCTTGTAAACCATCTTTTGCTTTTTCAACGTGTTTCCCCAATATGCTGTCTATCGTGTCACAATTCTTTACTAAACTTTTCCAAGCCGGTGTTTCTATGAATTTCCACAAATGAAAACCGTACTCCAGTTTCCTGATTGCAGCTGTAGCTCCGAAAAGTCCATCTAAAAGTCTACCAGGATCGGAGGAAGGACTCAAACCAGTGGGATCCAGAAAGCCCAGTTTTCGGTTTAACGTAACAGCACAAAGGCATTCCAAAACCCATTTGTAAATTTCGACCTTAAAATTTTCCGGCATTTCTTCTTGTTTATTTCTTATAATGAGCATTCGGTCAACAAAATCGGAATTGATCTGATCAATATTTTGTTGTTGTTCTACCACAACTGCGGCAAGAGGAACTTCTATAGACTTACGTAGTTTTTCCCATTCTGGCCCGTACGTTAAAAAAGGACCAGCTTGTTTGTAGTTTCTGCATTGCAACCTGTATTTTTCAATGGAATCCAAGCAGGATCTGATTGGATACGGACCTTCACTTTGAAAAACAGCGCTAGCATGCTCTGGCCTACTCAATAGAACAACATCGCTTCCAAACGCTCCGTGCAACCTGACAACGGGTCCGTAAACGTCAAAGAATTTTTTAAAAAAAGGGGCGTTGCCCCCCCAGCTGAGGATTCCTCCAAAAAATTTACCTCCACTTAATAAATATTGTACGACACTTACGGTTATCTCGGTGCCCATTATTGGTATCATTCCCCAAAATTTCGATATGAGTCGTAAACTGATTGGTCCCGGGATGTCATCAAAGGATATCGTATCGGTTTTTGTGGGAATTTGTATTTTTTTAGCTTGTGGCATCAAATAAGAACTCGCCACCACCATATTTTCTTTAGGGGGTACGCTACTTGGTTTGGCGTGAGATGCTGTATCGGGTTTTGTCGCTAATGCCTGCTGCTGATACACTACATATTGCGCCGTACGTATGAATCTTTTATTTTGCATGTAAGTACTTTTCACACGTAACGGAGCGTTTTTTAAATTATTTGACCACATTTTTACCACTTTTTAAGTCGATTTTGTATGCCTTGACAAATAAATAATTTACGAATTAATTGTTGAAGAGAACTGTCAGTACTAGCATAGGTTACTAGATGAATATGAATTACACATTACACATATATGGTAGCACAAAAATTTCAATAAATTTAAAACATCAACATTTCAAAATAAAATTATATAATTAATATACAGGGTTCTAGATTGCTTATAACAATTTTTTAACTATAAATTTTAGACAATCAATATTTTAAATAGTTGAAAGTTAGTACATCTATAATTTAAACTTAAAGCAAATTGAATAAATTGTCAAAGATATGTTTTTCAGTGCGCTGATTTCAAATCTGCTCGACAACTTTAAGTAAAGTAGATAGAGTATTTATTTAATAATTATGCTTAGTAATTACGTAAAGAATTCATTTTTGATATCCGTTTAGTCTAATGCTTAGAGTTTTAGAATTGAAATCTACATACCGGTTGTGTCGTAGGTTCAAATCCTATCGCAATGAAACTTTTTTACTTTTTTAAACTTACCACCTCTAAACTTCCATACTTTACAAATTTCTTTTAAATTTAACAGATATATTCCTCGTTTTTAAAACGAAAAAGACCATTTCCAACTAATTATCTCTTAATAATTTATTAAAATCTTTTAAAAACTTGTTAAATCTATTTTTTTTACTAATATATTTACTTAAACCCGATCCACGACAATATTTACAACAGCTTGTAAATAACACGTAAGGTATATTAACAGAAAATCTTCCTTTTGGCTTGTGTTCACATAGGTGTAGGGTGAAAAATTTATTCACTCTTCATTACTTTTCAACTATACAATAGTTCATGTAGTAACGAAATGGGCAAGCCACATATTTTGACTAAAGTGTAGAGCTTGTGAAGGGTGTTGGCAGGAAAACAAATAAATGGGGCACTGCATAGCTTTATGAATAGCCAGAAAGTGTCAAAAAAGGCACTTCTGGCGGTGCAAAGAGGTGTGTTGGTTCCTACACTTATGTATGGTAGTGAATGTTGGGTTTGGCAGAAGAAGCATGAAAATAGGATTAATGCTGCGGAGATGAGTAGTTTGAGAAGTATAGCCGGAGTGACTCGGTTGAATAAAGTAAAGAATAGTGAGATAAGAGAACGCTGTGGTGTAAAAGAAGATGTGGTTACAAAGATAGAAAAAGAAATGCTTAGATGGTTTGGACACGTAGAAAGGATGGATGAAGGAAGATTGACGAAACAAATTTATAAGGCGAGTGTGAATTGACAAGTCGGTAGAGGTCGACCTCGGAGAACATATCTCGATCAGATCAACATTGTTTTGAAGAAAGGCCAGGTCAAGAGTACCAACAACCGACGAGCATGTATGAGAGCACTGATGAAAGTAGAGGAAGCAAAAGATGTTTGTAAGAACCGTAGCAAGTGGAAGTAAGTGGTCTCTGCCTACCCCTATGGGAAAAAGACGTGACTTTATGTATGTATGCTTGTGAAGTTAGAGCTTGTATAGTTAGGGCGTGTAGAGTTAGAAGCTTGGCTCTACATGAGATCTGTTAACTTTTTGACAGTGCGAGCAGCATGGTCTCGTCTTGGCAACATTTTACATGAACTAGCTATTAAAGTTTTCTAATTATTTAAATAAGAATAGGACAAAAAAAATATAACAAAAATTATCGGTAGGAGACTATTCATTAGAAATATATTCAAGCCCCGACCTGTAAACGCTACTTTTTTTAATTTGTCATTCGTTATGAAATACGTCGCACAACGATACGCTTATTAGTTTGTTGTTTGGTAGAATTTAGGACATTTTCTAGTATTCTCGTTGACATTAAAGACTTAGGCTATTAAAAAGTTAATGCAACGTACGGTAATTGTATTTTAAAGATCTCTAATTAATTTTCCAGTCAGTTTCAAATCTAGACACGCGGTAGCGTGTCAAGCCAAGTTCAAGCTAACAGAATGCCGTGCGGTACTGTGTGTAATATTACACGAATTTGGCTTATATATTGAGACCTGCGAGATACATATGTGCTTCAAATTTCTTAAACACACCTTAAACAGTTATTTAGATAGTAACGTCCAAAAATCGTCATTTTTATCACTGACTGACCTATAGATCAAAACTCTAACTCAGTTCCAGATGACCTAGAAAGTTTAAATTTTGCATCCAGAGAGGTAGTTGGGTAAATACAAAAAAAAAATCAGAAACTAGTAAATTTTTATTATTTTATTATAATTTTTCAATTAATTGATTCTATTAAGTAGGTATGGTTTGGGCAATAGTTTAAATTAAAAGTTAATAATATTTTTGGTACCTATATAAAATTACAATACAATTTAAGCATAATTTATATATTAGTCGGTTTAAAACTAAATTTTACGAAGACGCATTGTATGCCCAACCTTGTCATGAGCGAGAATATCTCAGTTGACGGTAGGAGTATTGAGCAGCTTGCCTCATAAAAATATTTGGGACACGAGATCAGGATTGGCCGAGATAATTAAACCTGCGAGCTGAACAGGAGAATATGCTTGGCGTGGGCAGCAATTGGAAAGCTTAGGGAAGTTTTCAAATCAAACATTCCTATATGTCTCAAACGGAAA
The DNA here is from genome assembly GCA_950111635.1 of Agelastica alni. Lineage (NCBI taxonomy): Eukaryota > Metazoa > Arthropoda > Insecta > Coleoptera > Chrysomelidae > Agelastica > Agelastica alni. The sequence continues at coordinate 60,982,849 of OX467710.1, read as the reverse complement.
ACATGCACTCAATGTATATTGCCAGTACTAACCTAAGGGGCAAAAACGTTAACACCAAAAAAACGGCGCACAAGCTGTGAGTTGCTCAGAGGGCCTGGGCACGAACAACGGATGGAAGATGGTCAAAGCGTATTCTGGAGAGGAGACCAAGGCACGAAGCATATAGGAACAGAGGCAGATCACCAACAAGATGGATATTAAGAGAGTCCGGGGAATAAGGAAGGCTTATGTCCAGCAGTGGACGCGAACGTCTGTTTGATGATGATGATGATGATATTGCATTAATTTCCAAAAACTACAATACATTTTGTGTTAAGAACACCTCAAACTTATAAACGCAGTTACTGGAAGTTGTGAAACAAGTAAGTTTTACATTTTACGCATTTTACCCTTGGTATACCCTTACATCCAGGTATCTTACACCTTTCTTTTTTTCATCAAACACAGGAAAGTGGCCTAGTTGCTCCTTTTTTATTTTTTTTTTGATATTTCTCTTTTTTTCTCGTGAAAATTATTGTTTACAGAATAAGTAGAACTAGAACGACCTCGTTTGCTGTAAGTGAGAACAAAATGAACAAGGATAGTTCACGAATTGTTATCCCTAACATAGAAGCAAACACATGAGAAGATTGAAACTAATTTATTTTTTAACAGCAACGTTTATACACTTGCTATACCGGTGTTAAAGTGTTTTAAACTCTTTTGAAAAAAACTCAGAACTTTGAGTCTTCAGCCATTAATCTACCGCAGACATCACTTTTTTATCATCAGCAAAGCGGATTCCAGGAAGATATTCTTTTAATTTTGGGAATAGATGGTGGTCGCTGGAGGCCAAATCTAAAGAATAAGGGAGTTGTTCAAAAATTTCAAATTCCGCATTGTGAATGGCAGCCATTGCAACACGACTTTTGTGGGCCGAAGCGTTGTCCTAATGGAAGAGCACACCTCTACTAAATTTTCATTTTCTCTTTTGTCTGATCGCTTCGCGTACTTTTGGTATTAAATTCGCATAATATTCACCTGTTGTGGTGCGCCCACGCGGTACATAATCCACGAAAATAACACTTGCAAAATCTCAAAAAACTGTAGCCATGATCTTACTAGCTGATGGGACAACACGAGGTTTTTGAGGGCGAGGGGAACCCTTATGCCGCCACTTCATGCTTTGTTTTTTGGATTCTGGATCAAAGTGATGAACCCATGTCTTGTCGATCGTAAGAAATTTTCGCTTCTGATGTAAATTTTTTTTACCGCTTCCAACAGAAAACTCACTTATCTCTGCTAAAGCCTTGACTGTAATTCTTCTGTCATTTAATACCATGTCATGGACTAAATTCATATTTTTTTGGTTACCACATTTTTGGGGGCTCCTGCACCTGGTGCATGATGACAGGACTCTCTTCCCAGTTTGAAATCTCGTGACCAGTTCCTGATTACCTAATACGAAGGGGCAAAGTCACCCAATACTTTTACCATGTCCTTATAAATTTCTTGCGGTGATAACCCCTTTTTACAGAGGTACTTTATCGCACCTCTTATCACAATTTTGTCCATTTTTATAAAATCACGCACACCTCAATGGAAAAAAATTAATATTTAACATACAAGAACTAATACAACGATGCTAATTGGCACACACTAATGTCATGCAATAAGCTTTTTCCTTACACTTTATTTGCATTTTTCATTCAACGCCAACTATGTTAGGGATGTTTTAGATTAGTTATCCCTTTTCCTGAATCTGCCAGAAACGTTGCCAAAAAACGTCTGAAACTGTGACCTGTGTGGATTAGGTAGGAGTAAATAGGTAGCGACCTCTGCCGGCATCTTACCAAATGTATTTACGCCTACGCATAAATTTGCTATAGAGCTTTAAAAATGTTCCATTATTTATAAATTGTTTAAAGAATTTAAAGTTGGAATGTAGATAGTTAAAATGTAGTTATTTGTATAAATGTACATTGTTTGTCTGTTATGAAAAGTTAATTGTTGACGTAAAGAAATACAGTGTTTGCCAACAAAATTCCCCTCGCATAGTTATATTAATTTGGTGAAACCCTTTGGATATATCATCAAGAACACCTGTAATGCTGGATTGGTAAGAAAGTTTATATTTGGAGATGTAACTACATATCTCTGCCCTAACATAAAATTTATTATTTCTGTATTACAAGTACTTTTTAAATTTATTTTATGGAATTAAAGAAATGAACTTTAAGGAGATAAGGATAAGGAAAACGAGATGGAATGTTCCACTACATTTTAATACTCCAAAATTACAGAATCTGGAACGCGTCTTATGTTTTGCATTTCCAATACCATTTTTTAAAATACGTATAAACATAAGTTTGGAGACGTAGAAAGGATGGATGAAGGAAGATTGACGAAACAAATTTATAATGCGCGTGTGAATGGACGGAAGTCGGTAGAGGTCGACCTCGGCGAACATATCTCGATAAGATCAACATTGTTTTGAAGAAAGGCCAGGTCAAGAGCACCAACAACCGACGAGCATGCATGAGAGCACTGATGAGAGTAGAGGAAGCAAAAGATGTGTGCAAGAACCGTAGCAAGTGGAAGGAAGTGGTCTCTGCCTACCACTACGGAAAAAAGACGTTACTATATGTATGTATGTTTAAACATAGGCACGATTATTAATGAGAACAATGACAGCTCCCAAGAAATACGAGTCAGAATAGAACAGGCGAGAAGCACCTTTACAAGAATGAAGAGGCTTTTCTGCTACCGAGATTTAAACCTTGACTTAAAATGACGGCTAATGAGATGCTATGTACTGTCTATACTATACTATGGGATGGAGGCCTGGACACTGAAGGTAACCGACATGAGGAGACTGGAGGCATTTAAAATGAGGATATACCGGAGAATATTGAGGATCTCATGGGTAGATAGAATAACCAACGTGGAAGTATCACCTTTGTCAATTGAAAATCAAAGTATAGTGTTGTTAAACATTATTAAATGTAAATAATTTTGAACGAAAGTATAATTAATAATTATACGTTTTAAAAGTTACTGTTAAGATTGAATGTTGGCCCAGAAAATTTTTTTTTACCAAGAAAGATTTCATAACATTTTTAAAAGAGGGCCATTAATACATATCCGTTGCAAAATTCGTGTACTAAGTTTCAAATGTATGGGAAAATATTTTACAAACTATAAATAGTCTTTAAAGTCGTGACTGTAGCGGAGCAGTTTTCTATTCAAATAAATTGGAGGAAACTAATAAGATAAAACTTAAAAGATGTGAGGTTTAATTAAAAGCGGTAAATGCTCTATAAAATTAATTCATTTCCAATACACACAACGTCAAAAGTTTGGACCCCCTATATATTAAATGATTCGATTAAACCCAGTTATTTTTCTTACTGTGGTAAACAATTACATT